>JAUZSX010000050.1:4434865-4449351 GCA_034780655.1 Idiosepius hallami
CTAAGATGAGGACAAAAGTCCGAATAATAAAAAGTTAATACCTAAATTACGATGCCTCATCTCAAAAATAAAAATAAGAAACTATAATTCAAGTCAAAATTGTATGATTAGAATGGTTTAATGGCTAGAACAGTCAAGTTTTGAAAGAAAGTTTTACTTCGAAATAGTAGACAATAAATGTAACTAACTTTAACATTTTTTTCCTATATTGCATTTTTAATAGCTTTTTTAAAATTATTTTTATGTCTTATAAAGGATATATTAGAAAAGCCTGCAATTTTAATGTCTAAAATAAAACTTATGAATGAATCCGAAAGAGATCATTTAAAGAAAGATAAACTAATGTGAACTTTAAGAAAAAATATGGATGAACAGGTGTTTGTTTGGTCAGGTTGTTTAAGTGTAAACCAAATGTAGCAAATACACAAATATAAAAGGAAAAAAAAAATAAATTTACTTACCGAATCAGAAACATCAACTTCCAAAGAAGGTGGGGTCTGGCCTCCAATTACCTGTAGAGAACTGCTTCCTTCAACAGCCTCTGAAGAAACAAGTCCAGAATCAATAGCATCTTTTAATGGCATCACATCACCTGTTGCTTTGTTCACTACTTTACCAGAAGAATCAATATAAAAACCAGGTTTTGTTACATAAGTGGAGCTTGTAGCTAATGTCTGGATTTCAGTGGCACTCTTTGAGAGTAATTCGCCATTGACATAGCAAGTGCTCTCCTCAGGACTGAAAGGAGAGCCTTCTGTGACAGTGACGTATTGGTCTTGAGGTGCTACTCTCTCTTTCTGGAATTTGGTTGCTCTTTTATCAACTTTTGCTTCGATATAACCCAACTTTAGAGCTTTGTCTATAGACATTGTTACAAGAGTCACTGGATCAGTAAAAGTCCCAGTGTTAGCATCAAGGTTCCCTTTTTGCAAGGCTTCTGACAGGGTGACTGCTTTATCTTGATTTTTGGACAATTTTTTCTCAGTTGTTTGTAAGTCATCACGGGTGGGTGCCAGGAATCCACACTGGAAGGCTTCGTCAATAGAAATGGATTCTTGAGTTACAGGGTTTGTAAAGATGCCAGTTATCGGATCAAGAAAACCTGATTTTGAAGCATCTTCAAAAGTCATCAATTCTCCTGTAGTTAGATCACCAACTAAGCCTCTTTTCATAGCTTCTCCAATGGTTATATCTATCCCCTTTTCAGAATCGTGGTACCGCTTAGCTTTCAAATCAAGAAAGCCTCTGTCCAGGGCTTGTTTAAATCCCATACCAGGAGGAAGTTTTGTATCTGCTTGTGCCTGAGAACCCTTAAGTACAACAACAGATTCTTTCTTGGGTTTCTTTGCTTTACCTAATTTTGGAGAGAGGTATTTCAGGTTGATTGCTTCTTGGATTGTGATAGTTATCTTTTTCTTACGTTCAGTGAACATTCCAGACTTGGAATCAATCAATCCAGTTATGAGGGATTCTTGGAATGATGATGAACGAGGAGATGGTGGACCTTCCATAAATTTAAAAGGCTCACCATTTTCATCAGAGAGAACGCCAAGCAAGATAGCTTCATCAACAGAATAGGAATTTGAAGAAGCAGGATCAGTAAACATAGCAGTTTTGCAATCAATCAATCCTTTAATAAGGGCAGTCTTGAATGTCATAACAGGTTTGGTAGGTTGGAGGTTTTCATTTTCGACAATTTCAGCTTCGACAAGGCCTTTCTGAATGGCTTCAGTAATTGACAATGTTGTATTGGTCTTAATGTCAACATAGTTTCCAGCTGGGTCTAAGATTCCCTTTTCAAAAGCATCTGCCATACTTATTATTTGATTAGCTTCAGGATCAATAGCACCTGTCACATTATAAGTAACACCTGGTTTCTGGGAAGAGACAGTTGTTTTGGTGGTGACTACAGATTGCACAGAGCCTGATATGAATCCTTCCTTCATTGCATCCTCAAGGTTATACACCTTGTTTGAGGCTACATCCATATAGGTTTTCTTTTCATTATCAATAATGTTCTGTTCCACTGCTTCTTCAAGCGACAATTCTTTTTTGGACACTGTATCAAGCACTGTTGAGACATTCACATATCGAGATGTTCCCTTCTGAATATCGCACTTCCTTGTTTTCTTTGCTTCAAACACTAAATTCTTTTTAATAGCGTCAGACAAAGAAATAGATTCACCTGTTACTGTATCTGTAAATAAGTTCTTTTCAGGATTAAGGATTCCAGCTTTGATAGCTTCTTCCACAGACAGTTTCGTCCCAGTTTTGGGATCCTTGACAGAGCTAATAGAGATGTCAGATTTTTCAGCAAGTGTGTCTGTTGGAGAAGTTTGAGCAATTTTCACCAAGCCTTTTGTAACTGCTTTTTGAACTGGCAAATGTTCCCCGGTGGTTATGTCAATAACCTCTCCAGTCTGTGGATCAAATATTCCAGCTTTGATAGCTTTATCCAAAGATAAAGTTTTTCCAGTTCTTTTATCAACAACCTCAGTTACATGGATTGTTTCTTGTTGTTGGGTACTGACAATAGAGTCTGCAGCAGGTTTAATAGTTTTCACAAGATCTTTTCCAATAGCTTCTGAGATTGAAAAGACCTCCTTGGTTTGTTTGTCATAATAATGACTCAGATCTTTGTCCACAATTCCTTTTTCAATTGCTTCAGTGACTGTCAGGTTATGACCAGTTTGTGAATCTACCACAAATTTGATTGGCAACAATTCAGACATCTCTGCTTTGGTTTTGATCGAAGGCACTTTTTGGCTTTGGCACAGACCTTGTTTTACTGATTCAGAAATTGATATTTCCACGCCATCTTGATTAGTGTAAGTGCCAGATTCTAAATTGATGATGCCTTTCTTCATGGCGTCTTCCACTGAAACATATTGGCCTGATGCTGGGTCGAAAACTGATTGAACTTGCAAAGTTTCCCGGGATCCTGAAAATGCCAAATCATCTTTGGGGCAAGAATCTGCCTGCGAAATAACTTCTGATCCTTTTACCATTCCTTTCTTATAAGCTTCAGTCAGTGGTATTTGTTCTCCTGTCTGTCTGTTTCGAATAACTCCTTCCGAAAGATCAACCAGACCTTCTTCAACAGCATCACTGATTGGCATCTCAGTATGTGTCTGAGGATCGGTCACATGACTGATTGTAATCGAATGCCTCTTAGTGACTGTTACTTCCTCTGCTACCCTGCCAGGTGTGGAATTCTCAAGGCGTTTCGCATCACCTTCTTCAGTGGATATGTAGCCTTTGCTAAGAGCTTCATCTAAGCTTAGTTTCTCACCTGTCTTTTGATTGATAAAGATATCTTGCTTGATATCAAGAATCTCTTTTTGAACTGCTTTTGACAGAGGCATTTTTTCTCCACTCATTGGATCAGTGACAGACGAGATACAAATATCTTTTTGTTCAGAGAAAGAAATTGCTGCCTTATAGCCTTCTCTTGTTTTTTCTTCCCGCGATACAAGGCTATCGAGCATGTTTCCATGGATGAAATTACAATCAAGGGCTTCAGATAAATTAAAGGTCTGCTGAGTGATGGGATTGCAATATACACCTTTATTGATGTCAATAATACCCTTGTTTATTGCGGAGTCAAGATCGATAAATTTTCCAGTAGAGGGATCAAGGACTTCATCGATCGAGAGTTTATCTGTCATTTTGATGGTTATTTTACTTGATGAATGTCCATCCACAACAGATTCTTGTAGATCTCCAGCTTTAATTAAATCATCCAAATTTGTAACCCTTTTTGTTTTAGGATCTAGCAGCTCCCCCTTATCATTAAGGAGATTTTTTGTCACTGCTTCTTGTAGCAAAAGAGATTTTCCTGCTATGTTGACCAAACCAGATGTCGGATCTATATATCCAGATTCCATGGCTTCTTGGAATGTAATGGAATTACCAGAGCTTGGAATTTTGTACATACCCGTTTTAGGATTAAGAAATCCACTGGAAATAGCTTCCATGAAGGTCATTGCTTCATCATTGATGGGTGCAATCTTTTTAACTTTCACAATCTCAATAACATTTGGCTGAACAAGTGAGGATTTTGTAACCTCAATGGCTACTGGTGCTGCTGATGAGGAAGAGGTAGTGCTGGATGCAATACCACTGGCTGGTTTCATCAGAGACTTTCTGGCTTTGTCCACAAGAAGACCGCCAGCAATAAGTGGGGCCCCTGCGATCCCAGCCACAGCAATAAGTCCCATTTTAGCAGCATCTTTTAGAGAATGCTTCTTGTCATGAGAATCAATAAACTTACCACTAGTTTTGTCAATTTTTCCTTCCTCCCAAGCGTCTTGAAGAGTTATCATTTTCTGACTCTTCAGATCATAAATAGCTGCCTGTCCATTGATGAAACCACGGTCAACGGCCTCTTCAAGACTCATTTGTTGGCCGGACAAGGGCTCAGTGAATTTACATGTGCTCTGATCAAATAAACCTGCATCGATTGCTGTTGTCAGACTCATGCTCTTCATGGTAGTTGGCTCAGTGATGATATCTGATTCAGTTGTCGGATCAATTAGCTGCTCTCGAATAGCATCTAGGATTGCCATCCGAGATCCGGTTTTTGGATCTGTGTATTGGTTAGATGCCAAATCAATGAAACCTTGGTCAAGGGCTTCTGCAAATGACAATCTCTTGGAAACTTCTTCCTGTATTTTGTCTTTATTATCTCGCCTCTTTACAACTGCAACCTCACTTTGCTTATCTAGTGGAGAATAATCACCATTCTTAACGCTTGACTCTATCATTTTAGTTACACTTTCCTTTGCTTGTACCACAGTCTTAACTTCAATAGTGGCAGATGGCTTTTTAGAAATAGTTTCTTTATTGAATTCCGTACTAATTTCAGTTTCTTCGAAAATGGTTGTTGCCTTTCTGCCTGAGGGTAAATTAGCAGGTTTTATAGTATCAGCAGTCAACGGTGGGATAGTGCTATAAATTGGTATATTGGAAATACTTGGAGGACTGATTGAGAGGCTTGGCTGAAGTTCTTCACCAGAGGAATCAATCAATCCAAACTGAATAGCAGCTCCAAGGGACATGACTTCCTGAGTAACTGGATCAGTAAATGTACCACTTTGTGGATTAAGAAGATTTTGGTCAATAGCTTCTTTTAAAGAATAAGATTTAGGTTTGCTTTCACCCAGTGGTGCTTTTGCTCCATTAGATGCAGCAGATGAAACCCTTTGCTGGCTTGAGTCAAATTCATCAGGCACAACATTTATTCCAGCTGTAGATACATCATCTGGAATCAATCCTTCAAGCAATGCCTCGTTCAAAGGTATCCGTTCTTTGGTCTGAGTGTGAATCAGCTCTCCTGTCTGCGGATCAACAACCTTTTCTCGAATAGCTTGGTTAACACTCAGAGAATTTCCACTCTTCGGATCGATAATAACTGAACTGTTGCCATCTATCACACCACAACGAATTGCCTCTTTAACCGACATTGCTTTCCCGGTTTTAGGATCGAGAATTTTGCTGGTTTCTGCAATGAAATGCCCTCCATGCACAGCATTGTTTAATGTCATTGGTGGCTCTGATGATGCAGGACCAACCTTCTGTTTGCCATTTGTTTCAATGTTTTCTGTAACTATTTCAGTTTCAGTTTTTATCGTAACACTTTGATAAACTTCAGAAGTGCTCAAGCCAAATGGACTTTTTGGCACCATAACAGATTCCTTTTTATCAAGTACATTTTTCATGACAGATGATGGCAGTTGTTCACCTGTGATTGTAGCTAGTGTATGAGCAGTTGATGTACTGATGAGGCCTTGGTGTAAAGCTTCTGTGACACTTAAAGGCTCACCAGTTTTATTGTGGGTCAGTTGGTTTTTCTCATAGTCAATTGTCACATCATTTGATATAGCTGAATGCGGAACAATCTGTTCAGCAAGGTTCTCCACCATATCAGTATTTAATAATCCTTTCTGAACGGCTTCGGTAACTGGCATCTGCGTTCCTGTTCTTGTGTCTGTGACTAAACCTTTTTCCCAATTGATAACCACGTTGGTATTATCTTTAATGTTTGGAGTGACTTCACGCTTAAACAAATGACTCTCAGAAGAGGGAGCTGATGGAATTGAAATAGATTTTCCTAATATAGATTCTTGTGTACTCGAGACACCAGAATCAGACGATGGGGAATCACCAGATTTACTCTCTATTGATGTTGTCTTAATAAGAGACTGCCCCTCAGTTGAAATCACCGAACTGGGCTGGCTAGGCTTGATTTTATCATCTGGTTTTGCATAAACAATGGTAGTTGTCGGTTTTTTAGGGACAGGGGGTGGAGGGCCTTTTTCCTCTGCCTTCTTGGAAGGTGACATCTCTTTTATGGTAGAAATTGGCTGCTTCTCCCTTGGTGCCGGTTTCGGAGGAACTTCAGGCGCCTGTGGCTGTTTGCTTTTCTCATTCATTTTCTTTTTGATGGCATCACAAACTGCTTTACCAGCCAACACCGGGCCAATAATAGGAGCGCCAACAACTGCAAGAAGTCCCATTTTAACAGCTTCTTTAGCGTCCAACTTTTTGCCAGTCTTAGAATCTACAATCTCTCCAGATTTCTGATCGACAAGTCCTCTCTGTATTGCTTCTGACAATGGAACGTTTTCATTTTTCTTACTGTCATAGACTTCCATTTGAGATCCAGAATCCAGCCCCTTTTTGATCACAGTATCTACAGAAATGGTTTGTTGCATCTTCGGATCAAAGATATTACTGGATCCTGACTCGTACATGCTTTCAACAATGTGCCTGTCAATTGCTTCCTTCAAAGGAATCTTTTTCAGGTCTTTAGTATCTGTCACTTCTGCGGTGCGTTTATTAACTAGTCCCAACTTTAAAGCCTTTTCAAATGATATTTTCTCATTGGTTGAAAGATTCTTTACTGAAATGAATTCAGTATTAATAATATTGCTTTTTATTGCTTCTTCAAGTGTAAAAACTCTGTCTCTGTTCTTATTATGGAAAAGACACTTTTCAGAGTCAAAAAACCCAAGAGACACAGCATCAAGAAGATTCATTGATTTTTGGTTTTCTTTGGCAGCCAAATCTTCTAAATTTTTACAGTCTATCTTATTTAGGATCTTTCCAGTTTTGGGGTCTATTTTGTTTGTTTTGAAGCAATCTTGTAGTGTCCATTTCTTACCAGTTTTAGAATCTCTAATTGCTTCCTTCTCAGGATCAATAACTCCCTTTTCAATTGCTTCTGAAATAGTCATTGACATTGCCAAAGCAGGTACACTGATAAGGCCTGTCTTTTGATCAACAAAGCCTAGACGATTGGCCTCTGAATAGGAAATACCAATGTTTGGCGCATCAAGCACATCTTTTTTTGTGGGAAACAATACTCTCGAAGAAAGAGGAGCATTTCTGGAATCTTGACCTTTTGAGGGCATATCTAACTCAATATTTATAGATTCAGTTGCAATTGATTGGTTATCAACACCTGCAGAAGCTGTTACACCAGACTTTTCTAGTTTCATGTCCACGAGTGTTGGAGATTTTGGTGATATAGGAATTTTGTCACTAATTTTTGTTTGGTCAGAGACCGCAGCCTCCGTGTCTGAAATTGTAGAACTAAGCTGGGAAACATCAGTTGTTTTTGATAATTTGATAAAACCTTGTTTCAATGCTTCTTTAAGAGCTAATTGTTCTCTAGACCTTGAATCAAAGAAAGTGTTTTTCTCAACATCTATGATGCCTTCTTTCATGGCTTTAGACAAAGAGATCTCTTGACCTGTTTGGGGATCAATAACTGATGTTACCTTATTCAGAGGGAATTCTGGTGATTCTGCCATGATACTACTCTTCAGCGTATCTTCTCGATTTTGTTGAGAGGTTACCTCTCCATGAATAAGGCCCTTTCCAAGGGCTTCGGTTATTGCCATTGTTTCGCCTGTTGAAGTGTTTGTATAGAGACCTTTTTCAACACTGAGAACCCCTTTCTGTACAGCAGTGTCATATGACACCATTTCCATGGTAACAGGGTCAACAACGCTTGATATGCTCAATGTAACCATTTTAGAGGAGACATCCTCTACTATGGTTGTTTCAAATGTCTCTTCATCCTCTGTAATATGAATGCTACTTATTTCTGACCGCTCTATTTTTGGAAATTCAGCTGCTTCTGTGAATATCAAACCCTTGAGGATTGCATCATCCAATGATAATTCTTGTCCAGTCAAAGGGTTAGTGTATGTCCCTTTAGTATGGTTCAATATTCCTGCTTTCATTGCTTCATTCACAGAGATTTTCTTTCCAGTTCTTGGGTCAACAACAGAAGATACAGCAATGGTTGTCTGTTTTGTTGTTATAATACGATTGCCATCTTGTTCAATGGTAGGCACAACAGAAGACAATTCAGCATCAATAAGTTTCTTTTCAATAGCTTCTGTGATTAGCATCTTTTCCATTGTTAAAGGATTGATATATAAACCTCGACTTTCATCTATAATTCCTTCATTGATAGCCTCTGCAACAGTCATTACTTCACTAGTTACAGGATGAATGACACTATTTAGATTAAATGTTTTGGTTTCACGCACCCAATCTGCTTTTACGGCTTGTGGTACTATACTCATGTCTTCAGCAATAACAAGGCCAGTTTCAATGGCTTCACTGATCGGGATTCGCTTCTCTTTGCCTTTTTCATACCCGACATATTGACCTCTGTCTTGATCCAAAATGCCTTTTTGAATTGCTTGGCTTACGCTAAGTTTCTCTTTAGTGATTGGATCAAGCACTCCAGTTATTGAAAATGCTACAGTCTCTTTGATGGGACCTTCAGCAGCTTGAGGCGGTTCACTTGTATATTCGCCCACAATGAATCCCTTTTTCACAGCCTCATTTATTGGCAGCTTGTCACCAGTTGTGAGATCTGTGAAAAGACCAGACGCCAAATCTATAAGCCCAATTTCAATAGCTTCATCAACGTCAATACTTTTCTTTGTTCTTGGGTCAATAACAGATTTTATGGACATATTGCGAACTTCAGAAATAATTGATTTTACTGGTTTTGTCATAGATATTTGGGTAAAAGTGTAGTTTTGAGCAGATTTGCTCACAAAAGCTGATTCCACAATAGATTCTTGAGATTTTGACATTTCTTGATATGAATTGACATCATCTTTACCCAACTGCCCGAGTTCTGCTTTTCGTTGCTCTGAAACGACTGGGATTGAATCTGTCCCGTCTAGGTCAATACCAGGAAACTGTCCCGGGATATTACTTGATGGCCATTCTGAGGTTAAGCATAGTAACCCTCTATAAATAGCATCTTCAATTGTCATTATTTCACCTGAATTGGGGTCCTTGAATGTGCCAGCTTGTTCAACTAAAAGTCCTTTTGACACTGCTTCAGAAATTGTAATAGCTTTGGGCACCAACCTTACTGGTTCAGATTCAACACAAGTTGTCACGGTAGTTGAAATAACCAATGGACTAACTAAATCGAGCAGGATCTGGGCACTGTCTGGAGTTAAGATTTGCTCCGCAACAGCATTTTGCAAAGGCATAACGGTACCAAATTTATCTGATATGTTTCCAGATTCAATATCTAAAACATGTTCGTTAATGGCTTCAACAACAGACAGTTTATTACCCTTTGAATCTTCAATCATTTTTTGTGTTAGACGTTTGGCAATTTCTTCATCTATAAACCCGTGTCTGGCTGCATCAGCAATAGAAAGTTTTCGCCCTGTTTGGGAATCCACAAATTCGCCCTGAGGTGTCAAAACACCAGCCTGGAATGCCTCGGGAATAGATAACAGAGAACCAGTGCTAATATCAAGTACAGTTTTAGGTGGGAAAGAAATGTCTTCACTGGCAATCTTTATATGTCCTTCAGAAAGAGCCTCATAAATTGAAAGTTTCTGTTGTGACCCTGGTACAGTGATTTGTCCATTATAATCCAAAATACCCCTTTGAAGTGCGTCATTGAATGAAAGAACGTCGTTAGTCTTGGTAAGAATCAAGCTTTTTGTATCAGCATTGAGAATTCCATTATTGATTGCTGTGGCAAATGTGATGGTCTGGTTTGTGTTGGTATCAAATATTGAGCCATCTTCCCTAAGGGCACTTTTATGGACAATATCTGATAACGTCATTGGTCGAATTAGTAGTTGCCTGCGATGAGCTTCAGATAACGATATCCATTTATTAGAATTCACTTCTAAAAATTGTCCAGATTGTGGGTGAATAATACCTCTTGCTACGGCTTCGGTCAGAGATATCAATGAAGAACCCTTTGTGGGGCGAATCTCCTTCAGAGAGGGATTAATGTATCCTTTCTCCACAGCTTCCAGAATTGTCATTTCTTGACCAGATATTGGATCACATATTTTACATTTCAGTTCATCATACATGCCCTTCTGTAAAATTTCTGCTAATCCAAGAGCTTTATCGGCACCAGGAAAACTTTTTAGCCCAAACATCGCCTGCGATTGGGTAATCTCGCTAACATTCACAGCAGGGCTTATGCCGAGCAGGCTGGGTAATTTGGCTGATATCAGTCCTTGTTCACTGGCATCCTCAACAGAGATCATTGCTCCTGTTAGAGGATTTGCAACTGTATTAGAGATTGGATTAAAAAGGTTTTTTTGAATAGCTTCTCGAAGAGTGCAGGTTTGGCCTGTACTTGGATCAATGAGATCACATGGTGTATTTAATTGCTGATTAATTTGGGCAGTTACATATCCTTGTTTAACAGCTTCTGAGAGAGGTACTTGAGCTTTTGTCTTTGGATGAACAAACATACAAGTTTTTTTATCAATTAATCCAGATTGAAATGCTTCTAATGCAGTCAGCTTTTTTTGTGTGATTGGGTTCACTGCAGCTGCAACTTGCAAAACATTGCCTTGTGTGGTTTCAACTTTTGACTTGACAACACTGATCACATTTTGTATTGTTTTACCACTGGATTTTGAAATATATTGGCTGGTAGTTGATAAATCTCCATTCACAGATGACACTTCGGGGTCTTCTGAAATGTCTGCCAAAACTAAACCTTTGGCGTCTTTGCCAACTTTCTGTATCGATTTTACTGTCGCTTTTGTTGTAGATGCAAAAGAGCTGGTGGTGGAAGTGGAAGAGGAAGATTGTTGGGAGATTGTGGATACAGACGATGTAGATGTTGAACTCATGTAACTTGCAGGTATACTACCGAGGCTGTCAAATTCATTTAGTTGTTGGAAAAAATCTTGCATATCTTCGTCAACAAGCATGGAAGAACGTTTGGCTAGTTCAGCACGGAATGTTCGAAGAAGAGGGATATTTTCATCGATAACCATTTGAAACTGAAAAATAAAACATATAAATGGTTTTTCAGAATTGTTTAGATGAAGTTTGATAATTTGTAGATCTATTTTTCAGAATGTTATCATCGTTATCTTCACAATATTTTAGCCGATGAACCACTTGGCCTTCTTCAAGTGATCAAACTTAGGGACCTTTATGTTGTAATCAGGAATCTGATAGAAGGTTGTTGAGTTTAATTACTTAAAGAAAGCTGAAGAATTCATCAGCCAAAATATTGTGAAGATAATGTTAAAGATAAGGAAGACATTCTGAAAATTAGATTTATAAAACAAAATCAAATTAGAATATTCTATTCGATAAATGAATGAAATAAAAATTGTTAGATTGACATATCTAATCATGAACATTCAAAGAAATTAATAATAGATACAAATTTCTGAAGTATACCAATGTGTAGTTATGGCCACTTATTCAATGAAAAAAGTGATGCTTCCTCCTGATGTTATAAATTTATTCAACACTGTAAAAACATGTAATCTGCTTAACTTAAAAAAATGTTATGGAATCCAACTCCTTTCCTTTCTTTTTGAGTTTAAAAGTTTGATGCAAATAAAATAATAGCAATTACAATTAATTGTGAAGAATTGTAAACAAAAGAATGTAGGAAGATAAAAAAATGAAGGAACAAATAATGGAACTGGTAAACTTGGTTAAGCAAAGAGAACTTTTTTTGATAGATGGGGCCTGTTAACTCGGGAGAGAGTCTCATCTAGATGAAGGATAACACTGATTTCAAAAGCCCTATAGTCTCCTCTGCTACCACTCATTACAGGTTGGCTCCACTGAATATGGACATCGGAGTTTAAAAGGGTGTCTGATGCACAACAGATACTGCAACAATAATAACTGCGCGAGGAATACTGAAGCCCCAACTAGTCATGGTCAAGTCTGACTGACTGCAGATTTTTCTAATTATTATTATATTGTAATACCTAAACTTTGTATATAACTACATAGAAAACTAAAAAACCTCAACAAAAGAGTAATACCCAAAAATGTTGATATGTCGTTAAAAACAAATCAATAAATCAATCTCTTGTCATCAACCAAACAACCCTACAAAGGGATAAAATATATCACAAATGACAACCTATTAAAAAATATATTGCTTAATCCCCATTAATTAACATATATTATTATCATTAAATGATTATTATTTATAACTCTTTAAATAATTATAGAAAAAAAAAATAAAAGGATTACTTTATAATGAAAAGGGAAATGAATTATACCTTCATGTCTACATTAGCCTCAGATAAGATAGCAGTTATATCTTTTAGTCTGTTGCTAGTCCAATGAACCATATTCATATAAGTTGAGTTAAGTAGGTCCAACTCTTCACGAATAATTTCAGCGCCACTTTGAATGGCAGGTTTTTTAGCATCTTCAGCTAAACAATCATCAAGGTCAAGGCCTTCTTTGTACTGTTTTAATTTCTTATCATAGATCTGAAAAAAAAGAAAAGAAAAGAGATTTTTTAAAATAGTTCATTAATTCATTTAGTGATGTTTCTTTGCTGCCAAAATCTTATTTACCAAATGTTTTGGACACATTTTATGTAACAATTTTTAGCAACTACAAAACTTATTGAGATTAATTTATTAAAGCAAAGGAAGAAGAAAATGTTTTTTTAATTGTACCACTGTCGTTATGTAGCACTTCAAATGTTTTAGTTAAAAAAAATTAGTCATTACTTTTAGAATGACCCACGTATATTGATCATATTCAATACAAGCTCTACATAAATAATTTTGATGAAGATGGAAATTTTTACAAAAAATTTTTATTATCAAAGATTAATTTTTTTAATTGATTTTAATTCAAGCCAACTATTGATAAATTATTTGCTTGTTTAAAATTGTTCAATGATTTTGGTCTTAATTCTTTACTTTATATTATAATATCTTCTCTAATCTGATGTGTTCTGATTTATTGCCAAGTTCATAAGATAATAATAATTCATGAAAAAAAAACAAAGAACAGTTATCAAAGGTTTTGTAGCCCCCTGTTAAGGGGTCACAATATGAATATAGAGAGTCGGGTAGTATGTACGGGTAATTAAACTACGTAACCAGTCTCTGCTCAAAGGCAGAAAATGTCTGGATTACATTTGGCCAAGACAAGACTATGTCATGTTATAAGGGTGTAAACTACCCCAGAACAAAATGTTATATAGACTTTGTGTCTATACAAATAAAAACTATTCCTTGAAGTATCTTCATTTTCATCATTTAATATATACCTGGAGCTCAGATAGTTTACCAGAAGAATTATTGTGCGTTTAACAATAAAGGTAAAATAATTAAAGTCAAACATCCAGAAAATCATCTTAGAAAAAAATCTTTTGATTCTAAACATAACTAATTATTAATTTACAACTTGTATTGAAGTCATTTTATTTTAATTTTAGACGTCAATAGAATAATCCAATTTTGTTTGAATGAAAAAAACGATTTTTGGATATATTTTTTTTCCAATTCTATACGTTTCTAAACAATAACAGATTTAGAATCAATTTTTTATACATATCTAAAGCTGCCTTGAAAAGCACATATATTTCAGTTAGACAACATGATCTTTAAAAAGTTTTGATCATCTTAAATTTATATTTTATAATTTGAAAGTTTTATTTTCATGTTAAAGGTTAAAAACTTGAGGAATTATGTAAATTTTTTTATTCAAATACTTATTCATTATTATAGATGGTGAAAACAAAATAATTTTTAAAAATATTTAAAAATAAAAAGTTAAATATTGTGATTCAATAATAAAAAACAGGGTCTAGATGAATAAACTACTTATTTAGATGAAATTAAAGGCTTATAATTATACAGCATGTATTTTAGATGGCCTCCATTTAGCTCCGTGCATTTCTTAAGGCTCAGCACAAAGTTGTCCATGACTTTCTTACAGACTGAAATTCTAATGGCTCTCATCTACTTCCTACAGCATTGTATTCTAGATGGCCTCCATTTAGCTCCGTGCATTTCTTAAGGCTCAGCACAAAGTTGTCCATGACTTTCTTACAGACTGAAATTCTAATGGCTCTCATCTACTTCCTACAGCATTGTATTCTAGATGGCCTCCATTTAGCTCCGTGCATTTCTTAAGGCTCAGCACAAAGTTGTCCATGACTTTCTTACAGACTGAAA
>JAUZSX010000050.1:4454799-4474462 GCA_034780655.1 Idiosepius hallami
ACAACCCAAGTTAGGCACATGGCTATTTTATGTGCTCGTTATATTCCTGGGTTTTCCTAATCAATGTTGTTCTTTACTTAGATGGGAAAAATCTACATCGTCGAGTGAAAACCCAAGTTGGGCACAAGGCCATTTTTACATGTTAATTATATTATTTTGTTATCAGTGTAGCCCTTCACCTAGATTAGGATATATTAATTTAGTCGAGCAACAAACAAAGTTAGGCACAAGGCTATGAACAAAAACATGAACAAAAAAAAAAGAAAAGAAAAAACATGTAGAAAAAAAACACGTAGAAGAAAAACCTGTAGAATAAAAAAGAAAAAAAAAGGAAAAAAAAAAGGAAATAAAAAAATAAAATGTAAAAAAATGTAGAAAAACTAAAGAAAAAAATAAAAAATAAAGAAAAAACATGCAGAAGAAAAAAGAAAAAAAAACATGTAAAAAATTAAAGAAAAAAAGGAAAAAAAGAAAAAACATGTAGAAGAAAAAAAAAGAAAAAAACATGTAAAACATGTAGAGAAAAAAAAGAAAAAAAAGAATAAAAAAACATGTAAAAAAAGTAGAGAAAAAAAGAAGAAAAAACATCTAAATCATGTAGAGAAAAAAAGAAAAAAAGGAAAAAACATGTAAAACATGTAGAGAAAGAAAAAAAAAAAAACAAGAAAAAAACATGTAAAACATGTAGAGAAAAAAAAGAATAAAAAAAAAAGAAAAAAACATGTAAAACATGTAAAGAAAAAAAAGAAAAAACAAAAAAACATGTAAAACATGTAGAGAAAAAAAAGAAAAAAAGTAAAAAAAAGAAAAAAACATGTAAAACATGTAGAGAAAAAAAAGTAAAAAAAAGAAAAAAAACATGTAAAACATGTAGAGAAAAAAAGAAAAAAGAAAAAAAAAAAGAAAAAAACATGTAAAACATGTAGAGAAAAAAAAAACAAGAAAAAAAAACATGTAAAACATGTAGAGAAAAAAAAAGAAAAAAACATGTAGAGAAAAAAGGGAAAAAATCATGTAAAACATGTAGAGAAAAAAAGAAAAAAAGGAAAAAACATGTAAAACATGTAGAAAAAAAGAAAAAAAAACAAGAAAAAACATGTAAAGCATGTTGAGAAAAAAAAAAGAAAAAAAAGAAAAAACTCACCTGAACTATGTAAAGAAAAAAAAGAAAAAAAAAAGAAATAAAAAAGAAAAAAATAGAAAAGAAAGATTTAAAACATGTAGAGAAAAAAAGAAAAAAAGAAGAAAAAAAACATGTAAAACGTACAGAAAAAAAAGAAAAAAGAAAAAAGCCTAACAAAAAAACAAAACAAAAAAATAAAATAAAACCAAAACGCCAACCGGAAGAGAATGGAAGCCGACAAAATTAGTAAAACTATTTTCTTCTCTTCTAATCCGTTCATTATCGCCGGCCGCAAAAGTTGACATCAGGCCGCGAGTTAATTCGAACCCAAATTTGCTTTATAGTCGCTAAGAAAGCCGGAAGATTTGACAGGAAGGAAAAAGCTAATCATTATTTTTCATTCCCTGTCGAGTGGCGTCTCTCCTCGCAACACTGCCGACACACCCACCACCTCATCTTCCTTGCATGCTTCATCACACCACCATTACTACCACCCTCCCCAAATTCCTCACAGGCATATTTTCTCGACTGCCTTCTCGTTGTTCTTCTCAAAACTCTTTTTTATTTATTTATTTTTTTTTTATTTTCACCCCTCCCTCCTAAGTCTTTTTCTTTTTTAATTTTTATTTTATTTTGCAACACCTTTGGTGTTAAACCTCTGTCTTTACATTCTTATTACCTCATCAGGTTTTTCAGTCACTCCCGCCTTTTTTTTTTCCAATTAGGCCCCAGTCTGCGCAGTTATGGTCGCTTTTCACTTCTAACTTTCAGTTTTTACTTTCGTTTTAACTTTCTACTTTCTACTTTCACTTTCGCTTTCGTCATCTCTTTGGTCATTTCTCTACTTTCGGTTTCATTTTCACCCTGTTTTTACTTTCGGTTTGAATTTATACTTTTACTTTCAATTTCGCCATCTCTTCGGTCATTTCTTTACTTTCGGTTTAACTTTCTACTTTTACTTTCAATTTCGCCATCTCTTTGGTCATTTCTCTACTTTCGGTTTCATTTTCATCTAGTTTTTACTTTCGGTTTAAAATTCTACTTTCAATTTCGCCATCTCTTCGGTCATTTCTTTACTTTCGGTTTCATTTTCACCCTGTTTTTACTTTCGGTTTAACTTTCTACTTTTTACTTTCAATTTCGCCATCTCTTCGGTCATTTCTCTACTTTCGGTTTCATTTTCACCCAGTTTTTACTTTCGGTTTGAATTTATACTTTTACTTTCAATTTCGCCATCTCTTTGGTCCTTTCTTTACTTTCGGTTTCATTTTCACCCTGTTTTTACTTTCGGTTTAAAATTTTACTTTCACTTTCAATTTCGCCATCTCTTTGGTCATTTTTCTACTTTCGGTTTCAATTTCAGTCGCACTTTTTACTTTCGGTTTGAATTCCTACTTTCACTTTCAATTTCGC
The DNA here is from genome assembly GCA_034780655.1 of Idiosepius hallami. NCBI lineage: Eukaryota > Metazoa > Mollusca > Cephalopoda > Idiosepiidae > Idiosepius > Idiosepius hallami. The sequence continues at coordinate 4,457,336 of JAUZSX010000050.1, forward strand.
CATCTCTTTGGTCCTTTCTCTACTTTCGGTTTCATTTTCACCCTGTTTTTACTTTCGGTTTGAATTCCTACTTTCTACTCTCAACTTTGTCGTCTCTTTGGTCATTTATCTACTTTCAGTTTTGATTTCACTCTCAGTTTTTACTTTCGGTTTGAATTTATACTTTCTACTTTCACTTTTACTTTCCCTATCTCTTTGGTCATTTCTCTACCTTCGGTTTCAATTTCAAGCCTCAGCTTATGTTGTTGTTGTTGTTGAACAGAAACACCTTTCCTCACCTGTTTTCAGGCTTAGATTAATCTATCTGTTTTTATAGAGTTTTTACTTTAAGTTTTAAACCACAACTTGTTGTTCTTGAGCAGGAAGACCTTTCCTCACGTATTTAGGCTTAGACCAATCTTATTGTTGTTTTAGAGTTTAAGGAAGACCTTTCCTCACCCGTTTGGGCTTGGATGAGTCTTTCTGTTGTTTTAGAGTTTGACGAAGACTTTTCCTTACCTGTTCAGGCTTAGACCAATCTTCTGTTTTTTTTTAGAATTTAAGGAAGACCTTTCCTCACCCGTTTGGGCTTGGATCAGTCTTCATGTTGTTATATAGTTTTAGAAAGACCTCTTTTGCTTCCCAACGCATCACTGGGTGTAATGATTGAGCATAGGGATAGCAACTCTTTCTCATAAAAACAAGAAAACGGAAACAGCAAATACAAATTTTCTGCCCAACACACCACTATGTGTAATGATTGAGCATAGGGCTAGTGACTGTTTCTCGTAAAAACAAGTATGCTATGGAAACAGCAAATACAAATTTGCTGCCCAATGCACCACTGGGTGTAAAGGTTGAGGAATACCAGAAGAAAAAAAAATTTTTGGTAAACATTCTTTTTGTCCACACATAGCTTTTTTAATAACAAAATATTAACTATTTAATCCATGACCTGAGGGTATATTTACTAAGTCGTGCACCAACCCAAGTTAGGCACAAGGTAATTTTTTTGTACGTATTTTATCTTGGGCTTCTTGTAATCAGTGTCACCTTTCACTTTGATGAGTTACTGTACCTGTGTTGATGGGTCTCATCTACCCGGGTTTTTTGGAATCAGTGAAGGTAATGTGTTGATTCATACCTTACCTAAGAATATTAGTCCAAATATCATATTTACTTGGTTGAGCACCAAACCAAGTTAGGCACGAGGCCATTTTTATATGCTCTATATACCTGGAAATTTAAATTCAGTGTTACCCTTAACCTAGATGAGTTACTCTCCCGAGTTAACGAGCCCCATCTGCTCGAGGCAGCTAATATACACGCTCTACCACTGATATTGAACACTAACTATAAATATAAGCAATCTTACTCTACAGATTAATATATACCAAAAACATTATATTAAAAGGAAAGGATGATGTCTCTTCACAATTTCCTTTTATAAGCAATGAATGAATGACTAAGATAAAAGACCTTTTACTGTATTTGTGCACAAGAAAAGACACAGGTCGTTTGTTAATGTTAAATGGAACTTAACTTTATGCCTAAATCCTTTATCAATGAAATGAAGGGTGGGGGAGCAACCACATTCAGAAGTAAAAAAAAACATATTCTACACTAAAATTCGTGTGACACACCCAATGTTAGATTTACTAACATAACCAGCAATCACACCCCAAGGAATAGTACCAAAAAATTAACGACTATAAGAAAAATAGATACATTTTTAAAAAGAAAAATAAAGAAAAAAGTTCTCTAAATAGGAAAAAATAAATAATATTTCTGGCAGTTGGAGGGAGGGAGGCTCAGAGCAAAAAATGTCACTCCTCCAACCTCCATACCCGTGAAAATTATTGTGTTTCAAAAATAATTGTATAAATTTTACCTATAAATATTGCATTTTTTTTTCAAGTTTCATTTTTAACTAATTAACAAAATGAACTATTTTAACTAACAAGATGTACTAAATTATTTCGTAATCCCTATTTTTTAACTGAATAGAATTGTGAATTCTGTTACAACAACGTTAGTAGAAAAAGTATTGAAATCTTAACCCTTTAAACCCTAAGAAATCAATATCGCCTTCGGCAATCTAAGGCAAAAGAATTCACTCCACCCACACTGAGATTTCGGCCTTAATTTTTGGACCCTGATTTTGCAAAACTATTAATAAGTAAGTCACTCAGAGTTGTTCTATTAAAAGACTATATTAGGGTTAAAATATCCACGTGTTTTTTTTGCTTCAAATCATTAAGGCTGATGTATCGGCCCTTTAAGGTCAAAAGCTTTAAGTAAAAAATATGAAGGCAATCTGATGATCTGGGATCGAATCCAGTTACTTTTTTTGAAGCATGACGACAAACGAAACGACTAATTATTTAAATAAACACGACGGTCTTTATTTGAATTATAAAAAAGGGGGGGTGGGGAACAACGGCAACGCATCTTGGGCGATTTTTGATGTTAATTGGAAAAGTAAACAGAATTTAGTTTAGCATTATTTAGTTTTTAAAAGAATCAATCAGCACTCAGGAGCAAGGAATGAGAGTGGAGTCCCTAAGTGCGCACACACACGGGACATACAGCCTGAGCAGCAGCAGAGACACACACGCACGCACGCACACCAGTGCCAGTGGTGTGTGCCACACCACACCACACCAACCACCACCTACCACCACAGTCACAGAAAGATCTTATTTGAAAAACAGATATCTTATTGTATTTTAGTTGAAAGTGTTGAAAGAAAAAGAAATTGTGGGTGTGTGGGTTGCTTGAAATGTTTGTGCTGTGTAAGTAAGTATTTATGAGAAATGTTTAAAGGATTGGGTATATGTAAAGTTGCGTGTAGTGGAGTCAGTGACTGGGGAGTGGACTAACTGACTATTCGACTTTTACTTGTATGTTTTTTTGTTGTTTTTTTTAAGGTGATATTTGATTGGAATTCAAAATTCAACAAAAGATTTTAATCGAAAAATACATTTTAAAAAAATCTTGAAATTCCCGCAACTTGAACAAAAACAACAAATTTTATGATTTAAAAAAAAAAACACTTTCGGTATCAAATGACGTCACTCAAGGTTTCAAATGAAATTTCAAAACCGGGACAAACGGACAGCTGCTGCTGCTGCAAGTCTCAACAGCTTTTCTAAAAAGAATAGATGAAGATATAGTGCTGTCGGTAGAATATAAGCCGTGGTGAAATTCCTTGGCAGAGCTCTAGCGACGAAAGGATAAGAAAGAAGACTGACTGGAAGTGAGAACAACAACACCTACACCGTCAACTCCTTTAGAAAAAAAAGGGATAGGCCGAGAAATAAATATTTTTCATGAAAGCTAACAATCAACTTTATATGCGACATCTAACAAACATTCTTAACCCTTTAAACCCTAGAAGGCCGATATATCGTCCCTGAGGACATAAGGCAAAAAAAGATTCACGAACATTTTGACCCTAATCTGCTGCTGCTCATCTAATATAACGAATCTGGGTGACCGACTGACTACTTGGTAATTTTGATAAGTTAGAATCCAAAAGTTTAAAACCTTGCTTTAAGCAGGTTACACATAAGTTTACACATAAATTCAGTTTTAAAAGTTGTAAGTTGAAAATCTACAGAATTAGTAAATTTTTGTTTTAGTAAACTAATTAAATTAAAATTTTCGTTTACAACTGGAATTAAACTGCCACTATCCAGTTAAGAAAATTATCAATAAAAATGAACCCTGTCCAAAGAAATTGGTAAATGAATTAAAGATAAGATTTGATCTTAATTTTCACAGGTTTAAACAATAAAACAAAAGTAAGATATTTTATCGTACATGATTTTAGAATATTATAAATAGAATGCATTCAAATTAATAGTTTATAGTTTAAACAAAAACATAATCTAAGTTTTTGGCAGCAAAATGGTTAAAAAGAAGGGGGAGATAACTAAGTTTGGCACAAAAGTTACACGAACAAACAAGATGGGGGAAAAAACTCAATCATCTTTTAAAGACCAATAAACGAAAAATAAAGAGAAGTTGAAGCCCGAAAAAAATATATTAGTCCGAAAAAGACAGACCTAACAAGAGGAACAACAAAAAGTTTTAAAAACTTCAATTAGAAATAAATAAACAAAGGCATTTTTTGGGATGTCACTATTAAAGTAGAAAAAAATTATCCTAATAAAAACATAACAATTTAATTATTTATTTTAAAGTGAAAGAAAACAAACACAGAAAAGGAATGAAGGAATAGCTCGGTGTTGTTGATATCATACCTTCAGTAAATGTTTGTTTACCCATTTGGTGAAGGTCTTTTTCTGTACAGCATCTCTCTCATCTGTAAAAAAAAAACAGAAAAATACACAATGTCGTTAATAATACAAACATGATTTTAAACAGGGAAAAATCTTTTTTTTTTCGTCTCTACTTTGTCTACTGTATGCAACTATTACACAAAATCTAGGGGCTGACGTGACGACTGACTGACTGACTGGTGTAAAACTGTTGCTGTTGACTGTGTACGGTATGAATGGAATCTCTCTTTACAAGAACACAAGAGAAATTTCTATAAATTTTAGTTTAGTTTCTGCAGGTTTTTCTAACAAACGGAATAATGTTATTGAACGAAAGAAAAGTCTTACCTGTATCTCTTCGTCTGTTTTCTTCATATTGTACCATTACATCGGACTTATCAGCCTCAGCTATACTATTTTCAGATAGTATCTCCATTTTTAGAGAAACAGTGTAGAGTGTTCACTGTTCAACGCGATCAACAATAATACCACTAACATATGAATGGGAAGAACACAAGTGACAGAAGACTTATACAAATCATAATCATCACTCAAAAAAAAAACTATATAATTCCACCAGTGTGTACGCAGTTGTTACACACACAATAAAAGGACAATGAATGAATGACACATAAGAGACGAATGAGGGACGTTTTCGCAACGGCGAATAACCACAGGAGTTTTAGAAAGATGAAGAAATAGTTCTCTTGCTTCTTTTCTTTAATAACGATAAGTACCACCATTATTTGGTTTTGGTATAATCCATCTTTGGAGACTGAATAATTGGTCATAGAAGTAAAATCCGTTAAATGGCCACGTGTTTTTTGGTAGGTAAAAATAATCCAATCATAGCAATAATCAGAGAATTAAAGGTGTGAACGCAGTAAAAGAAAAGGTAAGAGAATTTCAGGTGTAAGAGTAGATAAGTAAAAGCCATCAAGACACACACACGACCAATAACATTTTACTGTCTTGCCTGACGCTAATGTTTGTGGGTTTGTTTTTTGCAAGAGATACCTACCCTAGACCGGGGAAATAATTTACTACAACATTTGTGTGACGAACTGTCTATTATTACTAAAAATAAAAAAAAAGCGGCAGGAAAAAAAAAATTACGCATAAAAGAGTGGCAGTGGAGGGGGGAGGCTTATTGACTAAATTGATTGCAACATTACAATTGTGGTAGGATTTGGTTGGAGTGAAATGATTAACTAACTCAACTTCTTGTGTTAAATTCGGGGACTTTTCGGCTTGTTATTCTAAGACGAGGCATTTGTTTTGATGCGAGAAAAGAAAGAAAAATCTTTTTACGGTTTGTATGTTTAAAGTGTTATCGGCCTCTGAGGAAGGCAAGGCATCAATGGGTACCCAATAAGTAAAAAAAAAAGTAGAAGTGGTGAGCGAGCAAGCTAGCACCCGCATTTACCAGTGGTGACTGGTGCTGCTGGTAGGCGAAAGTTAGCTCTTATTTCTTTGCCTTTCTTTTTTTCCTACCTTCCTTCACTCCCGACTTCTTTTTCATATGGGTACGACGTCGCCACACACCAAACTAACCACTGAAACCAGCGAATGTAATGTGTGAGAGAGACTACTCACTACATACAGTCTGAGCATTAAAAAACAAACCCTAAATTGTGGGTGGCACTACTTTATCGGTAAGACAAGAAAACAGTTTAAAAAATGAGTAAATCAGATAATGAACAATTTAGTGTAGTTTAATTTGTTACGATATCGGCTTTGTGGACTGGACTAGTGGAGTGGACTACTACTTGTGAACAAAACAACTGAACAACAACTGGAGTGGCCTCGACTGTACTCCATTTGTTTGTCCAATCCACAAAGCCAGTACTACACTGGACTGGACACCAACAAAAAAATCATGCCTTTTGGATTCCTTCGTATTTTTTGTGAATGAAATAATCAGGCAGGCGGCGGCGGTGCCAGGTGCTGTTGGGTGGTGGTGCTGGTGCGGTCGGTGCCGGTGAGGTGTGTGTGGTGGTCTGTACAACCCGACCGACCGCTGTTGTTAATGTTGCACTTACTGGTGTTGTTACAGGTGCACTTTCGCTTTATCACACACACGCACACACCACCCCACCCCACCACCACCACCGCATCGCACAGTGTGTGGATATCGGTAAACATTTCACTGATGGATAAAAACTTAGCACTTGCTTGCCATTTTATTCATTCGTTCAGTCTGTTTAATTCTTTCATGAAAAAATCTCTTCAGTAATATTTTTAAGTGAATGAATGAATTAATGTAATTTGGGAGAGCTATTATTGCGTTCAAATTTAGTAAAGAAACACGGAAAAGCCATTAATTTCAATAATAGTTAACCCTAAACCCTAGAGGACCGACGGGCCCTGAGGATACAGTAATAATTTGACCCTAACGAATCTGAGTGACTACTTGACAATTTTGATAAGTTAGGATCCAAAGGAATAAGGAATCCACTCAGTGTGGGGACCCCGGGCGCCGGGCGGGCGAGACCGCTACAAGATTTTTTCTCGTGGTCAACAAAAGGAAGAGAAAGACCAGTGGAGTGGAGTAGTGACCACGAATTAATTCTAAAAAGATTAATTAACTAAAGTCAGTGTGTCTAAAAGTCACTTCACTTACTACAAAAGGTCAGGGCATTTACTTTTTTTTTTTTTTCGATAAATTTTCGGCCAGTTATTAAAAAAATTATATTTAATTTTTAAACAAAAATTGAGACGGAGGAGCGGCCAGTGTTACTGTTCCTTACAACTTAGTTACTTCGGATAAAGTTAAGGGAAAACACCAACAAGTTATAATTTTAGTTCAATAAAAATAATTACTTTCAATATTACCGTTTTTTCCTGACTCCTCCCCAAAAATAATTTTTCGCTTTTCCTCTTTTTTTTAGATGTGGGATGGAGCTAAAGAAAAATTATTTTTATTTAAATTTTTGATGGTTCAAAACAAAAAGAAAAAACAAGTTTTCAGTTTCTTTTTTTTGGACAATTTATTAATATATGATTTGAAAACAAGAAAGTATTTTGTGACAAAAAAAGTCACGTGTGTCTCGTTTGTCTAACAATGCTCTCTCCGCCTGACTCCGCCCTAAGTGTGTCTCTAAGAATAAACAATTAAACAAATTGTCGAATTTTTCTTTGCATCATCATCATCGCTATCTTTTATATTTACTTAACACATTGTATAATTATCATCTTTATTTTATTATTCAATTTTAAATATAATAGTTTTTCTCATATTTTTGTTATTTCTTTGTAACCATACGCAAGTAGCCACATATTCCTTACAATTGGGTTTTAACATCCCTAAACTTTCGAAAAACTTCAAATGCTATTTTATTTACTTCATGCAAACAATATTTTTATCGATTTTCTTCTAGAAATATTTAGGTTGTGTGTGTGTAACACGCGACGCCACAGTCCACCCACAGTCCACACACAAAAAAAAACTATGAACCAAACAACAATTATTTGTGTGTGGTGTTATAATATTTTATTTTATTAATTTTTTGCTTAAATCGAAAAATGTTATGAAAATCGTTAAATGGCTAATCAACTAAAAACCCACACACACTCCGTCGATGTTACAAATTTTCACTTATTTAAAAAAACAAGAAAATTATTAAAAGACTTCGTTTTTTTTTGTTGTTTTTTTTTTTGCCATTAAAGTCAATTATTCTTCTATTCTTCATAAATGTCTAAAAAGGAAGGTGTGGCAACTAACAACAACCAGTAACCTAATTATTTTTATCTTTCTTTTGGTTGACGTTTAACCCTTTCCATCCTATTGGCCAGATATATCGGCCCTAGTGACCAAAAAAAAATGACACCGATATTTCTAATGTAGTGTAGCCTAATAGAACGCATCTGATTGACTAGTTAGTTATTTTGATAGGACAGGATCAAAGGATTATAAACAGCTCATTTGAAGTAGGAAACCTCGAGCAGCAGCAAGGGAGACAAGACAGTCATTCATTAGGTTTATCATTTTTCATGACACAGATCAGAATCCAGTCCAATCTAGTTGTTAAGTGTTCCTAGCCCGTGTTCCTAATGAAAAAAAGTAATGTTCACTGGAGTGTCAGGTATTAATACAAATACAACTTTGTGAAATCACTTGACCAAACAAACTTGCTTTATTTAGGCCTGACCAGAAGTGGTGCTGGTGCTCTGCTGGTGAAACTGGCGAGTCTAAAATTTGAACTTAGAAAGATGAATCCGGTTATATCCAGCCAGACTTATTTCCCCTTTTTTGTATTATGGTTATTTATTATTGTTAGTTGCTGCTTTTCGCCCGATGTAAGAAGTCAAGTCCATATCCACTAGTCAGTCTTTTATCTTACAGGTGCTAACTCATAATGTCCAACTCAGGGCTCGGGTTCCCTCATCAGCAGCACCCAGTAGCACAAACTGAACCCATCGGAATAACTTGAAAATATTGAAATTATTATTATTTTTTTATTGTCTAATCATTAATTTTAAGAAATTTAACTTTAAAAAAATCCGTGCGACCGACACGGAGAAGTAGGGTAGACAAGACTAAGACAAGCAGTCATTTATTAGATGTTTTCTTTGTTTTGTAAAGAAAAACATCGAATAAGAATAAACATTAATGTTTATTTGTTTGGTCATATAGTAATATTGCAACTGTGAATTTCGGGATTGATAATAATCACTTTAAATATCTAGTTTAGTTTACTTTACTTAACCAGTTTACTTTAGTTAACTTTACTTAACCAGCAACAGTTAAAAGTTAGAAAACCGAAAACCAAAATTGAAATTGACAAATTGGAAGAAAGTCATACAAGAAATAACAAAAACAAACAGTATCTTCAGGAGTTAGGTAAGGTTTTTGACCATAGATTGTGAAATTAATTAATTTTAGGAATTTGAAGATAAAAGAACAAACAGTTAACAACACATACAGTTTTTTTGGAGCCAACCCAATCTGACCGAGAAAATTATTTAAAATCTATCTATTCTATCTTTTTCTAGGCCTAAATGATTGCGTTCTTTCTTTCCAATTGTAAAATGCCTACGAAGGGTCTTGGCTTTTTCTTTTCATTTTTAGGACCCTTCCTTTCTTTCCTAAAACTTTAAATGTAGTTGAATTAATCGCGATATTTTCTTGTATAATTATCAAGAATGGCTGAAAAAAAAACATCCCCCAAAACTGTGTTTGAGACTATGAATTTATTGTTTTAATGCATAGTCGTCAAGGAAAAATATCACTTATCTCTATAATGAGAGTAACTCATCTAGGTGAGGGGCAGGTCAATAGTCAGTAAAGCCCAAGGATAAGCACGTAAAATCTGACCTCGTGCCTAACTTGGGTTTGAAACCTTCAAAGAGTTGAAAGGTACTCACTCGGACCAGAAATTACCCCGTTATATTAATTCTTTATACCCTAAGAGGCCGATATATCGGCCCTGCTGACAACATAACGCGATAAAAGACACACCATACCAATATTTTGCCTTTGATATGTTCCTCTAATATAACGGCTCTTAGTGATTATTACTTGGTAATTTTGATAAGTCGGGGTTGGGTTCAAAGGATTAAAATAATTTCATTTTCGTATCTTTATAACATAAAACTCCACACACACTCCATTCTTTATCATTTGAAATATTTTAAAAAATGGAAGTAATTGTTTCTTAACCCTTTAAACCCTAAAAAACCGATATATCGGCCCTGGCGACACGGCTTAAGGCAAAAGAAGACACACACAAATTTCAACCTCTACCTTTGGACCCATACTTAGCAATACTACCAAGTAGTCAAGTCAGTCACACTCAGAGTCGTTCCATTAAAGAACGATATTAGGGTCGAAATGTTGGTGTGTCTTTTTTGCCTTTAGTTACTAAGGCCGATATATCGGCTCTTTAGGATCGAAAGGGTTAAAAGAATGTGACTGTTATTGTTTCCTCTTTCCTTCGGGGGTGTTAGCTCTCGCGCTGCTGCATTTTTTTAAAGAATAAAATCTCAAACTAAAAAAAAAAAATCGAAAATATTCAAAAACGATTGGCGATTATTGAATTTAAAACTGAAAGTAATGGCAAGTTTGAAAGCTGACATATAAAAAGATTGTTGCTGCAAAATTGTATTGATTGGAAGTTTCGAGGCCTTAAACAGGCAAGAAGCCAGATGGGGTAGGAAAGAAGAAGCGAGAGTGAGGTCAAATCACATTCCAATCGGATGGTGCTATCATTCATTTATTCACATTCCATTCCATTGTTTTGTTTTTTGGTTCGATATGGCTCGAACAAGTGATCATAGTTTTTATTTTTATTTCTTTTAATTTCAGATGATCTTATTTACAAAAATTACAATAATATCAACTCGCTGACAAATGATTTTAAATTCGAAAAAAAATGAAACTAAATGCAAATAGTAGTATTTCAAGAAGCTTTAAGTTTGTTTTTTTTAAACTTGATTGTGCATTTACAGGAATTTACTATAATTAATTAAATATATTAGTTGTAAAGAATGGAAGTTAATTTATCTACTGATATTTATTTGATTATTAAAAATAAAAACCCATTAATTGAAACTAAGCTTAATATCCGTCCATGTGTTGTTTTATTATATGAATGAAAAGGGATAGACGGACTTATCTGCTGCTGCTTATGCTGACTGACTGACTCTGTGCTGGCTGCTACAGTTGATTTTTTTTACAATTTAGAAATAAAGATAAAAATATAAAAAATGAAAAATACTTTTAAAATTCTAGATAAATATACAACCCCTAAAATTAATAATTAGATCAAAAATTAAAGATTGCGATTATTAATAATAATAATAATAGTATTTTAGTTTAAGCTAAATGGAGTTAGTAGTAGTAGTAGTAGTACGAATAAAATCATCCAATGTAATTTAAATTAATAATAGCAACAGATTGCTAAAATATGATACTAATATTAAACAAATTAAACAATAATAATATTTTTAGATATACATTTTATAATAATTTTAACTCAGGTTAAATAAAAACTATTCTACAAGTGGCAAAAAAATGTGATTCATACTTTCCCCTGTTGGCTTTTTTTCCCGTTTTGATGAAATAATAAATATGTTTAAAATGTAGCATTAGGGATTATTATAGTTATTATTCTTATTTATTCAAGGTTGAATCTATGTTTTGTTTTCATGATATATTTACAATAAATAAATAAATATATATTTTTTTAATGCAAGAAAACAGACGAATTTTATTGAATGATTGGTGTTTCTTGTTCTTACCTGCGATTCTCAGCACAGCTCTGTCGGCAGGGTCCAGTTGTAAAATGCACAATGGGAGCTGCAGGTCCCTATAATCCTGGAAATCAGCTCCTAGATCCATTATTTCAAATATTTTTTAAAAACCTTTCTGTTTAAAGGTTTTTTCTTGCAAGTAAAAATTAAATCAAGAAAAAAAAAAAGATGTGTCGTCTGTTGTTCTCAAGTAGAATGACGACGACGGCGATGACGACTAACTCCAAGACGAGTAATCAATGAAAAAAATCGCCAGCCCCGATCAACCCAGTCGAAACGGTCATCCATGGCCCGTCTATCCTTGGGGGTTCAATTTTTTTCTTCCTGAGAACATCCCCAGCTTCTGTCTTTACCTGGAAAACTAAAATGTTTTACAGACTGTTATTACAACACCGGAAAACAGGAAGATGGCCGCTCGGCTATTCCAAGAATTGCTATTTCCTCATTTTTTACAACCGTAAACATTACATAATTTCAATGTTATAAAGCATATTTATATTAAACACTTATATATATACATATATGTATATAATTGTAATTATATCCTGTGTACGCATTCAATATTTTCCAGTAAACTAATGGGAACGAATCTTTGATATGCTTAGATAACCCATTACACTGAAAGTAAGGGTAAGACCAATTAATAGATTGCTCACTGTAGCTGATGGCCACTCGCCACTTCTCGTGTTGTTGTTGGCCTTTGACCAACTAATAATCATTAACAACAGTAATAACACTGATGTCATAATCTTTAAACGTTTACTATAATATTTAATTCAATCCTTATGATCATGGTTATATACGTTTTCATAATAATTCGAATATTTGGCAAATAACTGAAATTCCGCCTTACATGATGTTAACATTCCGTCGTAACATCCACCATAACCAGCATCATTTGAAAAATATTTGCTTATTTTATAAGAAATTAAGAAAATGATTTAATGGAAATTAACATTGTGATTAAAATTGCATAGAAAAATCTTTAGAATTAATAACACAAAAATATTTTGTAAATCAATAAATTAAATAGTGTAAGTTTTACAAAAATGAAAGTGCCAGTCATCTATCACCGGTATGTCGTATGACACACCACTTTTTATTCAAATAAAGAGTTATGTCCCGTTATTCACATGCTAAACTATTTTATCATGTCATCCAATTTATTAAATATAAATACTGAATGAAATTTAAATTCAACTTAAATTTCATTTTTATTACTTTTTCCCTTTACAGAATTAAAGAAATAATATTCACATTAAGAATATTATTAAATAAAAGATTAACTTTTTACTTGCTACACTTTATTTGAAAAAACTTGTGGCTATTTAAAATTTATTAAAGTTAAACAAATTCCATTTTTTTCAGATAAAGTTGCAAAAAGTTAAGGACAAATTTAAGATTTTGACACAATTATTGTATGATATTTTATAATTGAATAATCTCTAGAATATTTCTATAATAATAATATTTAATTAATATATTTAATCACTTGAATATTTTCCTTTTTCAATAACTTAAGATAAAACAAATAAAATAAACATCCCAAAATACCTTTAGATTAAACTTAAAGCAGAATAAGCACTGTACTTACCTTTTTTTTTAAATTGCATTCCCTGTTTATTGTAAAACCTGTTTTGTAGTAAAATAAGATAAATGAAGCCGGCCTTTATTCATTCATCAAAACTTTTTTTTTTTTATTGCAAACAAATTATGCTGATAAAAACTTTTCTTAACAATATTTTTCTTTTATTTGTTTAGATTATTTTATTTAATGTTATATCTGCCTTTAAATTCATTTGTGGCCAGGAGTAATTTTTCTACACAATTGACTTTCTTTTGTTTACAGTTTTTCACAATGTTAGTTTTTTGTACAATTTTGCACATTGCCAACACATATGTTAGAGGTAAGTTTCTACTCATATTATGAACAAGAGTATTAGCCAGAAATTGTTCTTCAGAAAATTTTAAATAATTCAGTCCTTTGAGTTGTTTCTATCTACAAAGTGTGTAATATCTATTTCAAATTATTTTTTTTGTAAAATTTTTCTATGTTTAAAAAATTGATATTTTACAAAATAGAAAAATATTACGATTAAAAGAAAATAAAATACACACTTTATAGATAGACAATAATCAACTCAACAAAGGACTCAATTATTTACTATTTTAAAGCTTTCCCAATAAATTTTGTTCAACTTTAAACTATCTCAATAATTTTTAAGCTCTCTTCATAAATTGGGGTGAATATTTAATGAAGCTAAATTTTTTCTTTCTTTCATTAGGATGGCAGTTTCAATTGTGAAAACTGAGACAAACAAATTATATATATATACTACAAGTATTGCCCAGCTTTGCCCGGCGCCGGGAACTTGCCAATATTTTTTTTCAAAAACACTTCATGTTTGAAAGTGAATTATTTTTTCTTAATGAAATATTTTAGAAATTGTTTTTTATTCATTGGTAAAATAAAGATAGCTTTACTCATGAAAAGCATTGCATGTGAAAGTGAAGTCCCCACATTGAAATTTCCCAGTATTTTAACTTTGAAATGATAATTTTTCATCTTGTGACCTATATTCAGAGTGAAAGAAAAAAAGAAGCAAGTGAATGCCGACACTCTCCTGAGCTTCCATAATATTTTCCACTAAGAGCAAATGTTGCACATTTGTGAGAACTTTATTTGTGAGAATTTAATAATAACAACTACACAACTTCAAATAAAAACAACAGTGAATATTGTTCCAGTAAATAAAGAATTGAATTGTTTTGGTTAGGTTTTTGGGAAAAACAGAACTTTTCTTTTTTTGGGGGGAAAAAAAACAAGCCCAAACTACTGCATGAATTAATGCAACCAAATTTTACTTGGGAAAAGTTAGGTAAAATTTTCTTATAATTTTTTTATCATTGGCAGTCACTCATGGTCAACATGTTAATGTAGACAGAACAACTTGGATTCGAACCCAATCTGAAGTACAATTGTCTATCCACTGAGCCATGTCAACTGCCATTTTATATACAATTTTTTAAAAATCATGCTTTCAAATGCCAAAAAATAGAATTTTTTTTTTTTCAGTGACAAAATGGCCTAAAAAAAAGTAATTTGATAAAAATACCAGTTATAAGAACGGGATTCTGCTATTTCTAAAATATTACAAATTTATATTATTCTGTTCATATTAACCCATGGCATCATATTTTAAAGCATTCATTTAATCACTAAGGATGGCATCAACCCAGCATGATGCATTAACATAAACTTGGTCTATAGTACTTTTCAAGTTTGACATTTCAAGATTCTAAAGGTCATAAGGTTCTAGAATTTGGCAAGTATCACTTGCTGAAATTTGGAGATTACATCAGCTAAAATGCTAATAATTAAACACTGAATAGAAAAGTTCAGGTTCACATAATAAAAATATTATAAAACAACTATTGTTTATTATTTATTCACTTTTATTTTCTTAGTTTAATTGTTTTAATGAGATTGCTTCTATCTTTAAAAAAAAATGCTGTGGCGTAGCAACAGATTTTGCCGCCTGGGGCGATTTTTTTTTTAGATTTGCGCCCCCTGGCCCACTGATCATCTGTTAACGTTTAAAATTACAAAAAGCCCTAGAAATATTTAATTTCATGGAACTACAATCAAGGATCAAATTATATAAAACTTAGAACAATTATTTTCATTGGACTGATGATACAGTTTAAAAAATCCATTTTAAAACAATATCATTATTTACGCACAGAAAACAAATTAAAACCATAAATACTTAAATATTTTAGTTATAGATTTTCAGATTTTTTTTAGCTTTTTGATATTATTTTTTTTATCTATTCTTAACCACTCAAAATGCCACCCCTGGCATGTACAACACAGGGTGGACCGCCCCCTCCGCCTCTCCCTTGTTACAGAAGTGATGTGCCCTAGGGGCACTTTTAGTACCAAAACCACCCCTTTTTTAGGCTATTTTATCTGATTTGTCCAAAATTTTATGTGTAATTCTGTTTAGCAGTTTTACATTGTGTTGAAATCAATTTTATATATTATATTATATTTACTTGGTGAGCCCCAACCCAAGTTTGGCACAAGACCATTTTTATGTGCTCTTGCTCGGATTTTTTACTTTCGGTGTTACCCTTCACCTAAATGAGGAGCTTTCCCAAGTTAACGTACCCCTTCTACCCGAGGCAGCTGAAGGGGAATGTAATAGTTTAGACTGGGATTTGAACTCGCGTATTACGATTTCAGAGCCCGGGCTTTTACCAATGCCCCACCGTCGCTGCCCAACTCAAATTTATATATGAACTTATATAAACTCAAATTTATATATGAACACATATAAAATCAAAGGGCAGCGACGGTGGAGCATTGGTAAAAGCTGGGGTTCTGGAATCGTATTACGCGAGTACAAATCTCAGTCAAAAACCATTACTTTCACTTTAGCAGCCTCGGGCAGATGGGGCTCGTTAACTCGGGAGAGCTCTCGTCTAGGTGAAGGGTAACACCGAATATAAAAAGCTCGGGTAAGAGCACGTAAAAATGGCCTTGTGCCAAACTTGGATTAGTGCCCACCATTTAAATATGATATATAAACTCAAATTTATATATGTTCAGGCCTGAAACTGTACTGTTTGTTAATTTTTACTAGAATCTGGCGACTTTTGGTGCTTAATGGAAAGGGCAAATGCTGGAATTATTTTTTTTTTTGCTTCATTCGCTGTGCACAAACAGGGGAACATGCATGCTTCACTTGTTTTAATCTAATTTTCATTCTTTTTATTTTTTTTTTTCAATATCTTCTAAAATAAATATCCAACTAAACACTCAATTAACCATCTGTCTCCTTGCTCTTTTTCTAGCTTTTTATAAGTTCTACCATTGTTCAATAAATTCATTGGACGCCATTTTTGATTATCCAACTTTGTATAAAACTATTCAGAAATTTCAATAAAAAAATAGAGCCGCCTACACAAAATACAACACATCAAAAATGGGGAAAAGTAATATTGTCTTTTAGTTTTATCATAATACAATGTTTTAAGATTCAAACAATAAGGCTTTTTTTAGTTAAATTAGTATTGTAATACGACCATTAATTTTCCATAAATACTTCTTAGTAATGCTTATTTAATTTTCAGTGGCTTAACGCCCATTGTAGTTACTGTTTAGCAATTGTTTTTTAACAATAGAAGAAAGTTCTAGTTTAGGTCAATTTAGTTTTCCATATTAAAAATATTAGACATCACTGTCTGTAGTAATTTTTTTAAATGTTATTTTTTTAAATGTTTAAGTAATTTATTTAATGGTCATTTTCAATAAAATGGAAACAAAAATTGCAATAACTAAATAACAAAAAGAGAAAACAAATTGATCAGCCAATTCAAAGTTTTGTTAAACTAAATATTGAAGGCAATTAAATTTCCACTTTATTCATAATCATAGACTTAATACAATTTTACCATGGATGGATAACTTTAAAAAAAGGGAATAGATTAATTGAATACTTTTTATTAACTTATTTTTATTTATTTATTTATGTATTTATGTGTTTATTTATTTATTTTGTTTTGTTTTATTTTATTTTTATTTCTATTATTATTATCTTAT
>JAUZSX010000050.1:4476961-4493658 GCA_034780655.1 Idiosepius hallami
AGAAATTATCAATTTTAGAGAACTTTAACACGCGTGATGAAAAAGTGAAAGCAATTTGACGGTGAAAATGCACAAGTATCCCCGACAGATTTATGGTCCCTGTTTTCGACGTGTACGGATATTTGTAAAATACTGCCAAAAATGACACCTAACTAACTGTAGTTATTTGTTATGGGGTGGCACTAACTGTTATAGTAATTAATTATTAATCATCCCCATTTAAAAAAAAGCAAAAGACACATTTTTCCACGACACGACGCCAGATTTTTTATTTAAAATGACTATTCTTTCTGGTGGGTGCTCTCTGCCTGTGTAGTGGTACAAAACTACTAATTTAAAGGTTTTAAATTTGATACATTACATATTCAAATTCGTGGAACAAATGTGATTTGGTTTTGAGTTAGATAAACGGCTGCTTAGGGGTCGAAGTGGAAAAATTGGATCGTTGTGTGTGAGTGTCCGTCCTTCGTTTTGTCCGTCCACCCACCGAACGCAACGCGTAGGGGCTACTTGACGTTTGTTGGTTATTTGGTGTGTGTGTAGGGTGTCAATATAATCGCACGGTTTACAAATTTTAGACTAAAAAAATATGGTAGTTTCATTGGAAATTAAGAAAAAACTTTGAATTACAAAAATCACAGACCAAAATGAGTACGGTAGGGGAATTAATAAATGCAACCAACTCCGAAGCTCGACCGGACAACAATGAAACTAAACAAGTTAAAATTTTGAGAATAGCGTTGTTTTTGATTTACCATGTTATTGTTTGCTAAATTAAAAAGTATAAACTTGTTTTTAGTTGAGTTCACCCAAATTATTTTTAGTTTATTTTTTTTTAATGGATTTATTTACGAAAAATTCGGGGGTGGGGCATAGTGGGCCAATTTAGGGGTGTTTTTGACTTCAGCAAAGAATATCCTTCATGCTAAACAACATCACCATCAGAATTGAGATGGCATTATCATTAAGAAGTTTTCCTTTGTAATGCTACAATGTTCTTGATTTTTAATGTAAAGTCTGTCCTCCCTCCTATTCAGTAGAAAAAAAGTTCATAGAAACTGGAACCCTCAATAGACTGGATGCCTGAAACTGATTTGCTTAAATCTATAAATGCCTATATACTTATAAAAATCAGATAGTCATGTTTGTATGAGACTTTACACCTTGTAACTCTTTAGAAATTATAACTATAATAGTTTTTTTTTTAATCCTTTTTATACATAAAGCTCTTAAGAAACTACAATACTATTTTTCTTTTTTTAAAGTGATTCAGACTACTAAAATTTGCAGAAGTACTGTGCTGCCAATCTAAATATTCAACTGCATTAACTACCTTACAGAAATAGCTTTAGAAATAAAGTTGGTATAAGATAGCATTAGAAATGAACTTCGCTGAGAAAGAATTAGAAATTAATTTGTTATAAAAAACACATTAAAAATTAATTTAGTAAAAAAAAAAAAAAGAAAGCATTAGGAATAAATTTATTATAAATAAAGCATTAAAAATTTAGTAATTACTTTTCCTATATGAAAGGCTTTCTTAATAATCTTAGCAATTCTTTGGTGCCTGAACAAAGCTGGGCCATACTTCTAGTTAATTTTAAAACAAACTGTATCTTTGCAATTGAAACCAACTAAAATCTCAAGAGTTCATAACTATCGGATTTTTTTTTTCATTATGTACATGTTACTTTGCTATTTTTGTAAAATTCACAGGGATTAAAAATATTTATTTGTGAAAAAATAAAAATTCTAATTTTTTTTTTTTCAACAGAGTTCATAATGCAGTCTGTTCGAGTGGTGACTAATATAGGGGAAAGCCGAATGATTATCCGTCGAATAATGTCCCAAGAACCTTGTATTGTTGGCTTTGATATGGAAGGAGAACGTTTTACCTGTTATGATGGTCAGGTTACTATAATCCAACTCTGTGATATTGATCTCAATGTCTATCTTTTTGATGTCCTCACAAATAAGAATCTGATGATTCAAGGCCACTTACTTAATTTACTTTGTTCCAAAAAGGTGAAAAAGGTTTGTATCCATTTTTAAGCTTTTTTATCTAGAATTTTTAGAAATTTAAATTTTAGAATATTTTTTATTAATTGTGTTATCTATTTAATATGGTACTAAGAAATTTATCTTATGAGATTAATTTATTATTTCTATATTAATAATATTTTTGGTTGGTTCTTTTCAGTTACATGGTAAACAAGTTTTAACATGAAAAACTGAATGTATTATAAGATTTTTTTCTTATTTTTTATAAGAAAAAAATCTTTCTTTTAATATATTCAGTTTTTCATGTTAAAATTTCTTTGTAAAAAAATGTGTTTGATTGGCTCAAAATTAAGAGCCTATTTTATAAATTGAATGAAACATAAATCTAAAGTAAAAGAAAGTTATTTCACCCTAAAATCATCAAGAAAATATAAAGATTCAAACGGTCTATGAATTTTATCTTGTTTATGATCATTTCCATCAAATTTAATCTTAAAATTTACTTTAATTTGATTCTACGACTTGTTTGAAAATATAAACAAAATATTTACCATAATT
The DNA here is from genome assembly GCA_034780655.1 of Idiosepius hallami. Lineage (NCBI taxonomy): Eukaryota > Metazoa > Mollusca > Cephalopoda > Idiosepiidae > Idiosepius > Idiosepius hallami. Next base: position 4,479,521 of record JAUZSX010000050.1, read on the forward strand.
TATTATTCATTCAGTTATCCAGCTTTATGACTTCACACACACACACACACACACACATTGAGGAAGTCCACTTGGCCTAGTGGATTGGCAGTTCGAGTTTGAATCCTAATCATTCCATTTTTGTTCATAATTGGACTAATGCCCTTGGGAAAGTTGTGAATCCCCACATTCCTTCCAGCTATGGGTTAAAATAGCGCACTTGATTATTCTTGGCATTATTTGACCATAAAAGGTTGATATGCAGTAAAGTAAAAAATAAATATATATATATATATATATTGCTTTTACTTTTTTCTGATAAAATAGTTCAAACTTTCTTCTAAATTAATTTACTGACACCTTTTTAATTCAGTTTATAGCCCAAATGTAAAGGTGCTAATTATTTTGTATCTAGGGAGAATGGGGGCTTTTTTTTTCTGGAATCTATAAATAGAAAAAAGTTTAGTCAATTAAAACTTTTCTGACTTATAAACAAGTTCATATCTTGCTGCTGATAAGTAAAATACAGAATTTATTTTTGTTTTTAATATTGATTAGAACAGGGTTATCTCCTTGGAGGTATGAAGCAGCATTCTAGGGTATGAGAGATGGCTTTTGTTTTGTATTAAGAATACTGTCAATAACTCATTACATGTATTGTAAGAGTATGTGAGAACATACTAAAATATTTGTTTTTTTGTCTTGTATTAAGAATACTGTCAATAAATCATTACATTTTATGAGAAAATGTGTGGAAATTTCAATTGTTTACTATAATCTATTTTCCAGATTGCACATGACTGTCGGCTTGACAGTGGAGCCCTCTATAAACATTACAATGCTACTCTGCACAATGTTTTTGATACACAGGTAAGATGTTTTCTGGTATTATTGAATCTCTTGGAAAATTTCTATTAGTCTTTCAGAATCCTCGAAATTAGGCTTGATAATTTATACATCTATTTTTCAGACTCTTGTCCTCATCTTAATCCTTTTTACCTTCACAAGGTTTCAGCTCATAAACCCTACTTAACTTGGGCTACAGTTATTTGTAGGGTTATAAGTTCTGAAAATAATTGTCTCCTTATTTGATCAGGTGAACAGAGAAAAAATTTTATAGCTACACAAAAAAATTTTTTATGGCATATTATGACTTTTTTTTAATGTTTTTTATCAATTTGACCATTTTGATTAATTGAATAATTTTCAATTGAACATTTAAACAATTGGACTTTATAGCCAGTTAGCCAATTTAGGTTGGGCCTTTTGGCAAATTAGATATTTTTGCAAGTGGACTTTTTGACCCAAAACTATGGCAACATTATTATATACTTAACAAAGAAAAACCTAGTTAGAATTTCTTCTGTCATAACAATTCATCTGTTACACAAATATCATTAGTATTATATTTATCTAGTGTTTTCAGATTTAGCTGGCTAAATGCATTCTATGATAAGTCATTAAAATATTCCATAACTAAAAAAGAAAAACTAATATTTAAAAAATAAATGAAGAGAATTCATAGTTTTTTTATTCTTTTAAAGTTTGAATATTTAATTATGATTTATTCTTTCTTTTATTTTTTTTAATTTCAGATGGCACATATTCTAATCAATGTTAGAAATGGAAGTGATAGCTGGTGGAATCCTTCACGTGCATCGTTAAAGAACCTCTGTTTCATGTACAATGTTCCTTTGCTAGTATCACTCAAGGACTCTGTTAAATACTCCATGACTCAGAATGATTCGTTCTGGTCAGTACGACCTCTCACCGACCGCATGATTAACTATGCTGCCGCTGATGCCGCACAACTTATTCCTTTATACCGAAAGATTTTTCCGTGAGTACTTTTTTTTTTTTTTTTTTATAAAACTGGATTATTACAGGAGTTGTTCCAAAAGTGATGCCTCCTATTTTAAAAATTTTTATTCCATCTGAATGGATCAAAGAGAAATGCAAATTGCATTTTTATAATAAACAAACTTATACAACTGCATACATGACCTGAAAGTTTCATCTCCTAGTTATTGACTGTGTGAGACTCCATGAAAGCAACTTCTGTCATGGACATGCGTCAAAAACATAGATGATGCTTTATTGAATTCCTTCGTAAAAAAAAAAAGTTAAACCAATCAACTTTCTCTGACACCTTTTAAATGTTTACGAAGCTAATGCATTTAATGTCAGCACAGTTAGGGGAAAAGTTTGATTTTACAATTTTGGCTCTGGATGCAAAAATGAACCACTTTGTTCATTGCGGGCAAAAGTTCATTGAGAATCTACCATGTAGAAGAATAAATTCTGGAGCAAATATTATCTTAATCTTTATTATCTTAATTTATAAGTCTTTGTTATCTTTATTCATTTTATTTGGACTTCTACTCCCATCTTTAGTGTTGCCTTCAAAATGCTTCAGCAAATATACTATTCAGCCTTCTTCAGGTATTACTCAATCTCAATCACCCTCATGTGCAAACTTAACCTTTCATTTAATCTAGTGGGATAAACTGTCTGCATTCTATCATTATCAAATACGATACCAATCTATACTAATTATTTTTGTCTCCAGTCAGGATTTGAATCTCTTATCTCTAGAAGAAGAATGTCTCTTAAAATTTATCTAAAATAGATAAATAAAAACTTTAGAAACTCATAGCACATGCATGTGACATTTTAGGCTTCACATTATAACAAAATATTTACTTTAATTCAAGTTAATTCAACTTGTATTTTCTTCTTTTTCTTCAGCTGATCAAGCACAGGAGACATTTATTTAACAACTTGTATTTATTTAAACATTTTACATACAATCCCAATTATCTTCCTACCAAACAAACATGATACTTTTGTTTCTCAAAACATTGAATCTTTATTGTTATTATTTTGTTTTCTTGGTTATTAGTTATATTACTTTTAATTCTATAATATTGTTTTTGCAACCATATGCATTTTTGGCCACTTCAGAATTTACTGAATATAACACCAATTTGACCAAGATGCACAGAACGAGGATCAAAGTTTCATACACTAGTCAAATTATTGTAAATATAGCATGTAGATGAAAATAATTGTATCATCTAAATAGAATCATTAAATATGTTTCTATATTGTGTTTTGTAGGGAACTTATTTTAGTTATATCACACACATTCAACTATAGACTTGATAATATTTTTTTATTTGTTTTAATGTGATAAGAATGTATTATTTTTTATGCCTTGTACGAATGTAAGATTCCTTGTAAATAATGCCCGGTTTTATGATCATTATTGTAATTATTGATATTTACTTGTAACTTATTTTTAGACTTCTTTCTGAATCTGATCGTGGTTTAATGTATCAACTGAGTATGGAACAAATCTACACAATGATTGATGGAAATTGGGTACGTAGCATCCAAAGCTTTCGCAAAGGCCAAGAACTTCATGAGAAGATTAAGCAGAATCCAGCTCTCCCTTTAAGTAAGCAACAAAGAAAGTTATTAAATCGATACAGACATTTAGTCTCTACTTCACAAACTCTTCCTTCTCACCCAACACTGAGGTAAAGAGTTGTATCAAAATTGTTGTAAATTTGTCATTTAAAACTTATATCATTTTCCATTAGCTTTTGCTTTTTGTTATTTTTATTTTAATTTTTTTTTTATCCAATACAAATTAATAGAACTCTATTTATTAAAGAGTGTCTATTTTTAAAGACTAAGATGTAACAAGCTGTTTTTTGTTCTCTTTACATAAATTATGTACATATTTATTTTCTTTAATATGGCTTTACACTTGTAAGTTGTAAAATCTTGTAATTCATCTTTTTTTGTGATAAGGACAACAGTTTTGTTTCTATTAAAATATTCCATTTAACATTTTAAAAATTGATCAAACCTGCCGTATAATGTTGGCAGCTGGTAAAGTTATAAAGAATTTATCTAAACCATTGTTTTTTATGATCATTTATTTAAGTAGACAGAATTTAAAGCAAAGAATAAAACTAAGAAATTAGTTAATACCAATATATATTTATATATTGGTATTAACTAATTTCTATTTCTTAATAGATTTCAGTAAAGGCCTATGAGTGTTTTTTATGGATTTTTAAAAAATCTTGATATAGAACACTATAATGATCTATTAAGATTGAAATAATAGCATGACTGCGCAGATGAGAAACTGACAGTCACTGAAGGCTGTTGACTCAGTGTTTATACTTATCTACTATACATGCTCTATCACCAAAATTGAGCACTATCTATCAATATAGGCAAACTTAATTTACAAATTTATATAATCAAAATAAAAAATGTGCTACTTATAGTATAAATGTAATTGATTATTTTACATATACAATTGTAAATGTCTTAACGAAAACTGATATTTTTGTTTATACTTTGTCTATCATTTCTTATTCTTATTTGAAGCTATCATGAATAAAATCTCTTCTTAATGTCATATAAAGAATTTAGTATAGTTAGGCATTATGTTATTTGTTATAAAAGTTTCATTAAAAAAATCTCTGTTTAATGGTTATGTGTTCCCTGAACACGTACAACAAGCAAATGACCCCAGGCAATTTTTAAAAGTTCTTTAATTTATTTTCACATATTTACAACTAAAAATATAATTTTAATGTATAATTAATTTTAATAATATAATTAACCAACTTGCCTAACTAACAAGTTTTTAACACAGACTGCCTAAAAACAATCTTACCTGATTGCTGACTGGGCAAAGAAAAGAAAGATTTAGGAAAAATAAAAGTCAAGGAAAAACTTGGATTTTACTGATTTTTATCAAAGTCTGTTTATATGATAAAAATTATCTACTCAGAGTCCAAGTGTCACCCTATCTTGAGCCTCAGATTTAAAATTGAGATTATAGGATTACAGTGAAAATTATTTTGAACAAAGGTTCTTAGTTTTTCAAAAATCATTGATCAAATGTTTAGAGAAAGACAAAACTTGCTTAACATGCAGATGCTAATTGTAACTTAAATTATTTTGATTAATACTTTGTTCATAAAGATATCAATCGATAAAACTTTCTATAAATTTTAATCTATTATCTTGAGTGAAGAAATCGTTATTATACCAATTGGTGTATTGGGGGTATTTTCCAACAAAACTAAACTCATTTTTTATCAACAAGAATATGCAAATGATTAATTTTGGTGCTATATTGATATTTGAGTCACAAATTAACATGATTTTTGACGTGGCTATCTTTTAGAAATTAGTTGTTTTTTTTTATTTATTTAATAAAAACATAATAAAATAATATATTTTTATCAATTACAAAAAAAATGTTAAATATCCTAATTAAATTTTTTCAGGAATATCCCAATCTAAAAAAATAAAAAAAAAAAAAAAAAAAAAAATGGAATAATTTAGAGACAAGGACATATCTATTTCAATTAATTTTTTTTTTTTTGTTGGACACTTCTAAAGCAGGGCTTAATATTTTGCACATTTGATTTTGAAAATTTGAATTAGATTTTCCCAAAATCAATCTAAGACAACTTTAAGGGCACCATAAGTAACATTTTTATCATTTCTTTAAACAAAAAATTTGAATCCTAAAATTTTGGGGAAGATTATTATAAGTAAGGCAGATAAGATAGATTTTTAAGAGGAATTGTATAAATGATGATACAAGCATCAAATTTGGCACAATTTTTCTCAAAGGGATACTAATCAAATCTTACGGACTAGACTATTAAAAATCCAAGATGGTGGCCAAAATAGCCACCTCGGTAAGATGTTATCCTTAGAAACGTGTAAAGTTGTCCGATTTACATGATTTAAGTTTTGAGGAATCCACACTTAGATCGTGTAAGTCAGACAACTACAATTGTTTCTAAGGAAAACATAATTTCAGACAGACATTTTGGCCACCATCTTGAAAAACAGCCACCAACTTGAATTTAGAAGTGGCCAATCAGTAATATTTGGTTAGTATCCCTTAAACAAACAATCATGTCAAATTTGATGCTTATATCATCATTTGCACAATTTTTCTATCCATTTTGAAAAATGGCCGTCATCTTAGATTTTTAAATGGTCAATCGGTTATATCTGATTAGTATCCTTTTGAGAATAACTGTGCTAAATTTTGTGCTTGTATTATCATTTGCACAATTGTTCTGTTATCTGGCCCATTATATTACAGAAAGTCGTTCTTAAGCTTCTTATCTCTCATTGGATTTTTTTACGGTGTACATTAGTGAGTTTGGTAAATTATGATTAGGTCCAAATATATCGTTGAAATTTGAATTTTCCAGAATTTTGAAAACTTTGGGATTAGAATTTTTTTCTAAAACATTAAAAAAATAATGTCCTGAAAAATGAAATTTTTGAGAGCTCCTCCTTTACTATTATTATGTTTCTAAAAAAATTCTCAATTGAGGCACCTAATTGTTCAATCTATTAGGGCTCTGACAATATGCTTTTATTAAAGAAATATGCTTGTCACATCTTTATTTAATTAGAGCTGTGATAGGAATATTTTTTTTAATTAAAGCATATTATCTCAGCCCTACTAACAACTACAGAATTTAGAAAATAGTAAAATCACCAAATAGTCAAGTAATGGCAAGAATATTCTTTAATAAAAGCATATTGTCATAACCCTATTAATATTCATCAAGATTTCTGTTTTTAAAACCCATTCAGTATTTTAATTATATATATTTTTTTTTTCCATTCGTAAGTCATACTACTTAAATATAGTAAAAATAAACCTATGAAAAAGTACTTTTGTAGAATATATAGAGAGCAGGTTGGACTTTTCTGCACAATCACATGCCTGCGCTACTGCTGTCAGTGATCATCTAACTGGTTCTTTTAAATAAACTAGTGCGTATATGCTAGAGTGGTACTCTATTTTCTACAAGGCTAGGTCTGTCCAACACCTTGGGTTTTTAGATGGTCTTTCAATAAAAATGTGTAGACCAAGTCATTGCAGAGGAAACACTTTTTTAAGCAGTCCTTCTTGGATAGTTTTTGGTGTATGATTTTTTTTTCCCTCAAACTATTTTTTTCTTACATTTTGAACTGTTCTCATTATGATTTTATTTTTTCAATTCCTAACATTACTTCTGAGGACAGTCGGGGGGGGGGAAGCACTTAAAGTTGATTTTCCTCTCATCTATTTTTTTTTCTTTTATTCAATCTTAAATAATCTTATATAAATATTCAAAATGTTCCACTTTGGTTTTAATATAAATATATATGTTTACATGACACAATTAGCTGATATACATCACATTAAAAAAAAAATATATATATATATTTTTTTTTTTTTTTAATGTGATGTATATCAGCTAATTGTGTCATGTAAACATAATTTATGTGATTTTTCTTTGAGCAAAATCAATTCTTATTGGCAAAGTAATTTTTTTTTTTTGAGCATTGTGTAATGCAAAAGATTTAACTGATTATTAATATAGCTTCCGTGTTGAAGGATTGTTATACTTCTTATAATTTCAATTATAACTTGTAATAGATTTCTAGGATATAAACTAAAAATTGAAGAAATACTTGACAAGTAAAGGAACATAATTATTTTGTAACAATTTTCATTTTAATATAAAAACCATTGGCAAAAATTATGTAAATAGAATACATTTCAATTAGGACTTAGTACCATCTATTTATTTTTATCTTATTTTTATCCTCATTAATTTAGAAACTAAAGATTAGGTTCTGGAAAGTTTTCACTGTAATGATTGCCACAGAAAATATTGGGGGCGAGGATATTTTTATTGAAATATGAATTTCCAAAGTTTTTGAAATAAAATCATCATTAAATTTTCACTTATTGTTTATGTGAAATGATTTTTACCCATGCGTCTAGTTTGCATAATGAAACTTATTTTTTTAAGTCTATTTAAAACCCCTTTGTTTTTGTTTTTGTCTCTTATTAAACAAACACGAAATAATTAAATTACATGATTTTCCAATTGTCCATTCTGAACGAAACTCAACTGAAGTAATATGCCTTCAAATGTTAGTAATTTTCTGTAAAATAACTTTTTTTCATCAAAGATATGTTATAATAGGTTTTCATTATTCAAAGGATTTATACATTATACTATTATATTATTAGTTTTTAATTACTGTATAAAATGGCTTCTATGTAGGTACTATTGTACTTTTATTGCTGATTTCAGAGTATTGTTTTCAGGTTTTAAAATTCTAGTTAAACATTAGAATACTTGTTGAGGAAATGAGCAAAAAAATATTAATTGTTATTGAGGAATAAACAAGAAAAAATAATCACTCTAAAATTTTGAGATTTTATAAATTGTGAACAATTTTAATAAGTTTGTAGATCTATTTTTGGACTGTTGTATTGATCTTTATTATTGCGAACCACAGTCTAAAAAAACAAATGAACAAATTATCAAGCCAGATTTCAAGGAATTCTCAATAGATTAATTTTAATAAATTTCTCTCTACTAAAATTGCCTCACATCCAAATATTTTTAAATCATCTATCATTGTTTTATACAAAGTCTATCCAACATTGTCTTATAAATATGCTCTGGTAAATAGCAGAAGTTGAAATACATTGAATATGCAACCATTACTAAAACATGGGGTGATTATAGAAATTGGTAAAATCGTATGTCAAATTAGGATTATATTTTTCTACTAGAGAACTATGTTACCATAAAGTTGGTATGGTTGTAGGTGCTGCAAAAAGATACAAATTAATATTCAATCTTAGAAATAAATATTTAGCATATTCACTTTTATTTTATTCAGTTTATTAACATAAAAGCCTTTTTTTTTTTTTAATAATCAATTTTAATTTGTAATTAAATATTTAATAAAATATACTGACAACTTTTATTACCACAAAATATGCAATGCAATTAACTTTTTAAGGATATGGCATTATTTTAAAACTTTTGAACGAACCGATTCATTTTTCTTTGTGCCTTATGAATTTTTCACTAAAAATCAATAAGATGGAATCAGAAAAAGAAAAAAAATTGTTTCTCCAATTAAACCAATTAAAAAAATATAACTGTATCATCTCATTTTAAACTATGTATTCATATATTCTTGCCAGTTTTTCAAAGAAATCTACCACAGTCCTTATTTTATTTAACATTTTTTATGTGATTGGCTTAATTCTACATTGAATATTTTCCTGTGTACTTTTCTTGTTGCGACTCACTGCCTTCTTAATATTTTCTCATGTACAAAAAGAAAAAAAAACAAATTTTCCATCGATTCTCGACAGAAAATTCAAGAAGAATATATCATATTCTTGTGATACAAATTTCATGAAAGGCAACTTTTTTTTTTTTTTTTAAACCCCCCCCACTGCTTGTATAGAATGGCATGCACAAAGAACTATGACTAAAAATTAAAAAATAAATCCATGCTTCCATTTTGAATCCATCTAAGAGTATTTCTCTTTTACACTACTTTTGAAGCACTGGAAATTCACATTTTAACTGCCATTTATTCCAAATTTTCTGCAAGTTTCAACAAAAAAAATGTTTTCAAATATTACAATGTACGAATTGCACACAAACCTATCAAACATTCACTACTTACCAACAAAATGGAGATTTGTCTATAAGGATTAATTTCAATTTCTTGGTGCTTCTCAAAGATTTCTAGAAAAATCTTTCTTCAATAAAATATAATCTATATGATTCTTTAGGTAAAATGTATGTGTGTTATCATTTTTTTAAGTTTTGCTTTTTAGTCATACTTATCTATATGACATGGAAATTTACAATGTTTTCTTCTAATTTAAGATAAATAATATTGTTTAAGAATTTTATATTTCATTCTTATGAATTTGATTTTCATACACTTAGTAGTTTGGTCTGTAATTTATGAAGAGGTGGAGTTGCAAAAACACATATTCTTCCTGCTAAATTCTTAAAATCAATAAATATTTGTTATTTATAATATTTAGACTATTGTCCTCATCTTTATTTGGATATACTCAATATTTAAATAAATAATGTTCTCTGGTCTTCTTTAAATTTTTTTTTTTTTTTAACTTGGGAATTTTTTAAGGTGAAATCTGAAAACTTAAAACCAAACCTACTTAACCAATAGGATTCGATGGTTATCGTATCATCAATCATAACTCGATTTAAGTCTTAGAATATGTTGAATATTTTCATTTGTTTTGTCTGTAGTCAGGATTGAACCTGCTTCCTTCAGATGATTCTCAGATACAAATGTTGAAGCTCCTAAGTTCAACTACAACATCAAAAGAAAGCCTGTTGAAAAGTTGTGTATCCAACCATGAAGATGAGAAAAATAGTTAAGACACTCCAAATAACAAAAATTATCAAGCCTCATCTAGAAATTTTTAAACAAATTATATATTTTTCTGTTGAACTTTTTGGCATAGAGTTTCCTCTTGGGGGAAGTTCATGAAGTGAGGCCATGGTAATAAGATTTATATTATTATTTTTTAATTCAACCTGCTTTTTTCCTGGCAAATAAGTTTTATACTTAATATCACTTTTGCAACAAAAATTTTGAAATATATATTTTATTTTGAATTTCCCATTTATCAGCTTTATTAGAGATTCCTCGTGAATGAAGATACTATTCACCAAAACTTTTAATAGCAAATTATATTATACGATACCATATACGAAATTTTGTAAAAAATATAATTTTAAAAAAGCTTTTTTCATTATTCTTCCTAAACATTAATACAACCCGGTGTTTTTACAACCACTTTCATAACATTCAAAACAGTGGTTCAACTTTATTTTTAATGTGATTTTTATAAAATGAAAAATAATTAAAACACATTAAATTTTGCCTTGCTGAACAAAACAAGACATTCATTGTCCCCAAATAGAGCAATATTCATTCAATGTGCTGTGTTAACTATTTTAGTTTATATTTCAATCAGTATTTAATGGTATTTCATTAACCAGTTTTGATTAATTTTTATGAAATCACAAGCTTGAAATATTACTCTTTAATTCATTTAATATTTTTGTATGGAATTATTAAAATTGTAACAAAATAATCATTCTTATCTTCTGGAAAAGAATGAGATGTTTATTATTGTTTATCTTCTGGAAAATAGCCGGATGTCTATTAGAAAATGTGTTTGTTAAGAAAGAAGTTTTGAAATACTTGGAAATTTCATCCAAATTTAGATGAACCAAAAAGAAAAGAACCCAACTTCTCTTTGAAATTTTCTTCTTTTTTTTTTTTTTTTTTAGGATTTTAATCAATTTGACAATTTCATAAAAATTTTGAGATTTTTAGGAGTGCTCATTTAACATTATAGATATCATAGTAAACCAACCCCCACTTCATATTTGGTCCACTCATCTGAGAAAACACTTATTGTTGCCTATACAAGATTGTTTTGTTTTATTTTTTTTTTCATTCAAATCTCGCAATAAATGAATGGGTTGTTGGGATAAGGTATGGGTTTATTTTTAAATTCTGTAAAATTTATCTTTTTTTTTAAAACTTTTTTCAGTTGCTATTTTGGAAAACTTTGAATAATAGTTTTCTATTTTTGCAAAGTTTTGAATTTCTAATTTAAAAAAAAAAAAAACAAAGGAATATTGAAGATTTTTTTTTATTTAAGACAAAAAAAAAACAAGAGACAATTTTATATTATTCATTTAAATTTTGGAAAAGTAAATTTTACAGACAACATTTCTCTGCTTCTCCTACTCAAGCAATATTAATATGAAGAATCAATTCAGTGGAACATTGTATGAAAAAATGAATATCTACTAAAAAACAATTTTTTTTCCTACTGGAAAGACATGTTAGTGTCTAATTAATAAAATAATTGAAAAAAAAAAAAAGAAAGAAATTAAAGAGAGAGAGAGAATTTTAGCGATAGAGAAGTAATTTTCTTTAGATCAACTAAAAATTTACCAGTGAGCAATTTGCATAATTTATAAATAGAACTATATAATAAAATAATAGAAGATATTCATTCTGAAAATATACATTCTTCCAGAAGTAAACCAGGTTTTCCCCCATCCCAATTATTTTTACTTAATTCCTGTTTGTTCCATATTTTCTTTTTTAATCAGTAGCTCACCTAAAAGCGCATACTGAAATTGTCATTACACACCTGGGTAAATTTAAATATGCATATATTTTTGCCGTGAGAATATATTATTGCAAACTAATGGCTCATAGAACAACAGTTGAAAATCACTGCTAGAAAATTATCAATAAATTGGAAATTGATTATTTCTGAGATTTGCATTTTTAGTTAAAAAACGAAATTGGATTCATGTTTTTGTAAGAATGAAATGATCTTTTATTTTTATATATATATATATATAAGAAAGCTGAACAACGTGGTTATATAGTTATAATTTTTTTTTTAAATCATGAACAATATTTCAAAATATCATTTAATCCTATGACACAACTTTAAAGCAAATTTTAAAAGACTATATCAATTTAGTTAAAAAAATATTTCTTGTTGTATATCATTGAGTGGATTATATGATTTTGTCTGTTAACGTTAAGAAAAAAAAATAATTTCATAAACTTTATTGGTTCTATTCATCCAAGTTATACTAAAAAGAGTCCTCAAATATCAAAATATCCAAACTTTGGCTTTATGTTTAACCAGAATATTCATACTTTGTTTTGCTTAATGCTGTCAAAAAGATCATAATTTGATGCGCAATTATATTTTAAATATAAAAATTTATTTTAATCATATTCAGAAACAGCAATATTTTAACAGAAGATTATTATTGATTATTTCCCTTTGAACAAATAGCTCCTCTTTGAACAGTGCTTTTGACTGCTGTTGGTTTTTTTTTATTATTATTATTAATTTAAGTTGTTTGGATAGATTTTAAGAATAAATCCAGTTTTTATCCCAATATAGAACTAAAATAAGTGATAGTTCAGATTATTTTCAAAATCTTTAGCAACTTGTCTGATTAAAATAAATGGATATTTAATGATTGGTTTAATTTTATATATTAACATTAAGCTATCCTTAAAGATGCTATCAAATTCCAAACGCATGTACATATAAATTTAATTTAGTCTAAAATTAATTATTTTTTTTATAAATAATTTCTATGTTGAAATCATCTAGCATTGTGACTTTTTTTTAATAATCATTCAAACATTTTTTTTATAAAAAAAATTAAGCTGGCTATATATTCTTTAAAATCTAAATGTTACATATATTTTGAATATCTTGAAATATGTTTATTAAAAAAAGAAAAATCCCTAGAATCCAAGTTATAAAATCTCTTTCAAACCGATAATGATCTGATTACTTTTGTTTCAGTTCACTTTTATAATTTCTTTTTCTTTAAGGTGATTAAGATTATGCAATAAATAATGATAATTTATTAGAGTTGTAATATGAAATTTGATTTAAGTTTAAGAAAAAAAACAAAAAAAGAATTATTGTTGAGGGGAAAAAAATTAATTACAAACTGATTTTGTTTTATCTACAATGTTGTTTTTTTTTAACGAATTATGTTTTTATTATGTATAATCCTATTTAATGTTAGAATTTCATTTTCTTAAGTTTAATGAGTCAACTTAGCAATTTTTATCTTTTTTTGTCCAGAGACAAAAATATTAATTTTTCTGACAAAAAGCGAAGCTCGAAGCTATTTTCACTGCCAGTGGACCAAACTCTTTCTGATTCAATTTTTCTCCAATTAAGAAATTAAGAAAAATTGAAATTTCATGTTTTTTAAATTTATCAATTGGTTTGTTTTAACATTTTGTTAAAAAAAAAATTATTTGTATATCATTTTTGTTGTACCATGTTTTCAATTCAAATAAAATCTTTTAAAAACTGTATATGAACTTGTTTTGTTGTTTGTTTTTTTACACTTAAGATTAAACAAAATATCATTTTATTGATTTAATTTTTTTTTTATTTCTATAAATTATAAAAATTCATTTGTATTTTTATTGAAAATTTTTTGTTTATGATTTTGTTATTATAATAATAATTAAAATTTTGTATAATCTCCTTGATGACCTATGAAAAATACACCCCTGTTGAGACACCTTATAGAATAATAGAAAATAATAACTAGGGCTGTGACGGTTTTTTTTTTTTTTTAAAGAATATTATATTTACTTGGTGAGCACCAACCCAAGTTTGGCACAAGGCCATTTTTACGTGCTCTTACCCGTGCTTTTTA
>JAUZSX010000050.1:4493758-4510627 GCA_034780655.1 Idiosepius hallami
TATGTCATGCTTGTGTTTACTTGCTTGCTTGCTTTAAAGCCTCGTGTCCAAAGTCGGATTTATTAAATGTTACTATGGTTTTTCAACACTGATTGACCCAACGGGTCATGGGTTGTCTAGTCAAAAATAAAATCCTATAATTTTTTTTAATTTGAGGCAAAGTTTTAATAAAATCTGCTAAAAGCAAAGATAATTATTAAAGTTTTAATTCCAGTGCGTAAAGTGCACAACTCCGAGTATATGAATGTTGTGGTCGAGTGTGGTGTTGTCAGAGTGTAGATATAAGAAACAAGACGACAGCATTAAAGGTTAACAAATATATTAACAAAAGATACATCAATAGTGACATATGGCTAGCCAGCATAGCGGCTCCTGGCAGCTAGCTGAAATCCCCCCCTCTCTCTCGTCGACGAGAGATATCACATATATAGTGACTGGAAGAGTTCATCTTGATGTGTGTTTCACCCCGCAACAATAAATAATCTCAATGTAAAGAGAAAGTTAATACGCGTACGAGCATGAAATATTTTAGTTGTGAGATCACAATTCATTATGATTGTGGATTTGTATTTATTTAGTCATGTGGACCTGAAGGCAAGGTTTTCTCTTGTTCTATTGTATTAAGTCGGAAATGATAGGACAATGCATTAATATCAACTTGCGATTAGCGAAGTTTTGTGTCCAGATTTTTACAAATAAAAGAATGTGTATGGGCGGAAGCTTATCTGAATATCAAATATAATAGACATACTAATATAGTCGTGACACAGTCATCTCACTTGACGCTGGAAATTGTCGTATTGTGGAGGAAATCAATTGGACAATCAATCAAATCCAATTATATTTTTTAATGTAACTGAATTTGGGAATCGTTTGGAAAGTAATATTAATTTGCTTAATAAATAGAGAGAAAAATTGTTTTGTTTTTAACGGCTTATCAACCTCTTCAGACCATTTTAATGCCTAGAGCAATTACTTTTGATTTGATAAATATTTTATAAGCACATAGTTTTTTTTTTATAAAACAAGTTAAAACTATTTAGTTCATAGCTGGAGGGAAGATGGAGATTCATACCATTCCCAATGGTATTAGTTGACATATCAACGTTGACGAAACGACTTGGATTCGAACTCGCGTAGTATCATTCCGAAGTTCACTGCCTATCCACTGAGCCATGGCGATGAAAAAAATAATTATTCAAGTAAATTACCTGATGTTCAAATGAGTTTTTTTAGTATGTTAAATAAATTAGAATATAAATTTGTTTTTCCTAAAAAAATGTTCAGTCAAGAGTTCTCGTTCGGTGTTTGATTTAGAATAGAGATATCCGAGAAACCAACATGTTTCCTAAAAATATATAAACATTTACAATAATATATTTGTTATATATCATATATAATTTACATGATATATTTACAAATATATTTACAATAAATTTACATGATATAATATACATTTATAATAATATATACATTATATATACATATCAATATTCCTAAAAGTACTAAAATAAATATTCTTACTTTCATCGAATTAATTAAAATATAATTTTGTTTTTCCTATAAAAAATAATGTTCAGATAAGAGTTCTCGTTCAATGATTTATTTAGAATGGAGATATCCCAGAAACCCACGTTTCCCAAAAATCTTAGTTTAAAAAGTGAACGTAACGAACCGAATAGTGTTGTTCAAACAAATGCAGTTGTAGTAGGATTCCAATTTTTTTGTTTGTTTTTATGTTTAACGGTATATCAACCTTTTTATGTTACTTTAATGCCGAGAACAATTACTTATGATAAACGTTATTTACGTTACACATAGATTTAATTTAATCCATAGCTGGAGGGAAGATGAATATTCATACCTTCCCAAAGGGTATTAGTCGACATGTCAACGTAGACGAAAAAACTTGGATTCAAAATTGCGTACTACGGTTCTGAAGTCTGATTGGCTACCCACTGGGCCACGTGGACCCCTCCCCCAGCATATGGAAGATTAATGAACTTAAGTTACGTCTTCAAAAATTTAATTATGATAAACGTTATTTTTTATACACACATAGTTTTGTTTTGATCCATAGCTGGGGGGAAGATGGTGATTCATACCTTTCCCAATGGTATTTGTCGACGTGTTAACGTAGACGGAACAACTTGGATTCGAACCCGCGTACTACGGTTCCGAAGTCCGATTGTCCATCCACTTGGCCACGTCGACCGCCCCGTAGGATTCCAAAGTCCAATCATCATTTACTTGCTAACCTCTCGTACTTTTCACAATAAGTATTTTGATAAGGTTAAATCGTGTTGAATGAAGATCAACCTTGATAGGAAAATCTTTCTTCCTAATACCGTGTGACTGTTGTGGGCCAAATCGTATTTTATTTACAAATCATGGATGATTTTGAGCATTTAATTGTAACAGAAATTTACAAACCCTTTTCGATGATTTGGTTTTTTAATGAAATTAAAAATTGAAAAAAAGCAACTCTTCTGAGATTTAGGCTAAAGTGCGGACTAAATCAAGAGACACAAATGGTCATTTATTAACGGCGGTAAAAATAGAAATAAGCCGTGAAAAAAAAAAAACAAAAAAAAACTTTTTATAGAGTGCAGATTAATAAGGATTTGCAGTTATGAGTATTTGGCAAGAAAATAAAAAACGAAAAACAAAAGAAACAAACAAAACGAAAAACAAAACGAAAAAAAAAATTTAAAAGAAAAACAAAACAAAAAAGAACAAAGCACAAATAAAACGAAAAAAAAAAGAAGAGAAAAAGAAGAAAAAAAGAAAGAAAGAAAGATAAAAGAAAAGAAGAGAAAAAAGAACAAAAAAAACGAGAAAAAAAAACCTTGTGTTATCTCGAAAGACACTCAATGTTTTTTAAATTTTATACTATACTACATTCATTTCTAATTCTTTTTCATTTTAAATTCATTTTTGATGGCTTTTTTTACTAAATTTATTTCTGAAACTTTTTTTAAGCTAAATTAATTTCTAATGTTTTTCTCTAAGGTAGTTAACGTAGCCTATTAAATAGAAAGACTGTACCATACATATGCAAATTTTATTTCTTTATTTTTAATTCAAAAACTCTTCATCCTATCTTCTCTGTGATTTAAAAAAAAGTTTATTATTATCATTATTTATTCTATTATCTTTATTTTTATTATTATTACTATTATTTTCATTTTTATTACTGGCATGAAATGGTGACCAGTGCCGAGATTGCGTCCCGTCTAGCCTAAAAAGGACAATAAGTCTAAAAATAATTATTAATAAATTTCAGATTTTGATGCATTTTTTATTGTGAAAAACGTCTGCATTTTTGGCAGTCCTTTCATATTTCAAACATTTAAAACGTCTGAATGACGAGAAAGTGGAATAACAAAAATATAGATTATCTTGATAATTTTCCTTTTCCATTTAACTTGATAACAGATATCAAGTAACCGTTTACAAAGCACGGAATTCCCGAAATAGTGCAGAACTTGGCGTAAAAGTCTTTTGGGAATCATTAAAAAAAAAAAAAAAAAAAAAAGGCCACAAGCAGTGTGAGATTTGGGCCAAGGTGAGAAATGATTATAGAAACAGATAAGAGGAATAGAACAAGATTTGCAAATAAGATACCGCCCTTGTTGCGAGGTGAAGGAGGCATGAAGTAAGGTTCAAAATATACCAGCTGCACCCATGCAGGTCGTCAAAGTTTCTCTGATACGAGACTAAAGTGCATCCGGGTCTCTGGCATGAAATGGTGATCAGTGCCGTGCTTAGCCACTTAGCGGCCCCGACGCAAAATGCAACCTGCGGCCCCTTTAGTCTATCTTCAATATATTGGAGCCTTCAACTATATATTATATTTACTTGGTGGGAACCAACCCAAGTTTGACACAAGGACATTTTACGTGCTCTAACCCGGGCTTTCTGCATTCGGTTTACCCTTCGCCTATGCTCTCCCAAAGTAACGAGCCCCATCTGCCAGAGGCAGCTAAAGGTGAATGCAATGGTTTTGGCTGGGATTTGAACTCAACTATATATACATACATATACAATTATATATTAATCTAAGTAATAAGATTACTTAAATGTATAGTTAGAGAGCTCAATATCAGTGATAGACCGTGTATACTAGTTAAGCGTAAACACAGAGTCAACAGTCTTCGGCGACTGTCAGTTTCTCGCCTGCGCAGCCATCAAGCCTTTCTTTCAGCCTGATGACATGCAGGCGAGAAACTGACAGTCGCCGAAGGCTGCTGACTCCGTGTCTACACTTAACTAATATATATATATAGTATATTACTCAAAATCAAAGATGGTGGATTGTTTTAGTGTTTTATGGAATCATCAACCATTAAAGGTGGCAAGGTGGAGCATTGCTAAAAGCTCGGACTATGGAATCATATTAGGCGAGTTCAAATCCCAGTCAAAATCATCACATTAGCTGCCTCAGTCAGATTGGGTTTCTTAACTCGGGAGAGTAATTCATCTAGGTGAAAATTAACACTGATTACAAAATCCCAGGAATCACCACTGCCTTGTGGGCCTTGTTACAGCAAAAAGTCTAAGAGATAGGAACTCTGACTCCAAATCCTATTGCTGCCTTACAGTCTTCATTTGGAAAAAGTCTTAAAGATAGGAACTCTGACTCCAAATCCTATTGCTGCCTTACAGTCTTCCTTTGGAAAAAGTCTAAGAGATAGGAACTCTGACTCCAAATCCTACTGCTGCCTTCAGTCTTCATTTGGAAAAAGTCTAAGAGATAGGAACTCTGACTCCAAATCCTACTGCTGCCTTCAGTCTTCATTTGGAAAAAGGCTAAGAGATGGGAACTCTGACTCCAAATCCTACTGCTGCCTTCAATCTTCCTTTGGAAAAAGGCTAAGAGATAGGAACTCTGACTCCAAATCCTATTGCTACCTTACAGTCTTCCTTTGGAAAAAGGCTAAGAGATAGGAACTCTGACTCCAAATCCTACTGCTGCCTTCAGTCTTCCTTTGGAAAAAGGCTATGGAACTTCATCCAGAAACAAAAAGCATAGTAGCAGACACGATAGAGCGACTGTATATCTCACTCAGATTACTTTCAGCCAGAAGCTGCAGCCTCTTCAGATACCAGTTATCACAGGTTGGATCCACTGGGCATTGGAAGTTCAGAGGGTGTCTATCTGATGTCCCACAGATACCACACCTAAAAAGCTGCGCAAGTCAGCTGGTTGCTTGGTGGAAGTACTAAGACCCCGACTATTGATCATCAATATTCTTGATATCAACGATTGATTACTGAAAATAATATTTTTTTTTAATTATTATCTTTGATTCATTGAAATTGTTGTAAGAATTTTTTCCTGAATTTTTCCCACCGTCAATAAAACACAACACAAGAATAAATAACAACAACGTCCTATTGTTATAAACAGAAACACAATATATTTTGAACGTACACAAGGGAAAGTCAGTTACATACAAATATCAGTTCAGTTGTTCAAAAGTCACATTTTGACGAAATAAAATCATTCAACAACAAAGTTCTTTACTCACATAAACAACCTGCACATTTTAGTTTTTAGTGGCCTCATCATCAACTCTAATCTTTCTCATAAGTTTCTTTCCATCTTCTCTCTCTGACTTTCGACTCAAAAAACTGTTGTCCCCGCTCGTTCTCAATCCAAACTCAACAAGCTCTTCCCTTTTCCTCCCGTCCGCTGTTCTCTTCCTTATCCTTCCTCCCTCGCGTCAGCTCAGTGTTAATACACTAAAACAACAAAAATGTTAGACTATTTAATCTAAAGATGGCAAACTTAAATAGATTCACACATTTCCGATTGGTATTAGTCTGACTGTTCAAATTATAGAACCACTGGGATTTAAATTTGCATATTACAAAGATCGAGCATCTTTCAATTGCATGATAAGCCTCCTGTTACATAAAAAAGGCTACAAGATATAATTTACAATAAAAAAAGAAATATCCCAATGTTGCCAAAAATAAACTTTATCAAAACAATTTTTAAATAATTATGTAATCTTCTCACCTGTTCGGGCTTGGATCAGTCTTCGATTTGTTATAGTTTTTTTTTGTCCGAATGCTTAACGCATTTAACTGATCATGCCACGAACTACCAACCAACCTGGTTGCACAGTACCTGATATTCCTAAGCGGTCACTCGTCATAGTACTGATCAGGTTCTACATTGCTTAACTTAGGTGACCTGATGGGAACTGTTGTCTCCAACATGACTTGACCGTATTTTGTTGTTGTTGTTAAGCAGGAAGACCTCTCTAAACCCGTTTGGGCTTAGATCAGTCCTCCTGTTGTTATAGAGTGTTCACTATTAAGATTCCCAGTCCTTGCCCCAGGGGGTAACTCTAAGAACATATTTAGCTTGCATGGTCGTTTTGGAGGGGTTTGTGGAAAGGGAAGGTCTTTAAATTCGAATGTTTAATGCAATTGACTGATCTTATCACAAACTACTAACCAGCCTGGTACAGTACCTGATATTCCTAAATAATCACCCATCTTAGTACTGAACAGGCTTTTCATTGCTTAACTTTGGTAATCTGGTGGGAAACTGTGTTTGCAACAATACTTGACCGTACATAAATATTGTAGAAAGTGGCTTGCCTGAGGAAAAAAGGACTAACTCTTACTCTTAAGGGAACTTCATCCAAAGAAGTCTATGTACCACATTAAACTGGCCCCGTGCCTAACTAAGAATTGTACTGGACAACTCTATGATATATGAGTTATTTTCAATAAGTAATGAGAAAATGTCAGGAGAGATGTTTGCTTTCATAAGCTTACAAAACTTAGTCTCTTTCAAAATAAAGGCCTCCAATATCTACACACTTCTTGAAGAGTCCCTTCCAATCCTGGAAGACCTCCACAAAGTCCTTCTTCAGGTACTGATGCATCTTTCAGCTGCTCTGTTGATGGAAATCTGATTCCTCTGAGGTTGTTTTTCAGGAAGAAGTCAAATTGGTCCAGGTCAGGGTTGTATGGTGGGTTTTGTGTACCACTTTCATTCTGCTGTCGATGGTATATTTGTTCAAGCACCTAACCAACCAAAAGTGGGAGCACAAAACCAGTTTTAAGTGTTCACTATATTTCTTAGCTTTTTTGTAATTAGTGCTGCCAGGCTGCCCTCAATCTATGATTTTCTGTCATGGAATTAATGGGCCTCATATAGCTTTCACCGGGAAACTTTTATTCCATTCTCAGTCACACCTAAGAAGGACGAGGGTAATGGACGAAATGTGTAATTTATAAATGGAGAAGAAAACAATAGTTTGAGTAATAATCTACAATTCTCTAAGCCTCATCTTACAAATAAATTCAAACAAAATTATCTTAAATTTAATTTTTTTTTCTATCAAGTTACATTTCTAAAATAAGGCTTCTTTAAAATATTCAGGCCATTTGTCAACCTAGATTTAATACTTTTTTAAAATGACTTTGACAAAAAAAATGAACTAGGCCAAAAAGTAGTGGACGTGAACTTATAATAAATGAGGACAATAAAAACAATGAAACAAGAAGCCAAACAATTGGTTATGTTAATTATTCTTTTATTCGTTCATTTTTACGTTATTTTTTTTATTATTTCATTGTGATTAAAAAAATTCAACCTGTTAATTGTTGCGTTACCAATAGGATTTTTTATCAACTGGATTAAAAATCAATATTTCCATGTCATGTCCATTTATTCAGTTCATTTCATCGATCGTCACTTGATTATTGCAATGAGTGAGTGGCAATGGCATCTAAGGTTTACTTTCATTTTTTTTTTTTTAGTCATTCATTCATTCTGTTTTAAGAGTCCAAAAATAAACTTAAAAATATAAATTATAAAATAAAAATACAAAACATTTAATTTGATTGTAACTGTAAATCTGGATTAATGTAAATTAGTGACAAAAAAAAAAGGCATTAAAAAGTTATGACTATACGAAGAAAGTCCGGGTCGGGTGAGTCAACCTTATTCTAATGTCAAAGTTTAGGTTTTAAAGTAAAATCTATATTAGCAAGTTTGAGATTTCATTTGTGAATAAACAAAACAAATGCTTGAAATAAATAAAAGTTTTTACTTAACAGTTAAAATGACAATATACGCAGATAAAATAAAAATCTGATAAATGATTAGGTAAGGTTTTAAATAAAAAAATGAATAACAATTAAAATTCTTAATGGTTAAATCATTTTACCCTTAAGAAGAAAAGATACAATAAGTTCAAGTACTTGATACTATTTCTATTCGATTGAACGTGTGTGTGTGTGTTGTGTGTCTCTATCTCTGAAATAAAATAATCTTACGATAATCAATCACAAAAAAGAAAACTATAGAAAGAATGGCATTGTTTCTTTTTTTTATGAGAGAAAATGTGAAAAAATAGACATAAAAAATCAGTGATTGGATTTGTATTTTTTTTTGTTAAAGTAATCCAAAATTTTCCTAAAATATGTTACACCGGTCTTAATGTGGATTCTAGCATGCGTGTCCACACGTTTAATGAGAATGGGAGAAAGAGGGTAAAAGAAGTGGGTACAATACAGGGTTAAACAAGAAACGACATGAGACAGTACAGATAGAGATAAACGATATAAACATGGAAGAAGTGGGATAAGGTAAGAAAAAGAAAAGATCAAATGCGGGTGTGCGAGAAATGGAATGACGTCACGTTATCACGTGGTGCGAGGTTTCGCGAGATCGAGGCTACGGGAGGAGGAGGCCGTCGCCGCCATTGTTGCTGCACACACACACACATATACAGCAGTAGTCTTCTAACCGCTGTCGTCAAAGCTGTTCCATTAATACATTGACTGATCTTTTGGTGTTGCCGCTACCACTACTGGATCAACAGATTGGGGGAGGACACGACATAAACACCCATCCACCCCTGTGGATACAACTTTAATACTTTTTGTATTGTTTCATAAAAAAAAACAGCCCCAAAGTTTACCCTAAAACCAGTCCTATCTTCATATTTATATGTTGTGTGTCTGACTGTTTTTCTTCCCTTTCAGTCGTACGGTGTTGTTCACCAACAACCGCCATCATTGCACCATCACCGAGAAAAAGTACAAAAAGGACGTTTATCGCCATCAACCAACACAACCGGAGGAGTACCCCGGTTGTGAACACAATTTTTGGCCGTTCATTGGCCACGCATCTAAAAAAAAAGTCTTGCCAGTCGTCGACGACGCCTGGATAAATTGTACTCTTCCTGCTATCTTTTAGATAAAGTACGAACGATATTTCTGGCCGAACTCCACATAACAGGGTGGAGAGAGAAACCCTCCTCCAAAAAAGCCCAAAATTTTGGACTTCTTCCTGCCTCATGCGATCTGCCCAAGATCGCCACTTCAAAACAATCCTGTGTTAGGTGTTTCTTCTATCTAACATCCATCCATTGCCCTCCCTGGTCACTGTAGAGGTATTTTGTTACAGTACTATAGAAATTGTATTAATTACTCCCTGTCTGTGTGTAATTTTCCAAACCTAAAGGGATTTATTTGGCCCCATCTTGCATTCTTCGGTTTATTTCCAAAAGACACTGGAACTCTACAGGAGCTCCATCCGCCATAACCCCTTATCACAGACTTTTTCTGTTACTGAGATTTGCCAGAATTCATCATTGCTACCACTACAGACTATAATTCTGCTACATATTATCCTGGCATAAACTCTTCTGTGATGTCTGCCAGTGTGGATCAGGTAGTGTATTATTCTCTTAAAACATCACTTGCAAAATCTCCTAATACTACCGAGTCACATTTTTATCAATTGAAAAAAAAAATCTTCACTTGTAAAAGTGTGTTACGACCCGAAACGGGATTTACCAGATCGGAAGAGACTCAACTCGCACGCACACATGACAGCAAACCATTCATTTTTACATGCTTTTAAGCCCCCACCTCGTCTTAATAGAATCATGATTGCTCAGTTGTTTTTTTTTTCTTTTATCGGAATCTAAAGTTTTATATTTACTCTTCCACGTATACAGTTTATTATTATTAATCATACTTTCCTTGGTGTGCTTGCTCCGCTGAAGTAAACTAAATTCTTGGTGTAATAATTGTTGGGTAAAAAAGATCTATAGATTATTTATTTCCTAAAATTTCTCTTTCATTAAGAAAACTAAAGAGAGGTCAATGGTAATTACGAATAAGCCAGGGTAACTTTTAATAATGTGATATCATTGAAAAAAACAACAAAATTATGCATACAGCTTTTTGTTTTCTTAAAAAGAACTTGTGTGTATTGCTTTAAATATTTTTTTTATTAGTTTTTATGTGTAAATAAATATTACCAATTATCAAACAATCTCTTTCTATTTACATAGCAATAAAAACGTCGAATTTGTTCTAAATTACTATCATCATTTTTTTTTTCACTTGTCTAAACAATCAGGCCTAAAATTACAGCTGTTAACGTTACTTCTAAAACTATCCTTCGTATAATCAACTTTAGCTTCATGATACTCTCTTCAGTTTTCATTCTTTCTTTTTTTGAAATTTAATGTCCCTGTCATTTTCACTGATGTATGTATGAGGAATGGTTGTATCGCAAATTTACCAAAAATTGTTTTCAGTACGTAAAACAGAGCCTCCATTTTTCTGACCATGTTGCTTGCTTTGTGAATGATATTAAACTTAATGCAGAGACAAAGCAATAAATTATTGAATCCGAAATCTAATTTAACTATTTGAATAATTTTCTACTAGAAATTTAAACCCCGTTACAAATCCTTGACCAACTTGATGTATTTTAAGCCCGTGATTTGTTGTGCGAGTTAGTTTCATGTGGTAAAACCCAGTCAGTCTCCAACCACCAGTCAGTCCGTATATTTTAAAAATTTCTAAACCCGGATTTATTTCTAAACCCTTTAATGACAATTTTTTCTGTGTGAACCATTGAAACACAGTTAAAGTCGGTAGGAACAAACTCATTTCCGTTTTTCAATTACCTCGGAAAAAATCTTTTTATTGACTTAGGATCGTTGTAGTTTCGTTAAAAGTACGAAAAAATGTTACTTCTTGTTACTAACACGTATGTCGAATAACCCACACATGATTACTATATAAATTAAATCGATATGTAACTTGTTCAGCAATTTAGTTGATGAACAAAGTGTGAAATTAACCAAGAAGTGGCTATTTGACTGCCTACCGACCTCGTTAATTTTTTTTTTAACCTATTGGTGCTATGCTTTCTTCGGCTTTGTTTTTAAAAAATCTACTTTTGTTACGCTGCATTTAATGTTAGAAAGAATAGAAATCCTAGCTTTAGTTTTATCGACTGAATTCTGAATTCGTTCTATTAAGTTGGCGAACAAGTAGTGGTTGATTGGTAATACTACTGATTTTGAGAGTCCTGGCCGCCATGACATATGGCGATCATAAGGATCATCGTGCTTTTACACCAAAAAGTGTTCAACACTACACTAAATACACAGTTATTTTTGTGCTTTAATCACCCCTGTATTGATCCTATTAAATAACGACATAAATATGTTGTAATAGTAATAAGGATGTAAAATATAAGTCTGTCTCTAACTGCCATAGTACCGTTCGTTTGATTGGAAGGTAAGAAGAAGGAAGTTGTGAAGCAGCCATCATCACTGGCGCCCGCCATAGCAGCACAGGCACGGGACTTAAAGTGACTGGTATATTAACAAGTCCTTATCTTCAGTTTTCACCTTTCCATGATAACCTTCGTCCATGTAACATTAGTATTACCTTTATTTAAAAAAAACTACTTCATCACCGGTGGCTGTCTTCTTAATCCGATGCATTTATTTAATATTATAGTTCAAGCCCCGTTGGTCCGTGTGTGTGTGTGTAATCTATAGCAGGAAGTAAGTAGTCTCCCTGTTAACTCGAAACTTAATCGAGATTTATCACTTGCTTAAACCGACTCTCTCTCTTTTTTTTTATTAAATATCTCCCTTATTCTGTTTTTTATTATTATTAAAGTATTATCGAACCCACCATTGACATCACCAGGAGTTTCAAACTTATCTATTCCCCTCACCCCATTAATGAAGGGTACTTTTTTTTGGGGGGGGAATTTTTCTTGTATGTTCTAAGTACCTATTCCTCATTGTGTTATTTCTATACTGTTATCAATTCTTGTCAAATGCCTTAAATTATAAAATCTGACTACTGCTATTGTTTGTATAGATAGTGGTAGTAGTAAAGATATACGTCTTGTGGTCGTCGCCACCATCACGTTGCCATCAGTCATCGTGCTGCTGCTATTTCAATAAATTCTACTATTACCACTACTAACCACTACGACATTGTACAACTATCTCTTCTTTAACTTATATAAGTCTTACCAAAAAACCACTGACATATTTTACTTTTCAGCATACACACCACCGAGATATATTATTTTTCCATTTTTTTATGTGTTTATATTTGAGAGCATGATATGGTCCCGGTACATTATTGCCAATATGCTACAGTTCCTTTCCTTCTCCATCTCCACACACACACAAGATATAGATATATATATATATATATATATATATAGTTTTCCTTAAATTTATTTCTTCCCTCCCCTTTTCTTTGTTTCTAAACTTTTAACATTTCTCTCTTTTTTTCTTGTTTATCTCTTCTTTACCCACCTTTTTTTTTCCTTTACGTTTCCTATTTTCAAAATGTGTTACTGTTTTGTATTTGGGATGATGATGACATATTTAAAATCAATATTTTTGATACATTGTGAATAAATTTTTTCACTTATTTAGTTCTCGCACACACACACAGCCCACCCCAGAGCTCATTGTTAATTTTAGGTGGAATTTTTAGTAATGTACATTATTTCTTTTTCATCATGAAAGCAATTAATAACTTTTTTTTAATTTCTTTGGGTTCATTCTGCTACTCATTATACGACAGTGCCAATGGGAAAAAAAACAGACATTTCATCATATATTTTAATGGTGACAAAAAGTGATAGTTAAACCTTTAGATTCTAAACGGCTGATATGTCGGCCCTAGTGTTCTAAGGGGAAAATGAATACGCCGATATTTCCACCCTTGTATAGTAGTCTAGAACGCATCTAAGTAACTAGTCATTAGGATCCTAAGAAGTTTGAAAAAGCATTTTAGTGACAGTCAGTGAGGGTTGAAAAATGTTAAATCCCTAGTTCAAGCGAAGTCACTCAGTTATCATGGTTGGGTTTTCCTTATACCAGAATATTTCGATATTTTCACTTAGATCAAACAACGTTTTATCCCCATATCTAAGAACTCACAACTTCATAGATAAGGCACAATAACTTTTATGTTATTCGGATGTTGATTGAAACGTGACGGGAATGGAATGAATGAATGAATGATATTTACTCCCAACTTTAGATGTTGTATGCCAAAGTGAGAAGCTCTCTCAGCCTTACGTACGAGACTAACTTTGTTTCAGACAAGGCATTATTGTCCTAATTATTTTCACATGCTGTTAATTATTTACTCCCAAAAACACAATAGCAACGTTAACTCTGTAAACCTTAGAGGGTCGATATATCGGCTCTGTTGATCTTAGGCAAAAGGAAACTGTCACGGCCTTATGGTCCGTTAATAGAACTACTTTGAGTGACTACTAGTTAATTATTTTGCTAATTCAGGTTCAAATAGATGAGCGTGGTTGTGGATGGAACAACAGTGGAATAAAAAAAAAAATAACACAATATTTGGTCTATTTACGAATTTAATCTTTAGGTTGAAAAATGAAATATTACCAACCAAATAGCTCAGATTGGAGGGAGATTATGGTTAGCTGGCTGACTTATTACTCTATGTTACTCATTTTTCTCAAAGAAATGCATAAAAAAAATTATCAGAAATTGAACTTTATTGAAATAAATTAGCCCACGTCACCACGTGTTGGTGTAGTAATATTAAACCAAGTGACATTATCACTTAAAAGAAATATTTATGTTGAAGTAAACTAAAAAAAAAAAAAATTCGATGTGTTATTTGCTTGCTTGTACCATATGTTTTAGAAATGTTTTAACTACAGATCAATAGCATAAGCACCGATTAAACAAGGTTAGTTGACACAACATTACAAAATATCTTTAGAACTTACTGCACTGCATTATTATCAGATGCATCAACTGGAAAGTGTCATTTTGGATCTTTCAAAGATTTTCTTAAATATAAAATAAACAATAGTTTACTTTGATTACTATAATTTTTCAATGAAATTAAAGTTAAAGTAGTATTTGTATCATTTTGTTACATCAATCTGTGTCAACCATTACTTTCAATAGAACTCATAAATTTTGATCAAAAACTAAATATCTCATGTTCTCTCTTGTATTAAATGCATTCTGCTTTTGGATGTATTTGTGATACAAAGTAGAGAATATTAAACACCAGATTGGAAGCATCACTAACACTGTTGTTAAGTGGTACGTTTAAATCCTGGGACATTTTTTATACTTCTAACTTTAAAGTGTAAAGATTAAGTTATTGCTGTCCAGGTTGATGATAGTGATGGGTGGTAGGTGAATATATAAAAAAAATTCCTGAATTTTTGTTTTAAATGTTGATTGTAAATTAGTTTAAAATCCAGTAAGTTTAATTCTTTTAGGTTCATTTCTATTATATATGATGTTAAGAAGTAATTAGTAAAAATATTTTAATCCTAGGTAATGGAGATTTTTTTGATTGAAGAGAAATAAAAAAAAAATTGAATTAAAAAATTATAGCTGAATTTCTATTGTTCAATTACTTCTACTCACACACTTGAAAAAAGTAATTTAGCATAAGATCATACTGATGTCTTTGATTTTTAGTGGACTCTTTAAGAAATAGTATTTAGAGTATGTCAAGTACAAAACTAAGGTGCACAGGGCCACCTGTTTGTATGCCAGACTTTGAAGACGCCTGTCTTTTTTCCCTTTGGTATTTATTTTTTGGGAAGGACTTGGGATACCTCAGACACTAGGCAATAAACCTGGCCTTCTCCCTTTAATTTGAGGTAAGAGGTATTGTTTAGAGAAATGGCCTCCTGAGAGAGTGTCTGAGTGTGCACTTTAATTTTTAAAACCGAGCAAGCACCCAAAAACGCCTGAGTAATAGTTAAATTGATTTATTCCCATTGTTTCTGCTGTCCCTAACTGTTACATTGCACATCATAAATTAGGGATTGGCTATCAGCATGTATACTTTGTTACTAATCTTGAAGTGATGTGTTCCAAGTATTTCAGATCTTGGTCAAAATAAATTGTAGTTAACTTTAATGTTAATTGGTTCCCAAATTTTCTTGAGCAAATACAAATGCACGTTGTATACTTAAGTTATGATAATCAGAATTATATAGAATTGTTGGCAATTGAATGTTAATTTTTATTACAATTTATAAGGAAAATAAGGAATATCATTTTAATAATCAAAAGTTAGAAAAAAGAATCTTAAGTTACAAGCAATTATGTACTGGAAAAAGAATTATAAATTTTATTTCAAGATTTTTTCTTCTCTTTAACGCAAAATGCATTCTGCTTATGAATGCCATTTGTTATGTTAAATAGAGAATATAAAAAACCAGGTTGGAAGCATCACAAATACTATTGTTATGTGGTACGTAAAAATCCTGGAACATTCTTTTATTTTTCTATATTTTGTATTCTAAAACAACTAAATTACTACTTAAAACAAACTGATGTAAAACTTGAATTGTTATTAAAAAAAAAAAATCCACCAAAGAAAAAAATTGTACCAGAGTTGGAAAATTGTAAATATAAAAAAAATTATAAATTTTATTTCAAGGTTTTTTTCATCTCTTCAACATAAAATGCATTCTGCTTATGAATGCCATTTGTAATGTTAAATAGAGAATATAAAAAACCAGGTTGGAAGCATCACAAATACTCTTGTTATGTGGTACGTAAAA
Source organism: Idiosepius hallami (assembly GCA_034780655.1). Lineage (NCBI taxonomy): Eukaryota > Metazoa > Mollusca > Cephalopoda > Idiosepiidae > Idiosepius > Idiosepius hallami. Next base: position 4,509,657 of record JAUZSX010000050.1, read on the forward strand.
ATACTGGAACATTCTTTTATTTTTCTATATTTTGTATTCTAAAACTACTAAATTACTGTTAGACTTTAAATTATAATACATATATTTGACTCCTAGTCGTCCCATTTACACTCATATATGGTTTGTTACTTTTGGGGAAAGGTATGAATCTTCTCATTCCCTCAAGGTATTGATTAGATAGTGCATATTATTAAAAAAAAAAATTATCCAATATGATTGTTCTCTGCATTAAATGAGCTTAAAGGTTGATGTGCCATAAAATAAACTAATTAAACTAAACCGGTTTTAAAATTATTTAGAAAAAAAATAAATAAATAAAACAATTGTACCAGTACCATAGTTTGAAAATGGTAAATATAATTTTTTTTCTCTTCAACATAAAATGCATTCTGCTTATTAATGCCATTTGTATTGTTAATTAGAGAATATAAAAAACCAGATTGGAAGCATCACAAATACTATTGTTATGTGGTACGTAAAAATCCTGGGACATTTTATTTTAGTATATTTTGTATTCTAAAACTACTTTCTACCAATGGACTTAATATTGTAAGAAACTTGTTTTAATTCTATTTGTCCTGTTGAGGGTCATATTTGAACTAATGCCCTTGGTAAAGGCATGAATACCAACATTCCCTCTAACTATTGATGAGATAGTGCATATTGTGTTTAAAAAAAAAAGTCCCTCTCCCCTAAAAAATGTTAATCTAAAATGTTTTTCTCTCTATGAAATGACCTAATAAGTTGATATGCAATTAAAGTAACTAACTAAACAGGTGTAAAACTTGAATTATTATTTTAAAGCTAAAAATCCCACCTTAAAAAAACAATTGGACCAGAGTTGAAAGATTGTAAATATAAAAAATTTCAAGCATTTTTTTTCCTCTTCAACATAAAATGCATTCTGCTTATGAATGCCATTTGTTATGTTAAATAGAGAATATAAAAAACCAGGTTGGAAGCATCACAAA
>JAUZSX010000050.1:4510727-4535321 GCA_034780655.1 Idiosepius hallami
TACTATTGTTATGTGGGACGTAAAAATCCTGGAACATTCTTTTATTTTTCTATATTTTGTATTCTAAAACTACTAAATTACTCTTGCACTTGTTAATGATAATACACAAATTTGACTCCCTAGTCCTCCCATTTACATTCATATATGGACTAATAATTTTGGGAAAGATATGAATCTCCCCTTTCCCCCTTTTCCATTTGCTATTGATTAGATAGTGCATATCATTAAAAGAAAATAAAACTCCCTCCAAAAAATGTTGATCCAATTACGATTGTTTTCTGCATGAAATGACCTAAAAGGTTAATGTGTCGCAAAACAAATTAAACTGGTTTAAAACTTTAATTATTATTTAAAAAAACAAAACAAAAAACAAAAAAACAACTGTACCATAGTTTGAAGATGGTAAATATAACTTTTTTTCCTTCTCTACAACACAAAATGCATTCTGCTTATGAGTGCCATTTTTATTGTTAATTAGAGAATAAAAAAAACCAGGTTGGAAGCATCACAAATACTATTATTATGTGGTACGTAAAAGTCCTGGAACATTTTTTAGTATATTTTGTACTCTAAAAACTTTTATTATATAAAAAACAAAAAAAAAAGTTTAAAAATATAAAAATTGCAAGAATTTTCAGTTTCTTTTTTGTTTTGCTAATCTAATAAATTAAGATAGATTCCTCTAACATACATTTTTGTTTATAATGTAGAGAATTCTTAACATTTGAATTTTAAATAAGGATATTAACAGTATAAATTAGAATTGCAAAATTCAGACAAAATAATTATTTAATGTACATATTTTTAACCTCATGAAATAAGCTCTTCGTTTTTTATTTATTTTTTTAGTATAAAACTTGAAATAGATTAAATGTCTTTATATTTTTACATAATGTCTAGTTGTCACAACTTTCTTACTTGACATAGAATTAATTTGATTAAAAAAGAAACATAAAAAAATCATATTGTCTTCAATTCTGCTACTGCATGTATTTATGCTAAGAGTATAAGCATTTGTGTTACGCAAAAATCTTAGGGTATTATAGTACATTTAAGTACATTTTTAACTGATAAAAACAATTCAAATTTACTAGTCAAAAGAATATTGGGTTCTCATGTAAAAGTAATTGTGCTCTTGTTAAAAGATGGTTAAAACAATTAGGAATTTTGACTATGACTAATGTGTAATATATATTCAAATTAAACTAAGTATATCAACTTTAATGGTTACTGAATTTTTTTGTATATAGAAAATCTTATTTTAACAAAAACATTTTAGGATCAGATGTTATTAATTTTTATGTTTATTCTATATTTTGGAACAATCTTTAAATTTGATGCATCACTTATTTCTATTAGTAATGAATTAATAGTATTAGCAAGGAAAAAAAAATCTTGATTTTAGAGGTTATCTTAATCACTAACGATGACATAACATTTTTATCAATGAAGAATTTCACTGCTCAGCAGCATAAACTTGACCTAATGATACTAAAGTCCAATAACAAGGAGTTCATGATAACTTAGTAACACCTGGGTAGGATAGGATCAACTAACTTTCCAGGAGCTATATAAATATGTGAATGTGTTATATTTATTATTTTCAAAACTAGAATAATGTTTATGAAGCTAAATAACTATTAAAATGTTTTACATCTGGCTTCAGTAGATTTATACTATTTTCATTCATATTTCTTTGAAAATAAAAGAAAATTTAAATGTTGCTTACCCCAGTATGAATAAAGCCTGCCAAAGCCCTGTTGATGGAATAACTATTGACAAATCTTGTTAGAATATGTATTGGGAATAGTAATTAGTAGATAAAAATTCCATGACTGTATAAAATGGGAAGTGATAATTTTTTTACTCATAAAGATAAAAAGATTTGTACAAAATATTTTTGAAGCATGTTCAAGTTACATAGAAAATGTTTCATTAAAAATAAACTCTAATAAAACCATTTGTTTGGAACTTTATTATTAGTTAAAATAAATTTTAAACTTTAGAATGTTAATAATGACAAAACTTTCTTAAACTTAGTCTTCTGTAGAAGGTATACATTAGACATAGACGTTGTTTTAATTGTTTATGTATTGTTTTCATGACTAAAACTAGTTCAGTAATGTTAAGGACATATTTTTAAAAGTTAGATGATATAATTTTTTTTCTTTTATTAAAAGGACCTTGAATCATCAAAATTGAATAGAAATGATTTCATTACAAATGTTTTAAGTACTTAGCAGTTCTATCTCTATTGTCTAATTTGTTTTAAGGTTACCAAACAATTTAGATCAAAGTTGGTAAAATGGAATAAAGCTTTTTTGTTTTTTTTGTTTGTTTTCAAAATATGAATTGGCATTTATCATCCAGTTTAATTTTCTAATACTTTTCCTTAAAATAAGATATAAAATGAAAGTTAATGTTATGTTTACATTTTAATAAATATAAATATTTTTGTATTGTACAAATACTATAAAATCTTTTGATATTTCACTAACCTTAAGTATTTTAACTAAAAAATCTTGTTAGAATTAAGCTTTTGAGATTGAATGATCAAAAATTATTTAATTTTGATGAACTGCACAAGAAAATTTCTGTTTTTCAATTATCAAATAGTTAACAAAATGTGTGGTGTGTTGGTATTTTAAAAAGTTTGATTCAGTTTTATATAGAAAATCATATTTTGGAATTGTAATCTTTTGAAATTCTTTCATCAGTGTTTTTTCTGTACCACTATTGGTACAAATAATCCGGATTTGTTTTAAGCCTATAGCTTAATTTGTAAAACTTTCTTTTCCCGTATGGTTTTGATAAGAATTTGGCTTGAATACTTTCTGATATCATATCTGTAATTTTAAAGACTTTAATCATTTTTCAATTTTTGTAAAGATTTCAATTACAACAATTGGAACCTCAGAACAAATAGGGCTTGAGTATGTGAAGGTGACCTTCATAATAGTTTCATTCTGAACTGGCTAAACAGCTGACCTCTTATTTTGTCATATGGTGGGAAAAGGAAGTATTTGGATATCTAGCTGCAAGTAGATTAGTAATAGTTAAACTAGTATAGTGATAAATAATAGATCTTGGTGTGCTAATCTTAACTTTTGCATTCTACTAATGTTTACCGTTGCTGATAAATACTTTGATAAAGATACTTATTTGTCTGGGTGTCTGGATGGTCTAATAGACTGTTCTACATGTTGTATAGTAGTAAACTCAATCTAACTAAAAACTGATTAGAATGCAATAAATTTAAATTTGTGGTTTTAGATTTTATGTTAAGTATATATTTTAAAATTTAGAAACCAATGCAATGTTACATTTTTTTTTTCTTTAAGCATACAATAAAGATATTCAGAATTTTTTGGTTTCAAATATACGTTTTGAAATATTGTCATCCATATTGAACAAGTTTTCATAAGCAGAAAAAGTATTTTGAATACTTGTTACTGCTATTCCCTAGAGATATTTCTAAGGTTTTAAAGCTGCTTTGTTAGACCATTTTGATTATTTAGTGAATATATTTCTAATTTTTTATTTATTTTCTCTTTTTCTTGTATGGATGGAAATTCAGAGAGCAAAAGGTCAAGCAAATCAAGGTAAGTTTATTTCTCAGTTTAGGAATTACTTTTTTTTTCTTTTAGTACATAATTGAATCATTTACCACCAAATTATTATGCTTATCCAGACTTCTTTGTTTTATACTACACAAAATACAAATAGATAACATTAAATTGCTTATAATGCTTTATAAAACTGAATTTATATATCCATGTAGAAACTTAATCCTATAAATTCATGGATTTTACTACAATAATTAATAAATCATTTAATTCATCAATATATTAATAGAATACATTTTAACCTAGCTAGCTTAACATTGGTTATTTCATCATGTAAATGATGTGATTCACAAGTAATGATATATGGTTTCTTTCTTTTAAAGAGAACTTATTTGAAACGTGTATAAATTAGATATCAACTGTTAAGTTTGTTAACCTTAAAAGCAATGTAATTTATTCTTAGTAAGAATATTTTCTTTTTTTTTTTTTCTTTATCTTTCACATTTTCAAATATATAATAGAAATTTTATTTTGATCTTAAACTTAAAATATCACTTCCTAAATATTAAACTAATTAAAATCTATTACAGTGGCCAACGGCTCCGCAAAAGAAGTAAAAAACGAGGATTTTGATCATTATTTGCATCAACCTCAGCAAGTGAGTATGATTTAAAATATTTTTAAAAGGGCTAAAAGAAATCCTATGCAATAACAGCTAGTTTTATATTATACACAGTAAAAGAACTGGTAAATGTATATTACCTATCTTTCATCCTTATTTTATTATATTCATTCCAGGGTTTATTTTAATAGATTTATCAAATTTGACTTTTTTTCTACTTTTCAATTTTTTTTTTAATCTCAATTTCCTGATCTTCAATAACTAAGTGAATACATTTTTTAGTTACGCTACTTGTATTGACAAAACTGCAACTTAATTTTGAGTGTTTTTAATTTATAGTTTTTGCTTCTTGGTAACTGCTGCTGCTGTTCTTAGTTCATTCTGAGCTATTACTAATCCTTGATAATCTTTTTATCCAAATAGGAACATTAGTTTGTTTTACATTAAATCTGTTCATATAGTATATTCTATGAAAATGATATTAATTGAAAATTAAAGATTTTTGTATATTTAATCAGAAAAATTTAATATGAACATTAGTTTTCTTACAAATGTTAAAAATAGAGAATGACTATGTATTTTACAATTTTAAACAACATTACTTTTTTTTATGATTTTATATATATATGTATATATTAAGAAGATTAAGTCCTAAAGACATTTTAATGATTTGTAGGCTTATGTATTTGTTATGGATTAAACAAGGCATTGTGGCTATAGTCTGTCAAAAGCATTTTGTTTTTCATTATTTATGGTACTCTCTTAGTTATATTTTTATGTTAAACCAGAAAAACCATTGTGCATGTACATGGGCTTTTATTAATTCACTCAAAACTCCAATGGTTTAACATATTCAAAATACAATTATATAACCATGAGATATCTAAGTGTAAAATAATCTATTTAAAACACTTTGTTTCCTTGGGTGTGTCTAAAGAGAAAAGAAAAACTTGTGAATGTTATTTATTGGAATTGCAAAGTTTCTTTTTTTTTTTTTAATTAAACTATATATATATTTTTTTAAATTTATATTTTAATACTTTTAATATTTATACTTAATCTCTCATTGATATCTAGAGAAAAATTCTCAAATATTGTATCCAACAGAAAAATGAAATATTGATTCAAACGTTAAAAAAAGTTATTAAATGAAATAATTCTATCAAGACTAATATAATTCAACAATCTTTATTTATATAAAAAAAGTATAAAAATGATGGCTTGTTGTTGCATTCAGCATATAGTTTTATCTACTTATATACATACACACACACACACTATTAATATTGTGTATGTGTAATCAAGAGCTTGGCTATATAAAGTTAATGTAGACAATAGAGACTAACATAATGTATTTAATTTTAAGAAGATAGCTTTTTACGTATTACATTTTTTTTTTCAGAATTAGGTTTTTTTTATTGCTTTGTCAAATTTTTTTTTTTTTTTTTTCTAAGGAAAACTTTGTGTGTTAAGTTTTTGGACTCTTGTTTCCATCTTTTGTTACACAAATAATCAAGTAGCATCTGAAACATTGCAAAAATATAGTTTATGATATTCTAAGAATTTTTTTTCTTTTAAAGTGATTTTTGATAGCATGATGTGCTTATATTTACAAAATTTATTAATTTTGATAATTTAAAATTTAAACTTTTTAGCTATCCTATTAAAGAAAAATCTTTTTGTAGGCATCGTGATTGATAAAATATTTCCAAATATTTAATAGTGTAAACTAAATTACCATATGTTGGTAGTTTAAAGAGTAAATTGATTTGATTATTATATTTTTAACAAATAAAGCAGGCTGTGACCATTTTAAAGACTTATCTTTTACTGAACTGTCATAAAGAAATTGCCTGTAAACTTCAATCATCTCGGTTTCATTTCTCTTTCTTCTAATTTTTTAACCACAGTTACTAAGTATAATTTTTTTTTTCTTTTTCTTAATTGTTCATTTTTAGATACCTGTATATTAATCAGGGCTGTGATAATATGCTTTTATTTAAGATTATTTTTGTCACAGACTTGATTATTTTGGAATTTAACCATTTTTTAAAAATTACTAATTAGTAGAGCTGTGACAATATACTTTATTAAAAATATTGTCACAGCTCTAATATCTGAAAATGTATGCATTAAAAACTTTTTTCTTTTTTTTTTTTAATAATATTAAATTGGAAATTTTTTAAAGAAATTTTGTAATGAACATTATTTATTTTTAAATCTAATATTTTTTTCTTTGCTAGGATTCACCTTATTTGAGGAGTTGCCTCCAATCTAATCAGGTTAGTTTTCTTTCTGCTTGCTTTATTTTCCTTTTAATAAAATCTGCTTCGGTAACACATATTATGTCCTACCCTTTTCGTTAAATGTTTGGTACTCAGTGAATATACCAGGTTGATCTAAAAAAAAAAGAAAAAAAAAAATGGATATGTATAGGTATTATATTTTCTTGGTGAGCACCAACCCAAGTTACGCACAAGGCCATTTTACGTGCTCTTACCTGAGCTTTTTACATTCGGTGTTACACCTTCACCTAGATGAGCTGGTCTCCTGAGTTAATGAGCCCCAACTGCCCGAGGCAGCTAAAGGTGAATGCAATGGTTTTGACTGGGATTTGAACTCGCGTACTAAGATTCCAAAGCCCGAGCTTTTCACCAATACTCCACCGTCGATATGTATAGGTATAAGTACATCTCAAATCAACATGTCTATATGATAAATTCTCTTTAAAGCTGGCCATAACAATTTTTGTAGAAATATATTTTCATAAATCATATTAAATTTTTTTTTTCCTAAAGAATATTTTATAGGCTACAATCAAATATTGTTTCAAATTATGATATTTTTTTTATTAAAAAAATATTAATTTAATTGTGATATTTTTTACATAGGAAGAAATTTAATGTTTTATAGCTTTTCAAAAATATTCAATAAGAATCTTAATTTCTTTTTTTTTCTTTTTTCTTCTATGCATTTCTTCTATTGGAATACTGGTTATTCAGGGAGGATATGGAACTGGTCCAATGTCAAGCCCAGGAGTTTCAGAGCCATTTCTACCCAACTATTACAACCAACCAATATCTTTCCCTTACTTGGGGCAAGGTGTTGGAGATGCAACGTGGTCAAGTGGACGGGATGCAGGCGTCTTCCCTTTGGGGAGCTATGACTACAGCAGTGTTTTCAGTGGATTTGGTTATGCGCAATTTGGTTGGGACTATAATGGCAGTGATTACTGGAATAATGCCACCCGAAAGGATTACTACAGCACTGATATGATCTCTGATGGCTATGGTCCTATCAATGGAGATCAGGACCGTGACACTATGAACAGTGTTGAACAGGGACTGAAAGGCATGAGCATTACTGGGGATAAGAAGTTGTCGGATGGTGTAGGTAGTGACGCAGTTCAAACAGGAGTGATTGATGGTTCGATCCAGGTAGGACCTTCAGGTTCTGCTGGACCTTCCCCTCCTCAGGGGCCAAAGAAAACTTCTTGGGCTGCTGTTGCTAGCCAGCCTGCGCGACCCCAACCACAAATCAAACCCCGCTCTATGCCCCGCACTCCCATGACTTCAAAGTGTATGGATATCGGCACTTGGGACAATAAGAACAATAATTCAAGTAAACAAGCCAACCAAGTAAGACAAGTATGGAGTGCTCCACGCCGCACGATGGCTTCTTACAACAATAACACTCCTTCAGGGAACGCGAGTCCGCCTTCTGCAAATGCAGGTAATTCTGGCTCTCTGAATGGACCTCCATCCTCCCCAAGTTTACCTCACCCAGTCTTGGAAAAGTTGCGATCTGTAAACCAATACAACCCAAAGGATTTTAACCTCAATCCAAAGGGGGCACGTTTCTTTATCATAAAAAGTTATTCCGAGGATGATATTCACCGATCAATAAAATATAACATATGGTGCAGCACTGAGCATGGTAATAAGAGACTGGATGGGGCTTACAGAGAAAGAGAGGGCAAGGGTCCTGTATACCTTTTCTATAGTGTGAATGGTAGCAGACATTTTTGTGGCATAGCCCAAATGATGTCTCCAGTAGACTATTCCACTAATAGTGGAGTATGGGCCCAAGATAAGTGGAAGGGCCAATTTGAAGTGAAATGGATTTACATCAAGGACGTGCCAAATAGTCAATTACGACATATTCGTTTGGAAAATAATGAGAACAAGCCAGTTACCAATTCACGGGACACCCAAGAGATGCCACCAGAAAAAGGTAAACAAGTGCTGAAAATTCTCCATAATTATCGGCACTCAACGTCCATCTTTGATGATTTCGGACATTATGAGAAGCGACAAGAGGAAGATTTGACTAAGAAGGTGAGTTAGAAAAAAAAAACAAAAAAAACAATTGACTCTTGTTTTGTCACCATTCGGAGATGTCATCTTCCAATTAGGCTGCTGTTAGGTTTTTATTCTTTTGTCAACTGGTTGAAATGGTTAAAAACTTCTTAGTGTTTTTTTTTTTTTTTTTTTTTTTTTTAGGGGGGGGGGTTTAAAATTTTTGTACAACTTTTTTTTTGAAAAAAAAAAATCTGAAAACAACGAAATATTTTGGTTGCTTGTAGGCTTTTTTTTTTTTCATATTTACATGTGATTTTTTTTTTTTAAAGAGTCATATAACCCCCCAAAATTAATGAAATTAAAATGAACCACTTAAGACTTGTGAGATCTATACTTATTCAATTCTTTAGTATCTACTGTTACAATATCCTATTTTCATTAACACTGTAAGTTGAGAAATTTATAATATATTCAGGAATTCATAAGATAAAAAATATCTGACAGGCCTTTAAACCTTCATATAACTATTAGGAATTGATATAACTCCTATAATAAACATAATAGGTTAATCCCTGTCAATTATAAGTAACCAAAGAAAAAATTTAAATTTATATCAAGTACCTTAAATTTCTGAAATTAAAAAGGTTACTAGTAACCTTTTATACAAATAATTTGTCTATATGATATAGTTGTTGGTATTATAAATTCTAATCCTGTAAAAAAAAAAAAAAAAAATTCTGGATTTATATAACGATGTTTCTTCATTACATAAAAAAATTACTTTCAAGAAAATAGATTAAATTCAAGGGTAATAATAACCAAGTATTTTAAGCTTTAATACTGTTAATTGCAACCTATCTTACTAATAAGCTATTGATTCACCCATAATTATCAACATTTATAATCTATCAAAATCTTTTCATTTTTGTTTAAATATTTATTTTTCAAATAAATATTTCAAGTCAGATAGGTTGAAGAAGAATCAATGAATGAAGAAACAACTCATTTATAAAAATATTTAAAAAAAAAAATAAAAACAAACTTTTAGTTGAATGAAGTAGTTTTTTCTGAAAAAGAAATTTTATATAAATATAGAAATTATGCATAAAAAAACTTAACTGAAATAGTGGTATTACTAGATAGAAATATTATTTACTGTTTGTCTGTTATTGAGTATGTGCATAGTTTTAAAAACAAAACTTACTTTTTAAGAAAATTTTGATTTTTGCTTTATAGTTAAACATGTTTAAATCATTCACCTCTTTTTAAACCTGGAAAATTGTCTCTATGATCTGAGTATTAGCTAAAATTATGATAGCCATAATTTTTTTATGGTTCTACATTTTAGTTCTCTAACTCTAGACTAAAAGGGTTCTGTAACGCTAGGCTAAAAGGGAGATTTTTCAATTACACCGTTGGGATGTCAGTGATTGACTCAATAGTTTCATTTTTATTTAAATGTTAACAAACAATTAATTACAGAACTTTATAGTTTTGATTAAAAATATTTTTTAATCATTAACTTTAAAAAAAAAAAATAATAAAAAAAAAAAATCAATATGCGAAAAGGATGGGCAACAGAAAAAAAGCATATCAACATTTTTTTAAAATTCCAATAAAGAAGAGAATAAAGTAAACAGGAAAATTTAGAAATTAGAAAAAAAATACTTTATTTGCTTCCTTGAAATCGAGTAACATATGTGCATAAATCAATTATACATGCCTTCATTGATCAAGAACTAGATGTACGATGCAACTTGAATTGTGGAGGCTGTGTGTCTCATCTCTCATGAGCCAGTTGAATGCAATTTAGGCCAAGTGTTTGTATCTGGCTGTCACACAGCCACAACCACCCAAAACAACATAAGTGACTGCCACTCAGTTGCCTTTCTCCCTCCCTCTCTTCACATCAACAAAGATAGGTAACAAGGCATGTACCCAATACTCTGACACAAATGGGAGCTGTCGGATCTTCAATATTAGAATAACTTCCCTGATTTATTAAGCAGTGATATTTTTCATAAATGGGGAAAATAATTCACTCGTGGAAAAATAAACATAAACGGGACACACTGTCCTGATCCAGCAGACGTTATTCTGCTAACCAGGGAGTTTTCCAAGGATTATTGAGGATTCATCCATCATTTGTTGCTCTACATACCTAAGTCCCAGCAAGTGTTAAAGCAATGCCTGGGAAACCATTAGTTATCCATTGCTTGTGGTCTTTAATTTTAAAAAGAAATTAACCAAACTTGTTACGGTAAGTTGGTCACATGCCCATCTTTACTGATAGTGCAAGTAGAAGAGGTCAGAATTTCTGAGCCTTTCTGCTAGGAACACAATGGTGGCTAGCAGAAAAAAAATTGTTCATATGGAAATATTTACTTTTTATGTGCAAAATCGGATTTTCCGATTTATTTTGACCATGGTGAACATTCATCAAAATTTTTTTTAGGGCAATTAAACTAAGGCAAAGCAACATTGACTCATGAAAATCACAACTGATATCATTTTCAATCAGGTGCCCATCTTACCCTAATGCCCAACTTACCCCATTCTCCCCTATAGAGAAAATGAATTCCAATTGTGTGCAACAAAAACAGAATATAGATATTATCATACTGGGTTTCAGTTGATTTATTATTAATAATAATATTTTTTATTAATAGAGCTATGATAATTATCTGCTTTTGTAAAAGCATATTCTCTACATATATTCGGTTACAGACTGTTCTTTTAACAAAAGCATATTTAAAAAAAAAAAAAAAAATATGCCAAATATTTACAGTATAATTTTTTTTTTTTTTTTTTTTTGACAAAGACATGCTGACATAAATATTTGCATACCAGTCTTAAATTTACTCATTTGTCTTTTTCGTGTCAATACAACATGGTAAAACTTTGAGTAGGTGTGATTTTACATTAAACCTTTAGATCCTGGCTTAGCAAAATTACTAACTTGTCAATAAAAGCCGTTCTATAAGAGAACCATATTAGGAACAAAATATTGGTGTTTTCTTTTGTCCTATGTCTCTAAGGCCGATATATCGTCATTTTATGGTTCAAAGGTTAAAAATAGGGTCTAAAATTTGTTTAAAAATATAGCCAGGTTTATATAAGCCAGAGTAGTCTCCTACGACTTGAAACAAGTTTTTTTTCCCTATTAAAGAGTGTTTTAGCAGACGGCCAAAGAAGTTTTAATTTTGATAATTTAAAGACAAATTTAACTGTAAAATGCAATGAATAAAATTTTTAAGTTCTTTAGAGTGTTTAATTGTTTACAGTGTGTAAATAGTATCAACAATAAGGAGTAGAGCAATGTCAAAAATATTCTTTGATAAAAGTATATTCGCATATATTTGGTTACAGACATAAAGCATATTTTTAAAAAAGAATATGCTTTTAACAAATAGCATATTCCTAAAAAAAAAAAAAATAAGAAATATTTATAGAATAAGTTTTGTGCTATGCTGAAATCAAATGTTTGGGTAAGAGTTTTTGATTTTTTTTTTAAAACTTGCTATAACCCTTAATGAGTGTGAATTTACATAAAAAAAGTGTCTAAGGCTGGGTCTATAGAAAAACTGATATTATAGGCAGATATATCATCTTCGTAAATGCTCAATCTGTTAATTTTTTCCCCAGTTTAAGGCTGTTTCTATCGGACAACCGCAGAAGCTTCAATTTCAATAATTTAAAAACTCATTTAATTGTTAAAGTCAATGAATAAAATATGTTCAACCATCATAGGGGATTTAATTAATCAAAGTATTTACAATGTTAAAATAATTTTTTTTTTTTTTTACAATATATTTTCTGGTGTTTTTTTTGCATTAACTGAGAGTTTTACAAAATCTTTGATAGAATTTATAAAGTACCGAATACTTTTTTAACAGCAGTTACCACAGACTATATTATACATATATACTATGCTATAAAAAAAGAAAACAAATATTATTGCTAACTTATCAAGAGAATATAAAGAATATTTCTAAAAGAATATTGTCACAGCCCTAATTATTAAACTTCTATAAAAACCATCATTAGGAGGTATAAATGTTAAACCAGACTAAAAATTTTACAAATTCAAGTGTTTGGGCCTCTGAAGAGATCTTGGGGGATAGAGAAAACTAGAAGTATTGCCAAGTGCCAGTAACTTGCCAATATTTTTTTTTTAAAACTCTTGGTGTTTAAAAATGAATTTTTTTTTAATTTTCAAAAACAATTCTTTGTTATTTATTTACTTGTTTATTTTTAACTTAAAAACAGTTCTTTGTATTGTCTCGGTGTTTTAAAAAAAAAAAGAAAATTAAGCAAGAATCACAATTTCTAAAATGCTGAAATGATTTATATGGTCAAGTTGCATTGGAGACGCCGGTTACCATGAGATCACTGAAGTTAAGCAATGTCGAGCCTAGCCAGTAGTAAGATGGGTGACTATTTAAGAATACCAGTGTTTACAGTTCAATTTCATATTTTCTTCTGGAAATATAGCGCCGACTTGATCTAGCCACGTACATGCCTGTAAATTCAAAACCGGATGTAGAACCCATTTATATGCGACAATTAGTTTTAATAATTCACTAGATAAGACATAAATCCTATTTTAACTAAAGAAAAGAAATTTTTTTGCACGCACACACACAGTCAATTTATTTTCTACTTTTTCTTTATGTAATTTATCGATAAGATTTATTTCACCGTCATTGTCAGCAAACCAGTCTTGGTGTTTCCTGGTCTTATATCCAATGATGTCTATGATAGTCTCAAGAAGCGTGGTCTTGAGAGCTTTCCAGTGTTCCTCTACGCCCTCAGGATATTCTTCAGGGAGTCTTTCCAACAGGGTGTTTTGAAATTGGTGCACCTTGCTAGTTAGTGTTTCCCAGCCTTTTTTTTTTTTTAGTTCCCCGCTTCAATTTTATGTTCATTGTAGAGCGGATAAGGCTATGGTCAGTCAAAGATTCATCCATACTGATCGTAACCATGGTGATGTTGACATCTTTGTGATTTGGGGCTCACCAGCTGAGAGGATGCCCCTCTCAAGAGGGGCGTGTGGTCCTGGATGGTCTATGAAGGCATGGTACAAATTGGAAAATGACCCCTCCCTCGGAGCCACAAAGAGGAAGCGAAGAGAAGAGATCAAATAATGACGCCGCCCTTTCTACTAATTCCACAACCCAGACGGCCACCCTCACATGCCACCACTGATAAAATGACTGAATACTACAGTCAGGAGAACTGTCATGCTCGTCGCGACTGATTGCCAATGAATGAAAAGTTTTTGGCTGTTCAACCATGACTTCAGACAAGTGTCATCGCATGTCTCTAGCCATTTGTGAAATCACGAATGAGATTATTGAGAGGAGGAGGAGAAAAAAAGAGATGTTACTTGTCTGACAATCTGGTGCAATAGTACATCTTTGTGTGTATATGCATTTATATTGTTAAATCTATTACATTATAAAAAAACCTGATCATTGTAGTTATTGAGGACCTTACATCCTGTAACTCTTCAAAAAATAAAACCACAATAGTCATTAAAAAATATTTTGATCACTAAAAGTTGCATATGTACTATAGGCGTGCCCGAAAATAGTGTATCGGAATTTTGTCGTTGTATTGAGAGATTAGACAGTTATTAATCAACCACAACTCAGTAAGTTCTCCTTTATTTTTATGATAGCCCAGAGGTTAAGTGCCAGTAATCTATTACTTGTTGCTTCTTAGGGTCTTAAAATAGACTTCTGGGAATTGAGTTTTTACAACAGTCTTTGAAAGAATATTATCATTTGTTAAAAGTATGGATATTCTAAATTATTTTACAAAAATTAGGGATTACTTAATTTAAAAAAAAGAAAAATGCATGTAAACTCCTTAACAATACAATTTTTTTTTATTTGTAGCCGAATAGTTAGGGAAAATTTTATAAGTACATATTTAAAAAAATCGATAATTTCGATTAGATATTAAATACTTTTCAGAACAAGTTTATTTTACAATACATATTTTTTTGGGATACATACAGAAATAATAATAAATCCTTTTTTTTTTTTTTTTTTAGAAAAAAAAAATTTATTTTTACGATAAAGTCTTTCACCTCTTACCAAAATCTGTAACCGTGTTCAATATTCTTGTAAACTGCATACACTTTTTTAAATATATTCTCTTCCAATTTTAAAAAGGCTATAATGATTCATGCCTAATTAATATTTTTACTTTATTTTTCAAATTAGGGGGGCTTGTAAAAAGAAAAAAAAATTTAGTGAAAACAAAATAAAACCGTTTCTAAATAAAATTCAACAATTTTTTTCAATAAAATAACTGAAAACCGCATAAAATTTGGTTATAAACATTTTGAATAAACAAAACATGAATACGTAAAAGCTGTGAATGTTATTTTGTTATGTAATGAAAACAATGCATTAAAAATGAAGCGAAAAAAGACTATTTCGATTTTATATTTTTAATGGAAACAAATTACAAAAACTATAATTTTTACATGAAATTTTTATTTGATTCTTCCTCTTTTTAGATGCACTAAAAAAATATGGGTGAAAAATAGGTTCTTTTTTAGACACGCCTATATGTACAATGCTGCCTATCTCTATAATAAGCTTTCTTAACTACTTTAAAAGTTTTAGAAATGAATTTACTGTTGAAGAGGAGCTTTAGAAATGAATTGAGTAACTTTTTCTATATAATAGGCTTCCTTAATTACATTTAGCATGTCCTTAGCATTTGGGCAATACTTCTGGTTCTATTATCTATGAAATCATATGGCAGTACCTAGGTGTAAACTTATTTTATTGATTTTTTTTTTTTTCCTCATATTTTTTAATGTTTCTGGTAACTTGAAATATTCTAAAAATCTTCAAATAATTTACTATAGATTAAATTCTGAAATTAAACATAGTAGTTTGATTGAGATGAAGTATAATATAACTTAGCATTCCTTTTACTGAGTACACAAGCCACTATTAATGTTCGTTTTTCTCATTCATTTTTTTTTTTTTTTTCATTTATATTGTCTTTACAGGGTCATAAACTTTTGAAATCACATCAAGTATCAATTAACTTATGCTCCCTTCTTTTTGAATTTTTGATTTGAAACAATTTTATCAAAATGCTATAAAAAGTTATTTTTGAATCCAGTAAAGATAATATAATGTAGATAATGTTATAATTAGGAGTGTGACAATATTCTTTTTAAAATACGCTTTATATTCTCTTGATATGCTGGAAATATTCATCAAGCATATGCTTAAGAATAATCTTGGTGAAAATATTCTTTTTAAAAAAAATATGCTTTTATTTCTCGAAAATAGTCTTTTTTTTTTTAAGAATATGCTTTTTGTTAAAAGCATATTCTTTAAACAGAGCATATTCTTAAAAAAAAAAAAAAGCATATTTAAGATACTAAGTTTTCTTTTTTTTTTTTTTTTTTTTATTAAAAATTATTAAATAAAGGAAAATTTTTTTGTGAAATTTAAAAAAATATAATTCCTTTTCAAACATTTAAATGTAATTTCTCTGTTAAATAAACAAAAAAAAAATCAGAAAAGACTTTATATTTAGAGCCCTTAGAAAATTTTTTAATTATTATATAAATAATGATTCATACCACTAAAATTTGCATATGCATGGTATATTCTTTTTATTTTATAGTCTTCGTTAACTACTTTACAGTAAAGCATTAACAATTGATATAGTTTAAAAAAAAAAAAAAAAGCTTCAGAAATAATTTTAGTATAAAAACCATTAAAAATGAATTTAGCATGATTAGATATGAATTTAGTATTAAAAAAAAACCATTGAGTATCTTCCTATATAATATGCTCTCCTAATTATATTAGTGGCAAGCCCACTGTCACTGGGCAATACTTCTAGTAGTTAATATATTTTAGTAAGAAAGTTTTTTTTTGTTTTTTTTTTTTTTTTCTGAAACTGACAGAAAGTCCAAAAGGAGACTAGTAATAGGCTTGCATAGCTAGCTTGGTAGATTATATGTTGCAATACCCAAAATTTGATGTTGCCAGAATGACATCACTTGACACCTCCTTGATAGCATTTTTGGAATTGTAATTTCCAGATATAAATAGGAGGTAAATTCCGACGATATGTGATAAAAAAAATTATTAAAAAAAACTTTAGTTTTTTAGATAGACCTAGTGGACAAAATAAAAATAATAATGTGCCCCGCAGAAGGAAAAACATTCGAAAAGCGTTGGCACTAATATATATTCTTGTTTTTGTTTTTTCTAATAATTTTCTATCACATAACGAAGAAATGTATAATGTGGAAATATATTCTGATAGCTGTGTTTGACAATAGTGGATTTTGTTGTATTCCAATGGTTACATGCCGCAGATAGTTGAGGACTAAATGCTCTTGCATGATCCCTCAAGTTTTCCGTACATTGCAAAAAGGTTTTTAATGACTGATGTAACAGATAGATACTAAAAAGATAAACAATATAAGAGGAAAAGTTTGTGTTCATCAAATCTAAAGGAACAATTTACACAATATTTTGATGGCAAATTGAACCCTGTTTGAAATTGCTATAATTCATATTCCAGTTAAATTAAAAGTTAGTTTTCAATTTACTTGACCAACTTTTCAAATATTGATCAGGGTTTTCTGTTTTTTTTTTTTGTTTTTTTTTATCCTTACAAATACCAAATTTTAATGTTTTGCTGACTAAATTTCAGTGTTTTTATAAAATTTTAAAAAAAATACTTCCACTTATTCGGTGTTTCTGTAATTTGGTAGAAAGTGCATTCAGGGACTGTAAAATCCAAATTTTTATTATTTTAACCCCATATCTGGTAGAAAAGGAATTTTTTTATAGCTTCTACTATGATTGCTTTAGTTCTCAAAAAATTTTAATTAATATTCATAATCCCCTAAGTCTTATTCATGGAATTTCCACCAGATTTCTCATCCCCTAGCAGGACATCTAGTCAATTTTACCTGATGACATGTATAAAATTTCCTACTTACGAGACATTGTTTTAGCTGAGTAATATGTTTTTCCAAGAACAAACTCTAACTTTGTCTCGAGTTTTCTACAATACTTAGAGCCTGGCCTAAGAAAAATGTTTTCCTTTTAACAAAAATTAATCCCCTTTTTCTTTTTCTCTATTGCTAATGATGACACATACATCAGCCCCGATCTTAGGGACTAATTAACCCAAATTTTAAACTTGATTTGAACCCCATATTTTCATCTAACCTGCTAGTCTCTTAATGATTGAAGCCTTAGTTTTGGTCACCTGACATTGCCTGGGATTCAATAACTATTTATAAAAAAAAAAAAAAAAAAAAAAGGCCATCTATAGCACCTAGTGACTGGCGGGGACAGCTGCACTGCCTTCCTTGGGTAACATATCTTGGGCTTTTATTTTCATAATTTAAAAGTTCTTAGTCTTCTGCACACATGGTTTCTCCGGCTCAAATTTTTTCCATTTTTCCAATCTCTTCTTTTTGATTTTCTTGATGCAGCAAAGGTGGAACAGTGGTAAAAGTTTGAACTCTAGAATCATATTACAGGAATTCAAATGCCAGTCAAAACCATTACATTCACTTTCGGCTCTATCAAGCAGATGAGGCTCATTAATTTGGGAGAGTAACTCATCTAAGTGTAAGGATAATACCAATTTCAAAAACATGGGTATATGAGACCTATCAATTCAATGAGAGTAAATCATTTAAGTGAAGAGCAATACTGATTATAAAAGACCAAGTATATAATCAAACTTAATTTTGTTGTGTTCGACCAAGTAGATATATTCTTGATGGAGCAGTTTTATTGTAAATGTCAGTAATAAATATGACAAAACAATTTAAGGTACTTTTATATATATATATGAGATGACCTCAATTTTATAAAAATTAAGAAAAAAAAATCTTATTTCCATCCACAATTAGGGAACAATTGTTTTTATCATGATCTTTAATGTAATAAACTCTTGATTTGTTACTTAAAAAATTAAGGCTCTCTTAAAGTCACAGGTATGAATAGATAGATTGTAAGTCAATCAAATTTTATTAGTTAATTTTTTTTATTTTAATTTTAAATTGATATTTTACGTTTAACATGCTCACCTTTACTACCACTTCAAATTAAAATAGATTTTATTCTTTCCTTTTTTAGCATAATGCAACTCTTACAGATATTACTCAGAACTTCCAATAAATTAACAGCATTAATGCCACATTCGGAGATTGTATTAGTAGGTGTAAATAAACCATTCAAAGCGAACAATTTGTACCTGGGTTGATCTTTACTTTTTGCGAGTTTTCAATAGGCTATAGAACCAAAGTTCTATACCTCTCAAGTTTTTCTATCCTGTATTCATTTCTACACTATTTTCCTCTAGTGCAAATTTTCCACATTTATGAGAATTTATTGACAACACATTCAATAAAAGTCCAAAATGTTACTGCGCACTATGGGAAATTTAAATAAACTAATAAACAGTCAATTTTATTATAAAAATTTTATACTATACAATTTTTACCAATAAAAAGGTTTTATTTATTTACAATACCACAGCTTCTCAAAGGAAATGCTGGAAATGTCCTCCATTGGAATTATTTTCTACTGCACAGCAACTTTTCGAACACCCTGGTGAATTAACAATCATTGATTGGAGTAAATATTGTGGCACTAAATATAAAGTTGAATTATATCTGGTTTGGTTTCGGGACATAGTGTGCCAAAATTTCAACATCCAGTTAGTAGATTAAGATTAAAATAATGAATTAATGCAAATAAAAACAGCTATGAAAAAAAATGTATTTCATACATGGTTTAAAAAAACAAATTTTTTTCATTTCTTTTAAGATTTTGCTGACAACTCTGCCTATAACTTGTCGGTAATGAAAACTTTTCTTGTGGATTAAACCTCAAATATATTTCTTCAAGTTAAGCAAAACCTGATATGCAATAAACACTTTTGTATGTCAAACAAACTATTGAGATTACTTATAGCATCAATTTTTAACCCACACTTTTTTTTTAGTGCTACTATCTCTAC
Source organism: Idiosepius hallami (assembly GCA_034780655.1). Taxonomy (NCBI): domain Eukaryota; kingdom Metazoa; phylum Mollusca; class Cephalopoda; family Idiosepiidae; genus Idiosepius; species Idiosepius hallami. Next base: position 4,530,257 of record JAUZSX010000050.1, read on the forward strand.
ATAGGTAATTGACTAATGCTCATCATATAAGCTAATCTGTTGGTAACAAAGAGAAACTAAAGTTTTCATTCAACATTAATGGTTATTATAGTCTGTAAACAAACCACATGCATCTTTTACATTGTACGATTACATGTGCTTTATTTACCCTGTCCTTTCCAGCTTCCAAGTCAATGTGATAAAATGAAGGAAACTAAGGCTGAGAAGTTGCGACATTAGAGTTCTTTTTTTGTAGAAGACTCCTTTTCCCTTTGTATTAAGATAATTATATAATCTTCTTATTTTATATTAAGGAAAATTTGCATGGCTTTCTCTTATTCACTCTGTCTCAACAAATCCCAAAATTTTCAGTAATAATCTAATGGTGTCAAAATTTTCAAGAAAATTATGATAATAAGAATACTAAGTCAGTAGAATTTTACCAACTCTGACTTGTCTAGCCCAAAAATGGTCTTGACTCCAATTCCACAGCTCTGAAAAGAAAACTACCCTTATTCCTTGAATTATTAAACATTGAGATGAGGCTCTTTAGCCAAGGAGGGTAAGTTCTCTAGGTGTAAGGATAACACTGATTCCAATAACCTGAGTAGATGTGACCTACTTAATGAGAGTAACTCATCTAGGTGAAGGTAAACACTCATTACAAAAATCCAAGGATATGAGCACATAAAAAAGGATTTTTGCCTATCTTTGTTGCCTTACCAAGTAAACTATTAAGTGATCTAATGCATCTATAACTTGGTATGATTTCTACCAGTTAAATTACGATCACTAAACAAGACTTACTTCTAAAAGAATATTTTAAAAATCCTGTACCCCTTTATCTTAACACATCTCTAGATGAAATGTACCAATCTTATTTATACGATTCTCTTAGCTTATTTCATACTAGAGTATATACTTTAATTCAGACCTCGAAGATAAGATTTTTGTATTTTTATCTTCTCTGAAGCTAGAAAATGTTTACCGTTTGGTTATCATTAATGACTAGAGCTGTGAAAATATCCATTTTTTTTTTTTTTTTTTTTAAGAATTAATTTTGTCACAGACTATTTTGCAATTTTTACCATTTCTTTTAATTTGTTACTTAAGTGCAGCCACAACATAACTTTTATTAAAAAATAATCTTGTCACAGCATTAATAACTAGGGATGTAACAAGTATATATCTTTAAGAATATTGTCACAGTCCGAGTAATAACTAAACATTTAGTTAAATTATTTTCCATTATTGACAATTGTTTCGTCCTAATAGCTGATAGGACACTTCCTTATATAGGCATATCTTCTTTTTTGTTGTTTTTTGGATATTATATTCCCTCTTTTTAATGAGGTTTTTTTTTCTATTTTATTTAATATAGTGTATTTTTTACCCATGTGATATGTTCAAGATGTATTAGATCTTAAACCATGATAATGTCCTCCAACAATATTTTCACATTACTGGAATAAACCCACAAACTTGTTAAATAGTTTTAAATTAGGAATAGAAAAGAATTAAACAATAAGAATCAGGAATATTTTTAATTGGGATAGGACTTTAGATGCAGACACTGTACAGGTCTGTAGTTTTGCATTGATCTCCATTCTTCACACTAATTAAACTTGATAATGATCAAATTCACCCTTCATGTCTAGAAATCTTATAATTAACCTCCTAAATAAATTCAAATTGAATAAAAATTGATGAACACAAGGGACTTAAGCTTTGCTTTTTTTTAATTTAAATATGCACTAAAATATTTTTTGGCTTTTTAAGAGAAAGTGTTAAATGCTGGAGATTTTTGGTTGGGGGTAATTTTGATTAAATATTGTAGAAAACTTCCAATTGTAATACTGTTGTGTACATTGAACATGCAAGCTCACTTGACAGTAGATTTTAGATAACTTTTTTTTGTCTTTTAAGAAAAGTTACAAACTGTCAAGGAAAAAAAATGTGATTTTTAATTGGGGGGTGAGGGGAAGGATGATTGATTTAAATAATTCCTTCCAAAAAGAGATGAAAGAAAAGGGCAGTTAAATATGTTGGTTTATTTTTGGCCTAATAGCTGTTTATATTTAAAGGATATTCACCCAATTCACTATGTACGGAGAGAGGGAGAGAGGATTAAATTCAATCAATCACAGAACAGAAAGGACATAATTCACCTTATTTAATGAAGTCAAAACGAATTTTCACTTAATAAAATTTTTAACTACAGAGACCTTACTGGAACATTCATTTGGATCTGTTACTTTTCTAAATAAAATTCCTTTACATTTTTCTAAGGATAAAATGGCTCCTGAAGCGAGAATCTGTATGATATTTGGTTAATCTACTTTGATAGAAACTAATTACAAAAAAGAAAAAAATACAGAATAAATAATTTCAAATAATGGTAAATATTCTAAAGAAAAAGAGGTAAATAACTGATATATTCTGTAATGATTATCAAATACTGAAGTAGAATATTATTTTAGTTTAAGTTTGTTGTTAAATTTACTTTTACATCAACGCTTATCTGCTTATTACTCTGGATTTCATTTTTGTCTTTCAGAAAAGTTAAATGAAGTAAAAAATTTGTAGTGTTGCATAAATTTGTAAGAGGGACATTATTTATTCCCTTAAAGAATTTCTATTTTTTATATAATTAATGAGGCTTCTTGGTTGTACCAATCAATATAACACAAATGATCAATTGAGAAAAGTATGCAGAACTCATAACATAGTGTCAAACAGTTGTTTAGATTTTGTTGTATCTCGTCAATGACACGTAATGTTGTTACTCTTTCAGTCCTGGGTGGGATTCAAATGTGCGATCTATGTCATGTGAGACAGATTTACACTAACCACTGGCCTACAACTCTGCCTTGCATTCATAGTAACTTATTCATGGCATACTTAATCATGTATAGCCATTCTATGTTATGAGTTCTGCATACTTTTTCGCGATTTATCATTAGTGTCATAAAATAATTCTATTCTTTATATAATTTCAGTAATTTATTTCCTCCTTTGATTGATTTTCAAGTCTATTTTCTTAAAAGCCTCTTTTCTTTACTATGATCTTATCAAAATTATTCTTAAATATGTAAAAAAAAAAAAAAAAAAAAAGGGTTTTAAAAGAACAAGGATATACAACCATCAAAAAGAGAACCAAGATGAACAATTCTATTAACTTACTTTTGCTTCATTCATATCCAGAACACCCCTTATTTATAGTTAACTAGCAAAATTGCTTGGGTTTGCTTAGTTAGTCCTTTTGCGCTTATTTTCATTTGTGTTTTTTTATAAATCAAAGATTTTTTTTAAGAAAACTTCTATAAATTTTTGAAAACCAAAAATTATTTCAGTAGACTGCTGTTATATTGACATCCAAATAACCAACATAGCCCCCACACAGCGGACACTACAGATCTGCAATAATCCAATTTTTCAAGTTTGACCTCTTGGCAGCTATTTTTCTAGTTCTAAACCAATTCAAATTTGTTCTGTGGGCTCACATAGCCAATATGTTAAAATTCAATTCTCTAGACCAAAAATTAGCAAAGTAGTTTTAGGACTTCCATAGATGCACAGTTACATGTATAAAAAAATTAGACTTATCTGTGATAAGTGCGGAAATAGTAGCTTAATGCTCGTGTTTCTTGGTTCATGTGCCATTTTCTTCAGTATAGAAAATAAATTTATCCAAAATATCTCAGTAATAGTAGTAACAACAGCAGTAAATCCAATAGTTAGGTCTGTAGTTGGCAATTTTACAAAGTGGGGAAAATCTGTTGAATTGGCCTTCATAAATAAGGTAAAATATCTCTTGTCTGCTCTGTGGTTGATTGGGTTTAATTTACCTTCCGTATATAATGAGACATTCAAATCCTAACTATCCTACCCAATAACAGTAAACCAAAGCTAATGCAACAGTTACATTATGATAATTAGTGACAGCATACAAATTAATTCCAATGACCAAAAACAGAACCACTTCTATTAAATTTTCAGTTAGGAGGGATCGCTAAAATTCAAAATAAGATAATAATCATTTAATTTTGATAAATTATGCAGGTGAAAAAAAATAAGTTATAAAAAATTTCTAAAACATTTCTTTTCATTGTACAATTGTTAATAAAACAAAATTTAAATACAGAAATATATACTAAGCCTTTTTATGCAAAGAAAAAAGTATTAACCTCAAAAGTAAACATTTTAACATCTGATTAACTGTTTTAAAATTATGCATAATTAGAAAACTAGTTTGATAATTTTCACAATGATCAGTAATTATGGAAAACTTAACAAAATTTGTCCATATTTTTTCATTATTTTTTTACTCTTTCTTCATTTCAAAGAAATAAAGTATTTTATACTCCTACATAAATATGTTTATCTAAAACTTAGATTTTGTTGGTCGAATAGTAACAAACTAATATAGCAGTTTTTAGTCTTCAGACTTGAAAATTCATATGGGTTATTCAGAACTGGGAAAATGCTTTCTAATTGTTTGTCAGCTGAAAAAATAGCTGTTAAGCTGTCAAAATTTGGAATTACAAAAACATAGATGAAAATGAACACCTAAGCAAACATCAAAGCATTCAGACGGCCAAAATTTGCAATACTCAATGCCAACCTACATTTCAAGAATTGCAATTTAAATTGACATTTGGCAAAGCATTTACTGCTTTACCAACATACATACGATAGTGATTTCCAATATAATAGGCTTCCTCAACTCCCTTAGTTGCAATTATCAGGACAAAGCCTGGCAATACTTCTAGTTCATTTTAAAGTGATTGAAGAAAAGCAATGATGAAAAATTTGCCAGTTTTAACTTTCCGGAAATTAGTCCCTCGATATTTATTGAGAGGACTTATGTTTTGAGGTATGTTCGTTCGCATTTTTCTCTGCAAACATCCGTTCAATTTCTCTCTGCAACCATCCGTTCAATTTCTCTGAAATTTTGCACGAAGCTGTAACTTCGGTCAGGTTAGAAAGTGACATTATCTGATTTTTGAAAAAAAATCTCGTTAGCCCCCTAGGGGGTAAAAATGCCCCCAAACAGCCAAAAATAACCTTTTCCAGCCTATAACTT
>JAUZSX010000050.1:4535421-4551606 GCA_034780655.1 Idiosepius hallami
ATCTTTTGTTAATATATTTGTTAACTCTTAATACTGTCATCTTGTTTCTTATATTTAATAACTACACTGTATATAACGACCACAACAAGTGGCGACTACAACGACGGGCGACACGAGGATGAGATTGGAACTCACAACTACAACAGATAAGATAATGGCATTAACAAACAAACCCAATATATTCTTGTATCAAAATCTTAATTACATTATTGAAAATTTATTATTAGAGAAAACAATGATAAAATAAAGAAAAAATGAAATCTTCTTTGATCAGATATCCCTAGAGTAGTACTTTTCAACCAGGGTTCTATTAGGTTCGGAGGTTCCGCAATTTCTCAATTTTTAATTTAGAACAACACAAAAATGAACATTTAAAATTTAATTCTGTAAAAATCTATTTGATTATATGGTTATTGGTACCCCGGTATTTAATGAGGGGGACCTATGTTTTGAAGCATGTTCGTTCAATCGTTCGTGTTTTTCTCTGCAACCATCTGTTCAATTTTTCTGAAATTTTGCATGAAGTTGTAATTTTGGTCAGGTTAGAAAGTGACATTCTCCGATTTTTGAAAAAAATCTCGTTAGCCCCCCAGGGGTTCAAAGCGCCCCAAAACAGCCAAAAATGACATTTCCGGCCTATAACTTTTGATCCATCCGTTCAATTTTTCTGAAATTTTCCAACTCATCTACCTTTTTCAATGAAAAATAAATTATTAAATTTACATGGCTTCAAACATTTTTATCAAATCTTGCGCTCACCATGTTGACTCGCACACAGAGAGGGACCACGCACGCGTGGCTTGTTAGCCTTTAATGGAAAATATGATTATTGGAAATAAAATTGACATGTTTAGATATGATATATACTTGGTCAAGCATCTAACCAAGTCGGGTACAAAGGCAGTTTTAGATGCTGATTACATTTCCAGGATTTGTTTGTAATGTTATCCTTCCTCTAGATGAGTTACCTTCAATGAGTTGACGGGCCTCATCCATCCACTTTTTTAAATCTGTGTTATTCTTACACCTAGATGAGTTAATTTTCAGAGTTAATGAATCTACCCAAGATAATGAAAATTCAATGTCATGATTTTTTATACGTTTAGAGATATGCTTCATCTGTAAAAATCAAAACTATAGAATCTCTACTTATAAAATCTCTACTTATAAATTGTCGATTGATAGAATTTTAAAGTGAGTAGAGACCACCATGATACTGTATTTGAAAATTAACTTCCAATGAACTTTGAAAGACATAGATTTGGTGAGGATAAATTTAGACCTCAAATTTCATTAGGAAGAAAACAGTTATGAGTTTTGTTTTAAAATTTACTTAATTCCCTGCATTTAGTTGAAGGGCAACGCTGATTTCAAATGCCCACAAAATGTCCTCCAATTTGGGGGTCGAGTATAGGGCTAGCAATTCTTTCTCATAAAAACAAAAGTGCTACAGTAAAAGCAAAAAAGATTTGCTGCCCAATACACCACTGGGTGTAAACGGTAAAACAATGAACAATTATGAACGCAAATGGAACAATGAGGATTTAAACTCACATGTTATGATTCCAAAGCAACTGCCTATCCACTGGGCCAAATGGACTTCTTCGACTGTTTTCCTTCTCTTTTTCCATTACAACTTAAAAAAAATAAGACATTTAAATTAAATGTATTCATCAAATGTAGACTAGCAATTTTACCCAGCTTTGCTTGGGGGTTACGTTGATGCTTTTCTATGCTCAATTTGATTTATATATAATTTCTTGGTTAAATATTTTGAAATTAAAATTTTAGTTACATTTATTTTTTGAAAACCCATTAAACACCAAGCACGCATACAAAATGAAATCTCGGAAAATACAGAAATTTTTGTTCTTGTTGCTAGGCAAAAAAAAAAACAAACTTCTGAACGAAAAAAAAACAACACTTTAACTATTAAATATGAATTATTAATGTTTAAATTATTAATTTTAGATAATTATAGGGGTATTTTTAGTCAAAACTGGGCTAAGATCGCCCCCAACATATATACTTACATTCTGCAAAATTTGAAAAAATCTGTTCAGTAATTTCAGAGTCTATAAGGAATGAACACACACACACACAGTTACATGTTTATCAAAGTAGAGATATTTACTGATTAAAAGGTTAAAAATAAAATAATTTAGTTTGTTCTTATTGTCAAGCTGAAGCAATCTCCTCGAATCCAGGATTTTGTATTTTCTAACCATCATAAAATATCTAATCTCTAAGTAGGTTATAATAATTTATTTTATGATTCTTTATTTGATTCTCTGAAAAATAGTTTTGAGATGCTAATCATAACTTTGCTTTCACAAATAGTGGAGTTTTGAAATGTTTAACTACAATGTTTTGTTAATATTTTGACAGATAAAGTAAAATCAAACACTAAAAGTGGAACTGAATTTTCTGTCTTTATTGGGTGATAAGATTTCTTGATTCTTTGATCTTCAATTGTATTCAATAGAAGTGACAGCTTGATTGATACAATGCTAGGTCTTCTATCTGATCAGTGGCAAGAGTAATTCACTGCTAATACTGATTTATTTTGAAACGTTGTTAACAGTTCTGTTGAATATACTTGGCTCCCATCATCTTTTGCTTTTATCTTTATTGGCATTTTCATTTACCGATTGAAGATTAAGTTAATTATTCTACTAAATAAATACATGTTAATGATGTAATGAAAAATCTTTTTGAAAATGCTTAAATTATGGGCTGATGGTGTGATTAGAATGATTGTTTGATATTTTTGTAAGTATTTTTAAAATATGGATCATAAAATTTTACGATTTCGAACATTCACAAACAGATATTGAAACTTTTGAAAGTTAATATGTGTACTTTATTGTTTTAAAATTTATTTATTGGTTCCCCGATTCATCAGAGGACGATTGTTTTCAGTGGCATCCGTCTATGCCCCCGGACCATTGCCAGAAAACCATCCATTACTTTTTTCTGAAATTGTGCCACAAGTTGTATTTTTATATATAGTTGTGCATAGAATAAAAAAAAATTATCACAAATTCTCGGGGTCTAAATGGCTTAAAAACCAAAAAAAATGGCCAAAAATGACACTTTTGCTTCATAATTTTTTATCCATCAATTATATTTTTCTGAAATTTGGCCAAAATGTGGAGGGGATTGTCACAACTGTAAATTCAGTATTTCTAAACGTGACAAAATTCTGATTCGTGTCCCCATGGGCTTTTTAGGGGCTAAAAATAACCTTTTTAGGAACTATTTAACGTTTCTATCCAAAATATTATGTATGTCTTTTTTTTTTCTTATGCTCCATTCACTGTGCAACTTAAAATCTATTGTTTTCTGAACAATTTTAGGTTTCTTTTTAAAAACAAAAAAAAAACTGAAATTTTGTCTTATTAAAGCAAAATAATATAAAATTTATTTAATTTTTAAATCAACCCCCCCCCCAAAAAAAAAAAAAAGCAGTTTTTGATAAGGTTTTGTAAATAGGTTAATAATTTTTTTTTTCTCAAGTTTTTAATTATGACAAAAAAGCTTTTTAAAGAAATAACATTTTATTTTAGACTTGAAAATTTTGAAGTTGAAATTTTAAAGCAAAACAAAGTCAAATATTTGTCTCTGAGTCACTGTGAACACTTCGCAAATTACTGAAAATATTTCAATTTATTTTTCTTTTTAGATCCCGCAATTTTTTTTTTTTTTTTTTTTTTTTGCAAAACTTAAAAGCCTTTTAAATAATTCTGAACATCTTTTAAAGTCTTGTTTAGAAAAATAATTGTGCATGTTTTTAGTAAAACAAATAACCATATTTTTTTTCTTTTTATCATAAAGATAATGAATAATATATTTAACAAATTTCCCACTTCAAAAAATTAAAGTTACATATTTTTAATTCTAATTTTATTTACATCCCCCACAATGTTTTCCCCTACAAACTTGTTTCACTCCCCCCCACCTCTTTTCAAAAATATAACTGCCATGATCCCTAGATATTTTGTAGGGGGGTATATTTTTGTAAATTTAAAAAAAAAAATAGATAAAAAATAAAACAAGATATTCATTATCAATTAGTAAATAAGCTCTTTATAAATTCATTCTTACCTGAATAAGAGGTTAAAATTTCATACTGATTGGTTGATTTTCTGATTTCTCATAGCTTTTTATACATAGACTGAGTTGGAAAAAAATTGTTTACTTTTGTTTAGGCTCTGCTTAGTACTGTGTTTCTGTCTGTCCCTCTATCATTTTTCAATCATTAATAATCTGATCACAAATGACATAATTGCAATCTGCTGTTTCATGGTTTTTTTTTTTATCCCCTCTTTTTATAAAAAAAATCCACCTTCCAATTAATCCATGAGAATACTAAAAATTAAAATTACCTAAATTTCACTTGAGAAGCTTATTACTACCACCTGAAAAATGCGTTAGTATTTGTTTATTAATAACAAGCAAAGATCACAATTTTTGATTTTGAATACATATTAATTTTTACATTTAAGTAAATTTAATTAAATTGAAGCTGTCTAAAAGTTAATGAACGCGGAAAATTAATACAAACTTTAGCAATTTTAATAAAAATTAAACAAAATGTCGACTCTAAATATTTAAAAAATAGAAGCTATTTATACAAGAATAACAGCTTATTTGTGACCATTATGCAGGAAAAAAAGTTCATAGGAGAGATTGCTAAAATAGTGAAAATGTCTGAAAGCATTGTTTATCTGGGTATTGAAAATAGAAAAAATGTTTATTATAGACTGTTAAGAGAAAATCGGGCCAAACTTGAATAACAATTAAGAGTGAAGATAGAAAAATGATCAACTCTTTCTGATTGCTTTATAACTATGGCTTCAATATCCTGGGATTTTACATCTGAAACTGGACAAAAAAATTTCCTGACAAACGATCTCACAAAGATAAAATAAAGTTAGATTATTTTCATTTCTATTAAAATTAAAAAAGCCAGATTGTTATTTGCCAAAAAACATTCGTTAAGGAAGAAAAAAATTGGAAAAGGTTCATTTTAGTGATGAATCTAAATTCAATCTTTTCGGATCAGAAAAAAATACCACATGGCAAAAGATTGACCCTAAGTGCGTTAAAGATATAGTAAAATTTGGAGGTAGAAGTATTATGATATAATATATGATATCTTCACAAGAGACTGACCCCCTTGTGAACATTCATGGAAAAGTTAATACCTGAATGTAAAGAGAATTGATTAGAGTACATGCGGTTCCTAATCTTTCAGATTCTGATATCTTTATGCAAGACAACATACCATGTTATATAGCAAAAATAGTTTTAGAAGAGCTAAAACTGTGATCTTATCACAGAAAAAAAACCCAAAACATTTTGATGATTTATGGAAAAGTATCCAAAAATACTGGAATAATATCTCACCTATAACATGTGAATGATTGGTCATATCTGGCAGCATAATATTCCATACTATGATTGAAAACAAGGGGCTTTTCACTAAATACTGAAAGCATTCTTTATTTTTTCATTAATTATTTCCTCAGTTCCTTAACTTTTGGACACCTGTAATTTAATTAAGTTTATTCATATGTAATAAAAAAAAAAAAACAAATATTTATTCAAAATCAAAAATAAAAGTTTTTTTTTTTTGTTTTTTTTTAACTACCATTATCAAACATTGGAAAAATCACAAAAGTTTGTATGCTATTGTATTTCAATTATTATTTTACTTGCTATTTATAAAATGTCCTAATTTTACATTCTTATTTTTTCCTATCAGGAGCCTGTTGCACCTTTGAAGTCTGAAGTTCCAATGAAGAAAAACAATCGCCCTGTCAGTTCCAGCACTTCTGCTGAGTGATCAATGCTACCAATACTACCAATGCTCGTTTGCATTATTACTCCTACCACTAATCCTCCTACACTATTAGAATTTTTTTTTCTTTGCCTCTGTGTCTACCTAAACGGCTGACATCCAGATTTAATCTTTCATCCTACTACTACTTATATTACTATTACTACTGGAAATCTCCTGGAATGACTGAAAAAAAAACAACTTAAAAACTAAAAAAATACTTAAAAAAATGATAAAAACTTGATTTAATTTTGTGCTTACACTCTCACTGGTTTCAGTGTTGTCCTGTATCACTTGGCTGATGATTCAAACATTTATGAATAGAAAATATGAAATGATGGAAAAAAAAAAAAAAAAAATTAAAAAAAAAAGAATTTTTTTTAAACAATTAGAAACTGATTAAAAAATAAATTTAAAAATAAATTATGAAAAATAAAACAAAAACAAAAAAACTTGAAAGATAATGGGAAAAAAGTAAGGTGAGCCCCAACGAAAAATGAAAAAAAAAATGATTTGTTGCCAAGTAATGTTTATTTAAGAAAAAAAGACAAAAAAAAAACAAAAAAAAAAAAGCAAACCAAAAAATTTTTTTTTCCCCAAAACAATTTTTACAGGTGAAGGGATAAATTCATTGCAAACTCAATACAAATTGTGGTCTACCAAAGTTAGAATTTAATTATTTTTTTTTTATATATATATATATATATCTTACGGACATGTTACTCTTTCTTTCTTCTTTTTTTTTAAACCCTGTCACAGAAAACAATTTATTGAACTTGTATTAACAAAAATAGAATAACATTTGTGTAAATGAATTTAAGGAAGCAAGATAGGTATCTGGATTTTTTTTAAAAGCCTTCTTTCTTTCCTTGAAAAACAAAAAAAAAATTTTTTTTTAATAAGACTTGTAGGATGATCAATAGATGAACACTTAATTCAAAATAATTTTCCTATTTGACCCATGGATCTAATCAGCCACTTAAAAAAAGAAAAAAAATCCTATAGAAACATGAAAACCTTTTTTAAAATACACAAGCAAAGGAAAAAGGATTTTTACACACAGATTTGTTTAAAAAAAAAAAAAAAAAAATTAATAAAAATAGGAATATATATATTTTTTTTCTCTCCATTTCTGTCTCTTTGAGGCACTTGATAAGCAGTAATATGCATGGGACATGGCAGTTGTCAATTTTGGCAGAATGACATACAGCAAGAATAGCTTCGGCTTAAAGGAAAATAATAAAACGAAAATAACACGGGACACTACCAGGAAAAAAATAAATTTTTTTTTCTTTGAATAATTTGAAAAGTGTTTTCATTTCTTGTTCTTTTTCAGCTTTTAATTTATTAGAATGATTTAATTCTTTTTTTTGGCGGGCGGGGGGGGATTTTTAAAATGTAATTATTACTCTAAAAGTTTTGACGATGCTTTTTTTTTTTTTTTTCCCTTCCAATATATATAAGTGTAATAAGAAAAAAGCCGGCGATCTCTTGTAATATTTCAATAATCCAAACAGCCACATTATGGGGTACAACCACATTGGAGGCACCAGTTCCCACCAGATGTTTGTGGCATGATCAATCGCATCAATCATTCGAACCGGAATGTCTTCCTCAATCCCTCTTGACCATGCTAAAGAAATGTTTTCAATTGGTTACTCCCTAGGGTGAAGACTAGGAGTCTCTGTTTAATCTGAGATTGGGAAGACTAATCTAAATAGAAATAAGAATATGCAAAAATATTTTATAAAAAGTACCTGAATTTCTAATAAATTCCAAAAAAAAAATTTTTTTTTCTCAACCTGAACTCATTTTCTTCAAGAAAGTATCACATACTTTTGTTTTTAATGAAGATCTATTTTATGGATGTCCAGAAACCGAAAACGAACTAAGTTTTCAACAGATGGTGTTTTAAAAAATCCACAAAAATTATTCAATCCAATATGAAATTTCCAGTGATTATTCATTGGAAAATTAACTTTGTAATGATTTAATTATTTAAAAATATTTCTAATCAATCAGTTTTTTTCTATTAATCTAATTCTAATTATTTTTTTGCATTTTTCTTAAAATGTTATTTAGTTTAAATTTTTAAAATTTGTTAAATGAGTTGTATTGTTCAATTCTATTTTACATGTATTTTATCATTTCAATATTGGTTAATTATAGTTAAATAGATATTTGTAACATTTCCAGGATTTATACTAATGTTCTTATCAGGGCCATGCTTAGCGCCCCCGCAATTGCAGGGGGCCACCAAGCTCTCTTTTATATATAGATATAGATATATATATTTGTACATGTATAAATAGTCGAAGGCTCCTGTATGCTGAGGGACCGCAAGGCGCAGTTTGCACTGGAGCCACCAAGTGGCTAAGCATGGCACTGATTTTGATTTTTATATACACATAATTTTTGGCAAATATACAATCCAGCCTTCTTCAATTAAAATTCATGTCAAAATAAAGAACTTTTACAAAACCTTAACCAAACCTTTCCATTGAAATAGAAGGGTATACATATCAGGAAAGGGTCTGCCCCTTTTAAAGGGTGGGAGTGGGTAATGAAAGTATTGCCTGTTTGTAGCCAAGCCAGGTTTATCTCTATTCTCTGTTGTATTCTCTTCCTATTCTCCGATGTTAGGGGATATTTAGTATAGTTTATTCTTTGAGCAGTTGTTTCAGAATTCTTGCCACATAGTGTTAATGTATTTTTTAATGGTTTGGTTGAGATTTGTGTAAGGGGATTGTTCATAATTCAGGGCTTCTTTTGGTGCTGAGTAAACCTTTTTAAAACCCTTGATACCTGTGTGGCTTGGGATCCAGCAAAAGATAGGGTTTGTAGTTCTTAACCTTTTCAACCCTAAGGGGCCGCTATATCGGCCTTAATAAACAAAGGCAAACATTTTGACCCTAATATAGTTTTTTAATAGAACGGCTCTAAGTGACTACTTGGTAATATTGCCAAGTCAGGTTCCAAAAGTGGAAGTTCAAATATCAGTTTTTGTGTGTGTCTTCTTTTGCCATAAGTCGCCAGGGCCGATGTATCGGTTCTTTGGGGTTTAAGGGATTAAAAATAGGGTTATCTTATTAAATGATTTGTTAATGAGTGTTTTGTGTTTGTTTTGTCTTTCCAATGGAAGAAGTGTTTGGAATCTGAGAAAATTTTAGATTATATCTAAGACCAAGTCAATTCCTGAGGCTTCTGCCCTATAAATGGAGGCTTTGTTTGGTAATAGTTTTTGGGATTTGAGTTTATTCAGGATAACTGCGCGTCATACTGTGGCATGCATTTTAGATCCCTCCGTATAAATATTTTGGTGCTTTGGGTACTTGTGTTGGATAAGGAGAATTTCTTTCTGGTAGGTGATGGGATGGGTTTTCTCCTTGGAATGGATTGTTATGGTGAGTAGTATAAGTGGCTGGTTTAGGTGCCAACAGGTAATTTCTGAGGTGATTTTTGATTAAGGCTCTATAAAGTTTGAGCAGTGTTTTTTTTTGTTTTTTTTTTAATCAGCGCCCCAATTTGTATGGGCTAATACTCTTAGTAGTTGTATTCCTTTGTTGCCTTTGTTTTTTAGGTTTTGGATGTGGGAATAAAAGTTTGTTTTTTTTTATAAAATATAACTCCTATGAATTTGTGTCCTTTAGGTATGGGGATTTCAGATTTATCGAATTTCACGATGGGGTCTTTATGTAATTATCTGTGTTGGCAGAAGTAGATGCATTTTGTCATGGTCTTAAAGGTTTTTAAACCATTTTCAGAAGACCATTTTTTCATTTTGTTAATGCAAAGCTGTATTTGTCTTTCTATTAGGTTCATATATTTAGAACTAAAGCAAATCAGAAATTCATCTACAAACAGTGAGCAGTCAATTTCAGGAGAGATATTATTAACGTTATTGTTGATCTTCATATTGAAGTGGGTGACTGAGACTTGTGGAACTCCTGTTTCTTGGGTTTTGTATCTGATACAGTGCTTCCTGCTTTTAAACGTTTCTGTTGTTAAAGAAGTCATTTATAAGGATCGGTAGTCTACCTGCTAGATCCAGTTCTAAATCTATCATGATGCCATATCTCTAGGTTGTGACATAGGCCTATTCTAGGTCAAAGAAAATTGCAGCTGTATGTTCTTTTCTAATGAAAGCTTCTTGTACAAATGTTTCCAGGCATACTAAATGGTATATGGTGCTGCTTTTGTTTCTAAAACCTGACTGGAATTTAGTGATGATTGTTAGTTTCCAGGTGAGTGTTTTATTGATCATTCTTTGACACCTCTTACACCTGCAGCTGGAGTTAATTGGGTTTAATATGTTGCTTTGGGGGGGGAATTATTTGAATTTGTGTAGTCTTGGGTAGATTTTGGTATGGGAATGATAATCGCCGTTTTCCATGGTATGAGAAAGTTTCCATTAGGTAGTTTAGAGATGGTTTTAGAAGTTGGTTAAGAAACGCATATTTCATCTCTGCCCACAGTTGAGAGGCAGGATTTTCTTTTGTATCTCGTGGATAGAGAATTGTTTATTGTAAGGTTCTTCATTTTTGGATTTAAAGTTTATTTTTCTATGTTCTGCTTTTTGTTTCATGTTTTGGAAAATTAGTGATGGTTTTTAGAGGGCATCTCTCTAAAAAACCATCACTAATTTTCCAAAATTGCTATTGGCAAAATTTTCTGCAAGGAGGTTTGTGATTTCTTTTTTGGTTGTTACCATGGTATTATTTTGTGTAAAGAGTTTTAATGGGTAGCTGTTGTTTGTCTCCAAACTAAATACTAACACCCAAACCAAAACAGTAACACCCAAACCAAAACAGTATGGAAGATGATTAAAAAAATAACAGGGAAAAAGTTCCTCCATGTTGTTCTTTTGGCCACTCTTATAGTTCTTGTTATATTCTATTAAATTTAGTGTTGTGGATTCTAGATTATTTTTCTTATTATGCTAAAATATATAAAAGCAAATTAGTCTGGTGTTAACTAGAATTGAACCATAATGCTCAGTTTATTTAGACACTAAACACCTTAACCAACTAATCTACACAGACATTGCACAGTGCCAAGGGTTACACACCCACAACATACTGAAACTTTCAATCAAATATATAAATAGATAAACTTATTATCTAAAACTTAATATTAGATATATTGATTTCTAAAGAGCCTCCTTAATGTGCCCTGCGCACATGGGTGTGTGGTCTAGACAGTTTGGATAAGCCAGAATAGTAATGTAAATTCTAAACTGGTTTCAGTGCTAAGCGGTGGGACAGGCTTAGACTGCTTCTTTGCAATCATTGTTATACCAAGATTTGTTTATTTGGGTTTGTAGATTTTGGTAAACATTCTTGGGCAATTTCTAAGAGTGTTTTTGTAAAATGGGATGTGTAGACTTCTGCATCAGTATTTGTGTCTGGGATAAGTTTGTTTTGCACATTTTCCAGAATTTAGTCCAGTTTGCTTTAAATAGGTTCCATCCAGTTTGTTTTTCCTCAGGTTCAGTACAGAGTTCTTCCAGAATGATTCGGAAGTGATCGCTTTGCATGGTTCATTGTGAACTTGTCATTTGTACTTGAGAGACAGTGAGGGGGTTTCTGTAAAATTGATAGACAAGGATGTGCCCATTTTGGTTGTAAATAAGTGGGTGATGGGTTGTTGAAGAGGTATAGATTTTCTTTCTGAATTAAGTTTTCAATAATGGTACCTTTTTTGTTGGTTTTAATAGTTCCCTACAAAGTATTATGGCTGTCTCCCAGAAAGATATATGACTTTGGAAGTTGGTTTATTAGGTTATTAATAAGTACTGTTTCATAGAGTGGTATGTAAATTGAACATATTGTGAGATTTTCATTTTTGAATACAGATGTAGAAGTTGCCTGTATGGATATGTGTAGTTGGTTTTGTCTTTGTGGGTTTTTATTATTTATAAGTAATGATGTGCCACCAGATGCTTTGAGGTTGTGTCTGTGTAATTCTAGGATGTATAGTTTTTTATTTGGATAGTGTTGTTTTCTTTTAGGGGTGTTTCTTGTAAGCAGATTTCTGCTGGTAGTAGGAGTGTGGAGATAAGGATTAGTAACTCTTGGTGATTTGCATTTATTTTCCTGATGTTCCACTGCACTATTCTGTTATGAGTTGTGTGTTTATTAGTCATGATGCATTATAGGTTTTATAGTTATGCTCTTGTTTCTGAGTTGAGAGTATTCAGTTTTAGTTTTTCAGTTTCCATGATTTCCTGGCTATCACACCTATTTCATCTCATACCTTCGGTATTTTCTTGATGGTTTCTGTTTTTAGTGCGTGGTTGTGGTGTGTTATGGAGTTTGGTTTCTTGTATCGCGGAAGTTGTTTCATTGGTCCGCCAGCTCTTTCTCTCTGGAGATTCCCCTGACATGTCTATCTCTTCGGAGTTCCCGGGGTCGCAGCTTTTGGCCCAGAGATGGAACGTGATATGCTGGTTGTATTTTTTTTTTTTTTTTCATTATTGAGTTTTTGGTTATTTTGTGGTATCTGTTTTTTTTTTTTTTGTTTTTTTTTTCTTTCCATTGCATTTGTCAGTTTGTTGATTTAGTTGAGTAGGTTTTCCATTGGTTTCACTGTTGAACTATCAACCAATCTTTTTTTAATAGGGTTTTGAACATACTTATAATTTTTGTCCTTGCTATTATTTTCATCAACCCTATTCTCCACCCACCTCGGAGCTCCACTTGGAGATTGCACTCATTCGCTCTGGCTATATCAGTGATACAGGGATGGTATACTCTCACGTGATGAAAGCATTCAGCATTTGTGATCCTTAATTCCTCACATCCAAGTAAAATAGAAACAAAGGGATACACTCATGTCTTATCTTTCCATCCCGACCCTAGCCACTGCTTGCACCACTTCTTAGGAGAGTAGAGGTGGAGAACTCTCAACCACTAGGTTCCCGCTCCCAGACGACACATTGTTAAACCAGGGTTGCTATGCACAACCAATTAATTGGCCTACCATTGAGAGGCTTTTGCCCTCTGCAGTGAGGGGGCTGTCTGGTTATTCTGATGCCCCACTGACAGAGTGATGTTTTTATTAAAGAACAAGTGAAGCATGCATCATCGCTCGTTTGTGCACAATGTATGAAGCATAAAAGAAAAAAAAAAGTCCAGCATTTGCTCCCACACCATTAAGTCCTCAGATCCTGATAAAAATAAACCAACAGTTGTGTTTCAGGTCTTAATATTAATAAATTTGATTTCAACAGATTGCAAAACTGCTAAAGAGACATTCACATCAAATTTTGAACAAATCAGATGAAATGGCCTGAAAAAAGGGTGTTTTAAACCAATAAAAGCCCCTGGTGCACTCCAAGAGTTATCCTGAGTTATTCCTTAGGTACAAACAAAATTATAGAAATCAATCAGCTTTTCTGAAGGTTTTGTTAAAATCCTAAGAATCAATTTTTTTGTGATAATCACAAAAGTGTCATTTTTAGCCAATTTTTTTTTTTTCCCCGAAAAAGCCCTAGAGGGCCATCCAGAATTTTCCTAGAAAATTCATCCGCCAATTTACTTTTTTACTCGTATCATGTTTAACGTTTATGCCAAACTAAAAAAAATTTCCTTGGAGTAGTTTTTGAGAAAAATGAAATGCGGACGGACAAAAGTGCATTTCCTTTGTTGGAGAACAAAGCTTGTTTCATCTTTAGTTTTTAAGAGTCTGACTAGAATATTTTAAATAAAAGCATGTTGTCACAGCCTTACTAATAACTAAAGAATTAAAAGAAAATGTAAAATCCCAAAATTGGCTATTGGTTGTTATTTGACAAAGAGACATTTCAAGCTCCCAAAGAAAAAAAGTGATGACATTATGAGATTAAACATAAAAATATCTTTATTTATTTTATGTTTATTTATGTAATTGTTTATATTACGTAAAATTTTTCCCCCCCTTTGACGATTTTAGCATTATTTTTTTTTATAGGGTTTTGGGTAATTTTTTTTTTCTTTCTGTCCAGTTTCATGGAAAATGATCTAGGATGGGTGTGTGAAAAAAAAGGGGGCTATTTACGGCAGAAATTGTAAGATTCTTTTACAGCACAAAAAATTCTTAAAGAAAAGTATTTTTTTCTACTGGTATAAAACTGGGCTGAAAGTAAAAATTTACTCAGTTTTGACATTTTTACATTAGCTGTTTTTTATTCTTGGCGCATTATGAGATTTTAGTGTTTATGTGTGGTATATTTCCTATAAAAAATATATAAATCGATCATGTTGATGTCTTGACCTTAACCTTACCAATAATGTCAACTCTAAAACTGTGCGCCCCCCCCTGCCAGTCATTTGGCTTAAAGTAAATATCAGCCTCTTTTTCAAACTTGGGAACAATTAATCAAACAGAATATAATTAAATTTTCATTTAAAAATGTAAACAAACTTCTGCAAATAGTTTCATTTATTTTTTATTAGATTATTTAGATTTCTACCTATAGTAATTTTTGTTAGATTATTTAGATTTCTACCTATAGTGCACAGTAATTTTTGTTAGATTATTTAGATTTCTACCTATAGTGCACAGTAATTTTTATTAGATTATTTAGATTTCTACCTATAGTGCACAGTAATTTTTGGACACTGTATTTTTGAAGTTTTTACATTTATCCCTTTTTAGCAGACTTGTAGTTCAGTGCCTTATATCTCGGGGATTTCCCAAAATGCATCAATTTACGCCCACAGCTTGAACAGTGTAATATCAAACATGTTTTCTCTCTAGGGAAAAAAAAAAAAAAAAGATTTTCTCTACGCAAGCTTAGACGTCAGTGTGACACAAGCAATCGTGCTGTTGTTTAAGTTTTCTTCAAAAGAGTTTCTTTGAGATAATTTTAAAACTAACTTTTTAATTATCTTATTTGTATTTTAGAAATATATTGTTTTTAGTTCATTGAAAAAATTGTTTTTAAAAATTAAATTGTTTTATTGTTTGTTAATGTTTTCTTTAAATATCCAGATTAGTACCTGTAGGCGTGGTTAAACAATTTGGAAGAAATGCCTATCAGGTAAGCGTTAAGGTGAGTCTTGGGGAATCAAGAACCCAGCATAGTGGTAACCACCAATTTCATCCATTTTTGCACTGCGGAGAAAAGGATATTGACCAAGTGTGTGTGTGAGGCTGTTGCGCAGCCATGACCACAGAAAACAACATCCACAGCGAATGGCACTCTGTCACCTTTTACTCTCTCACCGAAAAAGCAAAGATAGGGAAAAAAATAATAGTACCTGGTACTCGGAGACGCGTGAGAGCCACCATTTATGAATAAAAAGTTATTGTTTCGTTTTCATTATGCTTGATATTTGTTTGCGGTAAATAAATTCTTTAGTTACTTGAAAAAAATTTAAAATTATTTTTCTTATTGATTATTATGCTAAAATATATAAAAGCAAGTTAGTCTGGTGTTAACTAGAATTGAACCATAATACTCAGTTTATTTAGACACTAAACACATTAACACCTTAACCAACTAATCTACATAGACATTGCACAGTGCCAAGGGTTACACACCCACAACATACTGAAACTTTCAATCAAATTTATAAATAGATAAACTTATTATCTAAAACTTAATATTAGATATATTAATTTCTAAAGAGCCTCCAGAATAATACTGCAGATTCTAAACTTGTTGATAATGGGATCAAATCCCAGCATGGTTGGCTGATAGATATGTGTTCTAAAATAAATTATAATTTTATTCTGCTAAAATATATAAAAGCAAATTAGTGTGCCGTTAACTAGAATTGAACCATGATGCTCAGTTTATATAGACACTATGAACACCTTTACCAACTAACCTACACAGACATTGCACAATACCAGGTGTTAAATCCCAATAGATAAAGTTATTATCTATATTAAATATATAGGTTTCTAAAGAGCCCTCTTAATGTGCCCTGCACATTAGGAAGAAGAAAGTGTGAGCAAATACAAGGGCCCCTTGTGGAGAGCTGGGACCCTGGAGAGTGGTCTGGGTGCATGGCAGAAGGAACGAGGGGCTGACCAACGTAATCCCCTGTAACGTAGGTCGTGGGCAAAGAGAAAGAGAAGAACCTCACCCCACATAATTTAAAAATAGCCCTAACGTTACAATTAGTGTTATTATATGAGAACCAAAAATTATTGTAACGATTTTATAATTAATTATCAATAGATTTTTTAAAAAATTGTAATAATTTAAAGTACCTTTTGTTTAAACCTCGTATATGGGTGTTAAATCTAAGTATACAATTTTTTTTTCTTCTAATATATTATATTTACTTGGTGAGCACCATCCCAAGTTTGGCACAAGGCCATTTTTACGTGCTCTTACCCGGGCTTTA
>JAUZSX010000050.1:4564470-4586132 GCA_034780655.1 Idiosepius hallami
TAATAAAAAAAATTCTTCATTTAATATACAATATAAATAGTAAAAATAAGCCCATATATATATATATATATATATATATATATATATATGCTCACTCAATATCAAATTTGAAAATTGAATTTAAATGTTACAAATTAACTGCAATTATGGGATTCCTTGTCCCTCTTTTAAATGAATTGCAGATTTCTTTTGTAATATTTTGGTATCTTTTAGAAAACTTGATATTTTAATTCCCTAAATTCATTTTATATTTAACAAAAAAGTGAGTTTGGAGTTATTATAAGAAATAAATGAATCTATGACAGTTTTGATTGTGCCATCAAGAAAACTTATTATTTATGTTCATTGAATTAATTTATAATTTTTAGAATTAATAAAGAAAATGTCATCTTCATAGCACAAGCATCAAAAATTTCTCTTAATATTAACATGAGAAAATCTTTCATGGAAAAAATGTCGTTTGGAATTTGTTGCTGCTGCTGCTGGGGAAATGCAGTTGAATGTCTAAAAATGTGGTAATGGTGATAGAATGATTTGATGGTGCAGGGAAAGACAGACTTGGTGTTGGTACTGTTCTTGCTGCAATGAAAAGTCACCCTTTTGGCCTCCTAACCAGCTTTGCATTATTATATGTATTCTTTCTGTTGTAGTAATATGTTTACAGTTGAACCTTATTAGCAGTCAGCTACATTTGTCACCTGACCAGTGTTCAATGTTGTGGAATGTTCTATTTTCATTCAATCACATTTCTTATTTGAAAATTGAAAAAAAAAAGCAAGAAATTTGCTTTTCTACAAACATTGTCTCAATTTCATTCTGTAAACAATTATCAATTAATGCATTAATTTAAAATAATTTTCTTAAGATAAACATTCTTTTTAAAAGATGTATATAATGATAAAATTGTTTTTTTTTTTTTCATTTAAAATGAAAATGCTTTGAAACAAAATTTTGTTTTTATTAAGAAAGAAAAAAAACTCTTTTTAAGCACAATAAAGAAGTGTTTTAATTCCTTTCTTTTTAATCTTTAGATAATTATGAAATAATATTCAAATTCTTCTCACTTGAAAATTGATCATTCCAAAAATTAATCTCTGAAGTTTTTTTTTTCAATTCCAATCTTAAAGCATTGTCAAAAAAAAAATAATGTTAGTTCATTCTTCTAACCTTTGTCTCAAGATTAGATAAGTTTATTATTTTTTTTAGAAATATTGTTTTATTCTAAAAAATGATCTAATTAGAATATTTGTATTAATTCCATCCAACATTGTGGTATTTACACAAGAAGAGTATTTTTTAATTTTAAAATAACTTTAATCAAAAATATTTTTAACAAATCTATTTATTTTCTAAAGGATAACAGGATATCAAGTTCAATAGATAATTTCATTTTTGCATATATTTTGTAGTTTGTAACAGTTACAAGCAAATATTCATGAACTTTGATAATGAAGTTGTATTTTGTAAATCTTTAAAACTTTTGATAATACATTAAGAAGTAGTTTGGAACATTCAAAGTTAATGTTCATTTCTGATGAATGTTTTGCATTGCATTTTTATAGATTTTTCTATTTCATTCCTAATCATATTTTTTTATTGCATTCTGAATTAATTTTTTTTTATTCAGTTGTACGGCATATCATCATTTTTAGGTAATTTAACACCGATAATGATCATTTTTGTTAAATGTTCTTTTTGTCACACATAGTTTTTTTAATTACACAATATGCAATATTTAATCCATAACTGGAGGGAGTGTGGGGGTTTATACCTTTCTCAAGGGTATTAGAACAAATATGAACAAGAACGGAATGACTAGGATTCAAATTTACATATTACAATTCTGAAATACAACTGCCTCTCGACTATCCCAAGTGGACAAGCCCTCTAATATGAAGCATTATCTATTAATCTGACAACAGATAGATTATAACTATGGAACTGATTGTTGAACTGAAAAATCTTCTTTTCATCCAAATATCAAACTGATAAGAAATCAATTTTGACTTTTTCTGAAAAAGAAATTCAGTGCAAAACATTCATTTTTCAAATGGTAAATCCTAAAAATTCATTTTTCAAATGGTAAATCCTAAAAATTCATTTTTCAAATGGTAAATCCTAAAAATTCATTCTGATTTAAAGTGGATTTGCAACAAATACAGATTTTTTAGTTTTCCTCATTTTACGATTTAAGGATTTTTTTTCCCTTTTGCTTATAGTTTTAGTTGAACTGAATTAATCATTTTAGAAACTTAAAAAGCATGATTTATTTAGACTTATTTGAATTAATTCTAAAAAGGTTTTCACAAGATTCCATTGTGTTGCTTTGTCTGTTTTAGTTGAATCTTAATTAGTTTCTAAGTTAAATTTACTTTGTTATTGTCACATTCATCATAAGACTTTTTATCACTTTTTCTTTTAAGCCTATCTTTTAATTGGAGTTCATTGATGATAATAAATTCATTTCATGATGGATAAAATAAAAGATTTAACTCATGAAGCATAATTCTTTGGGATTGAAGAACATTTTCATAATATTTCACTTTTTTTAATTTCCATGCAAAATTCTGAGACTTTTGTCATCAAAAAGAAATAATAGAAATCTTCAAGGGAGACAACTCATTGGTGTTTTTGTTAAATTAAGCAAGTGAAGCATGCATGGTCCTCGGTGAAAGGACAGTGAACAAAACAAAGCATCAAAAAATGTCATTTTTAGCCATTTTCTTTTCCAAAATACTTACTTAGAGGGGCAACTGGAGTTTTCCTAAAAAAATCTATTCAGTTACTTTTTTTATTCATTTCATGTTTAACATTGGTGCAAAATTAAAAAAGAAATTCCAAGGCTTAGTTTTTGAGAAAATTCTGAATAGACGAACTGATAAAAGTGAATTTCTATGTGTACATCCCTCTTTTGTCAGAGGACAAATAATGTTTATGTTAAAATGTATGTTTATAATCAAATGTTATTACTGTTATGATAGAGATGCTACATAAATGAAATATTCAGATTAATATTCTTCATCAGTGAGACATCTGAGAAGATGAATATTTCTTGTTATTTTGATAAATAGAAACGTTTATTGTAAAAAGAATCAATTATTTTTTTTAAACTAATGAATTAAAAATTAATATTTTTGTTTTTATTACAGTAACAAAAAACTTTTATTTATAGAATTTTTTTCAGAAAACAAAAAGAAAAACTAATTTTGTGCATTGAATACCAAAAACAATTTTTTTTTTACCTTTTATGTATTTTCTTCTTTTATAAAAGGTATTTATAAAATAATTTATAAACGTTTTTCTAATCAAAAATCCTAAAAAAAAAGTTCTGCATATTTTTTTGTTTAATTCTATTTGTTTAAACTTGGAATTAAACTTTTTTTTATTCAATGGAAAAAAAAATTTCAATCACGAATGCAATAAAAAAAACTTTTTCCAATAGAATTATCAATTTTTAAATAAACAATTAAAAAAAAATATAATTGATGTTTAAATTAAAGAAAAACGTTTATGAATTATTTTCTTGTTTAAAAAAAAATTTTGTTTTCTTGTTTAAAATTTAAAAAAAAATTTTTTTTAAATTATTTTATTTTTTAAAATAAAAAGAAAAGTTTTCTATTGTTTATTTTTGAAAAAGAAGTTCTGCTTATTTAAAACTTAACTTTTCAAATAGCAATTGTTTTGTTTTCATAACATAAAAAACGGTGATAAAAGAAAAAAAAAATGTTCCATTTATGTGAAAAAGATATTGAGGCTATTTATTCCATTAAAAGGCACTCTTGGCAAACTTATTACAAAACAGATTATTTCTCTCTCAACCTTTTCTTACTTCAACTCTCCCTATTTTGGTGTTTATGATTTTTTTTGTCTTTAGATCTTAACAAAACCTTTTTTTTTTTTCTTTCTTTGTTACAAAGAAACAAATTTTATAGGAATTTGAATAATAAAATCAATTGAAAATTCAAAAGAACAAAAGAATCATCTTTAAAAAGATTTTCTTTTTCTTGGTATTTTTTATTAAACTTTAGTCGTGTATTTATAATTATTTCAGAATCTGAAACAATTTCTTAAGTTTTGAAATGACAAATTGGAAAAAAATCCTTAATTCATTTTTTTTTTAATAAAGATGAGGACAATAGTCTAAACAATATCTATAAAATAGATCATACCTCAAAGATCATAAAAAATAATTCTTTAATTTATATTTATTTGCAAAGTTTTTTTAGTAGCATACTTATAAGTTATCTCTACTATTATATAAATGGAACTTTGTGTGTGTGTGTGTGTGTGTTAGTACGTTCCGTATAGACTGAAAAAACTATGCATCAGACATTCTTGAAACTTTCCAGATCGATCAATCATATTTTTGATTGTTATGTGGACCCTTTTTTGGCTTGGATTTTCCCCTATTATTATTCCAAATCGATGATCGAAACATCTAATTATTGATTTATTTAATCAGTAAAACCTGATTGATGATAATGGAATTATTGATGACATAAAAACAAAAGTTGTGAGAAATACAAGAGAGGAATATTATTTAAATAAAAGTTTTCTGTGTCATTTTATTGTGGGTCTATTGGTATTGTGTCAGTTACTCATAATAATGTGGGTTTAATCCAAGAATACATACATATAGATTTTTTTTTTTATAAATAGAAAGATGTCTATAGACGTAAAAATCTATATGAGTAGGTATTTTTCTTTTAAAATGATTTCTAAGAAAAATAATGAATTGGATATTATTAACTAGATTTCTTTTTTAAAATTAAGAAATAAATAAAGACACTGATAATTATTTATCGCTGACATTTATGACTGTAAAAACAAAAGTGCTGGAAACAAAAGAGTCTGTAAATATTGAATTGTGGCTTGATGGGTAGCCTGTCAGTTACCCATATTAGGGATTGGGTGTTCAATCCCAGAATTTATAAATATTGATTTTTTAAAAATAAATAACGAGAATGATGTCTTATTTATATGAGAAGGTAAACTTTTAAAATATTATATTCACTTAGTGAGCACAAACCCAAGTTTGGCACAAGGCTATTTTATACTTTTAAAATATCTACTAATTTTTTCAATATAAAATTAAAATTTGATGATAGAAAAAAAATTCTAACCTTAGCATTAAATCATTTCTTTGTTGAAACAAAATACGTTTCACTCAATTTAATTAAAATTAGAAAAAAATCAAATCTGTTTCTTTTTTTCAATTGTATTTGTTTTAAATTAGCTTTTTAATAAAAAAAAAAATATAATAATTTGTAGACTGTTGGTTTGCAAACCATATGTGAAATAAAAATAAAAACATTTCCTTATTTATTTTGGAAGTTGCTAAAAAGACAAGTTGTTGTCCCTTTTTAGTACACATGTGTCTCTACCAAACTACTCCTCCAATTTTCGGTCTAAGTATTTAAAATTTTAGATAAAGAGTATTTTGACACTGGGCAAGCTTTAGTGTTGAAAAACTATTCAACGGGCATTAAGCTAGAAAAATGACACTATGGGGTCAAAATTTAGAATTCCATCAGCCAGGCAACGCCAGATTAATCTGCTAGTCAAAGGTAAATATAAATAAAAAAAGTTATAAAATATATTTTATTAAACTTCAATGATTAAAAACTTAAGATGTCTAACTTGTTATGACTAAAAATATATGATCTTATGAATGTTTAGTAATTAAAAAAAAAAAAATGAATTTTCTGATTTTACTGAAAATTTAAGTATTTATCTTTTGTTTTTATAAGGCTTTTAAAAAATAAGTTCAATATTTTTTTAGTTTCTTTCTTTTTTTTTTTTTAAGAGTTTAACAAATTTTAAAATTTATTTTAAGTTTTAAGTTGCAATGAGTTTTTAGATGAATTATTTTTTGATTGTTCTTAATGAACTTCTCTATGACTTAGGTTTATTCCTTATTGCTATTTAATTCTATAAATGGCTTCATTTCAAAATCTTAACAATCTAAAACTGATTCTATTGGATGATTGTAAATAAGAACTTATTTTAAAGGATTAATAAAGAAAAGTACAAGAAAAATATTAGATTTCAAGCATTTTTGTTTTTAATGAAACTGAGAGAGAAATAAAGAATAAAGAATAAATATAAAAAATGTTTCTAGAAGATTTTTTATTTTCATGCATTTTGATTAATAAATTATAAATAAAACTATGATTTTTAATTATATTGTATATATAAATTTATTTTGTCATTTCTGTGTAAAATAGTTTAATACTTGACAAGTACTTTTTCTTTCTATTGAGTGAATCAAGTATTTAATCTTTTACTTTAAATATTAGGAAGATTTTTATTTAATTTTAATTTTTTTTTATTTCAGCTGTGTGTTCAAAAATTAAGGATCCTGATTGAGGATTCTGATCAAAATTGTAAGTAACAAAATTGATGATTGTTTTTTTTAGGATTCATGAAAAGATGAAGAAAATAGAAAATACAGTTTGAATCTGTTTTATGTTTTAGTTATATCTATATACATATAAAAGTCAAATCATTGTATTTGATTAGGTTCTTCATCCGGTTTTGAATATCCAGTTTATGAGCACCGTGCCTGGCTAAAACAAGAAATTAAAATGCAAGCACTCTCATTTTTAATTAGTCGCCCATCTAACTACTGATCAGGCTTGACATTGGTTAACTTTGGTGATATGATGGGAACTATTGTCTCCAACGCAACTTGACCGTATAAATCAAGTTAACAACATAAGAATTGAGATGATTGTTGCTTAAAAAAATCTTTCTTAAAAACACAAAAGAAATTCAAATAAGTGTTTTTGAATTAAAAATAAATTAAGAAGCATTTTTGAAAATTAAAAAAAAATAATTCATTTTCAAATATTGTTTTTGAAAAATGTTTTTTTTCCTTTAACAAATGTTGTTCAAATAATAAAAATTATCATACAAATTAAAGTAACTTCTTTATTAAAGGAGAAAAAGAAAAGACTGTTTATACGTAGAGATCTTCAGAAAAAATTATAATATATAATTAATGATTCAAACCACTAAAATTTGCATATATATTGTACAGTCTTTTTATTTAATAGACTTTGTTAACTACTTAAGAGAAAAGTAATGGAAATTAATTAATTTGATAATTGGCTTTCCTAATTCTCTTAAAGGCAATATTTCTAGTACTTTTATAAAAATGCATGAATAATGAAAATTGATAAATAAAAATATCTTTTTCTTTAGAATTTTTAATAAAAGGTGCTAAATTTCTCAATGACATCAAACAGCAAACACCGAGTTTTTTTTTTTTTGGTTAAATCTAGAAATATGTTTTGTAAATCTATCTATTTATAAAAATTATATCATCTTGGTTGTATGAGACCCTACATCCTGTAGTTTTTTATAAAGTGAAACCACAATAATTATTAAAAAAAAAAGTATCAAACCAATAGAATTTGCATATAAACGGTACTACTTTTCTATATGATAGTCCTAACTTTTAGAAAAAGGCTTTAGAAATTAAGTAGAAGAAAGTGTTAGAAATGAATTTAAAATAAAATGAATAACTATGTATTAATACTTGTTTTAAGAAAAGCATTAGAAATGAGTTAAAAAAAAAAAAGGGATTGACTACTTGTATGATTGGTTACCTTGATTACTTGAGTGGTAAGTTCCCTTGGGCAAAGCTAGGCAATACTTTTAGTATAAATGTTTAAAGGTACAAAATTTATATAACCTTTTAAATAGAAGAAATGAATTATGATTGAAGGCGTTTTTCTCCTAATACTTTTAGTGTGAAATTATTTGCTGGTTTTTGTAAAATTTATAAATTCATTTAAAGCAAATGATTTTTATTTTCATTATTTAATATTAAAATGATTAATAAAAAGGATTTATTTATGGTTTTGTTTTAAAATCTAATAATTGCCAAATATTTGTTTCAGTAAAATACCTGGGTTTATTAGCGATGTCCAAAATCTTGGCTACTCATCCTAAGAGTGTACAGGCCCACAAAGATCTCATTCTTCAATGTCTTGATGACAAGGATGAGTCTATAAGGCTTCGAGCTCTTGATCTCTTATATGGAATGGTACGATTAAATAAGTATATTTTTATTCTATTTTTTACCTATGAAAATAAATGTAATTATTTTGTGCTAAAGTTGATTTATCTGTATTTTTTGATTTGTCTATTAAATTTGGATTCATACTAATGTTTAAAGTCCAATCTCTTTAATATATGTCCACTGAATTCGATAGATTAAAAAGAAAATAAACTTTGTCTGCAAACTAGGATACCCTTATATCCTTTTGTTAATTATCTAATCTTGTTTTCATCATAAAAAGTCTATCCAGGGTAGGTTTTTAAACTCTCCTCAATTTTCTTATAAAACAATTTTTCATATAATAAATTGTAAAATAATTTCCTTTTAAAAATTATTTAAAAAAAAAAACATGATTGCAGGTTTCAAAGAAAAATCTGATGGAAATTGTCAAGAAATTGATGATTCACATGGACAAAGCTGAAGGTTCCCATTATAGAGATGAGCTGTTATCCAAGATTATAGAGATCTGTAGCCAGTCAAATTATCAATATGTCACCAATTTTGAATGGTAAACAAATTGATTTCTTTTTCTTCTTCTTCTTAAGCTCTTTGGTTTTACTCTTTAAATAATTGATATTTTATTGGAAAATGTTTACAAAGTTGATATTTTTTGGAGATTCATGATTCAATGTTTTATTGTTGCTTATTAAAAATTAATTTCTAATTTTGCTTAATTCAATCTGATTCATGTTAGCTACTCTATTAATTTTCAAGAAATTATGTTGAAAAATATTTGTGTATTGTAATACTTTTTAGAAATTTGTAAATTAATGAATACTTGCTATTTTGAAGAAAATAATCAGAAATCAAAGTAATATAAGATATTAAATAAAAAGTTCAATATGTGAGGTCAAGTGGAAAGAAATTTCACACTGTTAATGATTAAAAAATGAAATGGTTATAAATTTATTTTATAAATTCAATTCTAAATATATTGCCATTTCCACATTGTTATATTCATATGCTTTGTATTGATAAAACAATTTAGCTAGACCACCAATTTGCATGTGTGTGTATAAATATATATAATGTGTGTGAGTTCTTTGTGTCTTGTGAACAGAAGAAACTGGTGTTAATGAGCAATAAGTGCTCAATACTTGAAGTAGAGCTATAATGTATTTAGTAAAGACATTCTCTGCCATGGTTTCACCATCTAAATCGTCAGGAGAACATTGTTGGTTTTGGGATTTCATTTTTTAGAACATTTATAGAAAAAACAAAACTTATTTCTTATAAATGGAAATTTCCCAAAATGATTTTTTCTTATGAATTGTTAAATATCTTGTTTACAGGTATGTCAGTATATTAGTTGAACTGACACGAATGGAAGGCACGCGGCATGGTAAACTTATTGCTAGTCAAATGTTGGATGTTGCAATACGGGTACAAACAATCAGGAATTTTGCAGTACAGCAAATGGTATGTTTAGAAAACCAAATTCTAAAAATAATTTTAAAGAACTGAATTTTGTAATCCAGAAAAATTATTAATAATAATGTCAAATTGATAAACCTTTTCTTATGTGAATAGGCTATTATAAGTATAAGATATATAATTTTTCAATGGATTCATATATTAGAAAAGTCAACTTTATATTATTAAAGAATTTTGATAGTATCTCATTACATCTTTAAATCTTAAAACAACTTCATACTATTTGAGAAAATGATGTAAAACTTTCCAAACTTTATATTTGAAATAACAGAAACAGAAATTATTATCTATTAAAAAAAGTGATAAGAAGAATGTCTTGTATTTCTGACAATCTTTTTTTTTAAATTTTAGGCTGTACTGTTGGATAATTCCCATGTACTGGCATCCAATTCTCAAAGAAATGGAATTTGTGAAGTGCTGTATGCTGCTGCTTGGATCTGCGGAGAGTTCTCACAGTAATTATTTATTTTATCTCAAATATTTTAGTTTTTATTTCAGAATCAGTTTTTTAATCTTTATTTTAATAATTTTTATTTTCTCTTCTGAAAACAAAATATTTTATATTTACATCAAGTTGTTATTATTGTAAATCTTTATCAACAGTTAAGAAGAATCTAGTAAACAAAAATTCTATTAAATAAAAAAAATAATGCTTTATTTTGTAGAGCTTCACTTGTTTATCCAATATTTAATTTTTTATTTGAACTTATTAGTAAATTAAAAAAAACAACAACCCAAAACACAGTTTTTTTTGTATTTTTATTATAAATATAAAAAATCTTATTGAATTCTTGCCTTTATGATGATACAAAATTTGTTACTACTATAAGCTTGAAAACCTATTTGATTAAAGACCATTTCATAAAATCGTGTAAGCCATAAAAAGAATTGTAGAAAAATAATGTTATGATTCCCAGAAAAAAAATATTGTTCCATGAAATTTTTTTACATTTAAGAAAAACTATATAAAATTTACTAACAAATAATTTTAAAAAATTAACATAATCTTTCTACATTTTTTTTCTTGTTCTAAATTTAAGGTATCTAAAAGATCCCAAGACCACACTGGAAGCCATGCTGCGACCAAAAATAACTGCCTTGCCTGGCCATATTCAGAGTGTTTATGTACAAAATTTGCTCAAACTTTATGCGAATATTCTGAAAAAAGCAGAAGATGATAATGATGAGGCAATTATGAAAGAAACTGGTCAATTGTTACTTGACAAAATTCCTATGTTTATACACAGTGCAGACTTGGAAGTTCAAGAAAGAGTAAGTTTTTATTTAATATAATTGATAAATTATTGTAAGTTGCATTCATTCAAAAAATATCTTGATTCCCTGGGGGAACATAAAGCTGCAACGACACTCCTAAAATAAGAAAAAAAAAAAGATTATTTATGTTGTTATTAATCTTTTAATCTTTTAGACACTGACTTAGCCAAATTACCAATGAGCTCACCAGAGTTGTTCTATTAAAGGGCCATGGAGGGAGGAAATATTGGCTGTGTTATCTTTTGCCCTAGGTTCAAAGTTCAAGGGATTAAAGTTTACAATTTTACTGTGGGGTATTTTTAACATATCTTTATATATATATATTTATATATATATATATATATCTTTATATATATATATATATATATAATCATTAAAAATACTTGGAAATTTTCTCATGCTTTTATTTTAAATAAAAATGATTTTATTTTTGATTTTTATAGGCATGTTGTGTTTTGCAATTGGTAAAATATATAATGAAATTGCAAGATAAGGGAAACCAGTTGGCTGATGAACTAGCTTTACTATTTGCTGGTGAACTCAACCCTGTTGCATTGAAAGCTCAGAAAAAGGTTCCTGTCCCAGAAAAGTAAGAACAACATTTAATATGTGCACAGAATCTTGCTAATTAAATAACAAATAATAATAATTTATATATTATTTTAATTAATAAAAAACTACTAAAATTATTAGTTTTATTCAAATCTTTTTGCTTCATTTTATTAGTGTTTCAGTTTTTTTCTATGAACGAAGAAAGCTGTCATCTTTCCTGATTAAATGGCTATCAAAAAACCAAAATCAATAATTAAAAATATTAATTAAGCTAATATCAACATTGGCATAACCAGATTCTCTATTTTTTAAAAATTATGATTCATAAACAATTTTATCTTTGAGTATTTGATATATTTTAATTTCTAATTCTATAATTGAGTTTAGTCTTCATTTTAAATTTCTCAAAAAAACTTGTATGACAATTTTATGAATTTGTTAATTTGTGGCAAGCGAAGTATAAAAATCTGAATTTTTGTATTTTCTTTTTAGACTAGATTTGGATCAATGGATTAATGAAATTCCTTCTGAAAGTTCTGATGAAGAAGTTCAAGGCTCTTCATTCTTTACAATGACCAATGAAGATAATCGGTAGGAAAATTGGATTCCAAATTTTACTCCAAATTTTCTCAATATTCATTAAATGATTTATTTATTGGAAATGATTTCAAAATTATTTTATTTGTATTTATAAACCATTTTAAAAACAAATTTGGTTGCAATTAATTAGAGAAGTAATAATGTTTGAGTTTTATTTTTCTGTTGTATTTTCAGGTCATCTTACCATAATGATGTGAGAAAAGTTCCAGAATTAACTGAAGAAGAATTAGAAAGAGTGAGTTATGAAGTTGAAATATTGATTTTTTTTTTTAAATGATATCTTCAAAATAATCAATTGGGATAATCTATTTTTTTTTAGTTTTAGTATTGAGAGAAAAGCAATTGACCAAAATGAAATATGTGAAAAGAGACAGATAATCACTGGTAGCCTGCACAAAGCTTTCCTGTCTGACATCACTGATTTCTCCATATTTCCTTAATGCACATCAATCAAAAACTGCAATATTGTCAGGTTCATACATTAATGCACAACTGATTATAACAATTTCACTCTATTGAACTTACATAGAATTCAAATTCTCTAGAATGAGAGCCACTGAATTATAGAGTATCAACAGAAGCAATTCATTTTGAACAGCCCAGTTTGCAAATTAATCATTTTGGAATTAAAAAAAATAATCATTTCTTGTAATTATTTAACTTTAAAATAACATTCTATGTGAAATTTTGAAAGCTATTTAAATATATTTTTGTATAGATTCTTGTAACTTTAGGTAATTCTGTAAGCTTTAATCAAATTCAAGGCATATCAGTTTATTTGAAGGTATCACAATGTCTTTATAGTGGCATTCAAAATCTTGCAAGGGATTCGTTTTTAAATCTAGTTGTTGTATATTTAACTGACAAAATTAACTCGAAATATTTGAATCTAGTATGTAAAAATTTCTATTGGATGACAATACAATGATCATTCAATGATTATTAAACCTAATTCTTGAAGCTATTTCTCATAGTTTTTTATTTTCTGATAATGTCTTGGTTATTTTTTGGGGGAATTTTATAAGCGATAATTATAATCTCTTTTGTTTAATCAAATAACATTATTAAAATTTCTTTAAGAATATTCCTGTAAAAATATGGATCAAAGGTCTATTTGGAATAAGTTTTCGCTCCAAATAACTTCCATCGTCTTCTGTGTTTTTAGCGGCGAGAACAAAGACGAATGGAAAATATGCATAACCCTCATTATTTGAAGGATGATGGCAAAAGCAAGGTGAGTTGATATATATATGCTGCTTGTTGGATCGTATATTTGACTACTAACTCTTAACACGATTAATTAATGAATTTTTCAAATTGATTTAAAAGTACAAAAAAATTTTTTTTTTGTATTTTCATTGCCATCTTTATTGATTGTAATTGATTATCATTAAAACTTTTGTAGAATTGAATTTTGCCTTTGATAATTATTAGATTTTTGAAAAGAGAAATAATCTTAAATTTAATTTCATTATAGATGTAATAAATTTACTGTTCCTAACTATAATGTCTAAATAATTTGATATCTCTTAACTATTATAGATTGGAAATTAATAATGTTTAGAAAATCTATTTCATAGATTCAAATTATTATTAGTAGTAAAATAACTTTGATATTGGATAGGTTTTACTGTTTTGTCTTACTTTTGTATATGTAACGAGATATTTCTTTTAAAAATGTTAAATTGTTTCTTTTGAGGTTATAAATCTTGAAAATTGTAATCATTCATTACAAAAAAAAATAAAGAAATTTGATTTGAAAATATTTTTTAGATTAAGTAGTGAATGAATCTTTAGTAATTTATTTTTAGAATTCAACACATGAAATATTTTGACATATTTACAAAAATATTTGTTTCGTAGCTTTTGCCAGTAAACAACATTTCATAATGGAAAACAAGTTTGTTATTTTTTGGTCTTGTTTAAATGGTTGATGAAATGTAAAAAAAACAATTGTTTATAAATTAGTTTTAAGAGCAAGTTATGCATTAAATCTTGCTAAAAGGGCTGTCATGACAAAATAATCTTTGAAATAAGATATTTTCATTAAATAGATATAATAATTGCATATTCTTTCTTTGTGATATTATTATAATAAACAGTTAAGCAGGTTTTAAACAAATTTATTTAAAACATTGCATTTGGACTATTTTTTTTTTTGATTGGATTTTAAATGAAGACATACTTTATGTTAATTCATAGAAATTGGGCTAAAATAAACTATTTTGAGCTGACAGACAAAAAAAACCCAAATATTATCCCAAAGTATTGAATTTTAAAAATCCCAGCACATACCTTATCCCAAAACCTAAATTATGTATCCCATGTTTATATGCTTTTTTTTTATTTTGCTTGTTTGTATACCTTTTCCTGTTCATTTTAAAGTTTATTGCTAATTTTTTTATTAAATTTTATTCATCTGATAATGTTAACGGCTTGCATGTTGAATCAAATGATTATAATAATAATTAGTAATAACTGTTTTTTTTTAATTTACAAGAGTTCTAAGATAAAAAATGTATACTGCATCAGGTTTGTATAGAGCATAAATGTTAAAGATTTCTCAAAATTGATTTTTCTTTTAATATTTTAATTTCTTATGGATTTTTTTTGATGTTCTTCTGTAAAAGTTCTTAAAAGTTGAATATCTTCTTGAAAGTTAAAATGATCCAGAATTGTTGTTATTATTAAAGCTCTTGTTAGCTTTAAGCTGACAATATAAAATCTTTCCCTTAACAGATTTTAATATGTATAAGATTATCAGAGGCTAACTGATACATCAGTGGGCATTTATAATCATTAAAACCAAATCTTAATTGAAAAATACAAACCTTCTTCTCACTGCAGAACAAAAGATATGAATCAATGAATATTGAAGACATTCCAGTGGCTGATATTGACCTGTCTGTGCCTTTACATGTCCCAGGTAAGAATGCATGCTCCACCTGCTTTGCATGGTCCTCAAATCCTCATTTGTATTGCATGGATGGCGCTATTCCCTTTTTCTTATATTATTTCATAGATTTACAGACATAAAGCAATCTGCTGTTTTGCTGCTCTATTAAATTTATTAAGTTTTTTTCTTCTTTTAATCAGGTTAATATTTTACAACAAATATGGTTTACGTAACTTTAGTAAAAAATATTGATAAGTCTCAGTCTGATTACATCAAAATAGTTTCTCTATAATTAATGTTTCAAAGATTGATTTAAATTGAGAAATATTAGATATTTAATGATTTTATCAATTCAGAAATATTTCACATTGAGTTTATGTGAGCAAAAGAAAAAGTCATTAATGAGGATTTTGAAACCTTCTTATTACTTTATATTTGAATTATAATAAGTTATTTTCCATTATGTTACATTGATATAATGAATTTAATATTATTCAAAATAGTGATTTTTTGAATGACTCAAAAGTAAAAAAATCTTAATGCTTGCTTAATGTTTAACTTTTTCAATTACAAAATAAATAATTAGCCATAAACCAGTTCTGTTTCTCAAATCACTTTTAAAAATCAACAAAATTTTATCCAAATCTTCAATTTTGATTGTACATACTAAACACATTCCCGTTTACTATAAAGAACAAACCTATCAAAATGCAACTGTAGAAACTTAATCACAATTAAACACATAATGGAATGTAAAGCCTTAAATAAAACTACTTAACAAACGAAAAGTCCCATCACTAAACAATACAAAATAACAATAACAATACAAAACGAATAAACAGACAAAATTCTCCCTAAAACTTATGAGACCTTAAATAACCATAAATAGTTGATAGGTCGTTAAACCCAAGCAAACCAACTAAACATAAATAAAACAAGACAAAAATACTTCAACAAAACAACCCTAAAAAAGATCTTTAAAGCAACACAAAATATATACCAATTCCTGATTGAAACTATTTTCTACCAAAAAATTCCCACATATGAACTTATAACAAAAAACCAAATCATACAATAAAATGATTCATCAGGAGTTGACATGATATTAAAACCCAAAAACCAACAAAGGTTATTAATTTTCTGGGCAAAAAAAAGCCTTTCACGAAAAATCTAGAATTTCATTCATGAAGCCATTTTCCTCAATTTTCCTGAGTTTGATTATCAAGTGTTAAAATAATGAGAGCCAAATAAACCTTTAAAAATCTTTTACAACTTAAACAACAAAATGCTTTTTGCATAGAATTAATAAATGTTAATGGTATAAAAACTCTAACAAATGGTTTTTATTTCCAATAAAAAAGAAAATATTTATCCATAACAACAGATCTGATATGAAACAGATATTTTTGTAGCATTGGAAATGTTTTCTACTTGTGTGAATTATTTTGTTCACTATTTGCCTGTCTGCTACTCTTATCAGTTTATATGTATTGTAAATTATGTTTTAATTTTTGATTTGCATTTCTCTTCAATGAGCAGTAGCTTGTTATTTGGCAAAATGCCTAAAAATTAGAATTGGTTCTAATTTTTTTAGATTGTCGTCATGCTTATTTGAATGAAATAAGAAAATTTCATTTATATTTTAAATATATTTTTAGTTTGTGATTTGTTGCCTTGGGAAAAATTGTTTTTTGTTGTCTTAGTTTTGAAATTAATTAATATTCAGTTCTTCAATATGTGGATAATTTTATTATCAACTACATTCTATTCTTGTATTTATATAACAGTGTAGACACACATTAATCTGTAAAACATTTTGCTGCTATTTGTAGTTACAGTGCTCAATATCAGTGATTGTGCATGTGTACATTTACACACACACACACACATGGATATATATCAAAAATGGAAAAAAGCTGAATATTCCATTTTATAGAATTAAAATATGTTATGTACAATAACTGTTTTTTTCTTCATTTTTAATCTTTAAAATTTATTCGATTTAAAGCTTGAATAATATTTGACTTGAATAAGAAAAAGACCTTAAAAAAGTGTGATGATTACAGATGTTCACTTATTGCTTCTCAATGTAACACATATGCTGTTGCATGACAGTGCACACTACTGTTGTATGTTATTTATAGATATTTTGGGAGAGTTAAAAAAAAGATACAAAAATTGTGGTCACCACAAAAATTCAAAATATATTTTAAAGATTATATCTTTTTTCCTATCAGGCATGCTTGTAGAGTCTCTTCCTATGGCTTCATTTATGTGAAAATTGTTACAAGTGTTTCCTATGGTATTACCATATTTTCTACTCAATTCTAGAACCAGACCACCAACAGAAAAAAAGCTTAAACTAATAAATGATGCCTTATCTCAGAATGGAAATTTCTCTTCAAATTGTGTATAAAAAAAAAGGTTTTAAACATAAATACTGATCTTAATTTAATATTTGCGAAGATTTGTCTAAAAATTTGGCAATATTGAAATTATTTGTAAGATCTAATTCTTCTTGATTTTAATTTCATTAGACATATACAACAAAGTTAATGAAAAAAATGTATATGTAGACATACATATTTATTCACAAACACACATAAAAAATGAAAAAACATTATCTTCATAATACTGAATAAATATTAAGATGCAACTGATTAATGTCAACCAATATAAAAACAAGACTGTCACAGTTTTTAGGTAAACACAAGGACTGAACAACTTTCATCTGGTTTAAAATAATAATCTTCCCTTGATCATAAAGATTATTTAGGATGAAGTATTTAATCTGTTGTAATTAAAATAACAACACAGCCATAACACAACAACCTATTTGATATAAGCATAAACAATTGTTAAAAGAGTAAAATTTATACAAGAATTCAATGAAAATAATGCAAACAAATCTACAAAGAAAATCAAATACAACAGAATACAAATGAAGGAGAATAAAAAAAAAAGGAAATCCACAACTTTAGACAATTCTCTTCTAATAATGAAATGTAAAAATAAATATATTTTCTGATGGATCTTAAACAACTGTTTTCATTTTTCATTTTCAAGTCAATAAACCCCAGCAAACCAACCAGACAAATAAACAAATGTTATAACATTAAATAAAAACAATTACATACAGAATCCTAATTAAAAAATAGGAAAATAAAAAAAAAACAACTGAGTTTAACATTATAGCAAAAATATCAAAAACCAAAATGATTCGTAAAACTAATAGAAAAGACTTTCTCAATTGTTTCATAACAATGACAACACTAACTTCACTTGTTGTACTCTAAATACAGTATTAATGGTAATTTAATAAAACACTGAAAAAAGATTAAAGAGGAAATATATTGAATTATTCTAATGAAAATCAAAAGACTCTAAATTCAATTGCAACAATTAGTATACAGACATATGTCTTTATATTTGAAAACTACTTGTGTAAAAATGATTCCAGTCAACATAGACAAACAGTATTTTGTTGCCACAAAAGAAAGTGTATAATTTGTTATTCTTTAGCAGTTGTGCATTTTAAGCATAAAGAGGGAAACTAAAAATTTGAAACTGACCCAAAATTACCAAGAAAATTACAAAATCATTGTTTATAATGAAATAAGACAAATGCCTTTTAAAAAGTGGAAAAATATAAAAAGACAATAACTTCTCCCATATCTAAAAAATAGAAATATAAAAACAAATATTTCATGTCCAGTCAATGAAAAGAATTCTCCACAAAAATTGAATTTCATTTAAAAACAAATTACCTCCCCCCCCCAAAAAAAAAAAAAAAATTTGATTTTATGCCTTCTTGGTAATATTAGATACTATCAGATAAATAATTACTAACAATAAAAATCACAAACGTTAAAAAAAATCTTTTTGGAACTAAGACGTTCATGAATGTTTTGTACTTTGACTCTTTGAATCTAGGTTTGATAATTTTAAGCAAATTGCAAAGATTAAGGGTTTATTTGAAATAAGATTTACAACTTTTATTGGTTATCAAAAAGCTGTTGTTTCTCAGATATTAAGTTTACAATGAAAATATTATTGAATAATAAATGATCTTAAAACTATTTTTTATTTTGCAATGTCTATTAAATTACTTTACAGCTATTATTTGATATTCTTTTAATAAACTATTATTGTAATATATTTTGTTGTTTTTTTTAATAAAAAAAATGTCTCAAGATTAAATAATCTTCAAAAAGTATTTGAAGTTGTAATAATTGTATTTGTTTAGTCTTTATTTATTAGTTTGATTGCATTGCACTGTAAAAAGCACAGCCAATTTAGAGCTTAATGCATGCTCCATAGTTTGTCTCTTTATTTCCATTGCTTTTTGTGTAATCTTTTAAAAAAGATGGCCTCCTCCTCGTCCCTTTCCCCTTCTGAATTGGAAATGGCAATTTGCCTTCCTTGCAGGGGTTCATGCCAGCATGGCTATTGTTTTCACACTGCTTGACACTTGTGGAAATGATTTTCTCCTCAGGTCTTTCCTCTTCAGACAAGTACATGAAACTGGGCAACATGCTGGATGATAGCAGTCAACCACAATTTGGAGTGTCTAATAGTCCAAAGAAAAGCAAAAAAACAAAGCGAAAGAAAAAAGGAAGGAAAGGACAGCATTATTCTGATACAGAAGAAGATGAAATTGATTCAAGTTTACCTGCTGCAGTCAGTACTATTATGGATATGCCAGAAGTAAGTCACAGTTCTTAGGATTTTTCATATTACTAGTATTATGTGTCTCATCATAACCCTGTCTATTGCACTATAAAAAATGCTCCCTTCACATCTATTTGTTCTACTACTAACATGGCTATTTAATAAACTTGATTTGTTCACATCTAGCTCTGTAGACTTATTATTTACATACACACATAACTAGAAAACCCACACTTCATCCAGATTGTCTATTTTTAAAGCCTTCTCCAGACAAAAAGTTTTCAAAATAAAATTTCATAAACAATAAACCAAAAAATAATTGACAACAGGAAAAGTTAGTTTCATTTTTCTTTTTATTTCACTTTGGCTGCATCTTTAAAGAATTAACACTAACAGATAGTTTTGTAATACAAGGATCTTGTGGATGATGATAATAATCTTGTAGATGATGATGATAATATGGTGAAATTCCAGATTGTGGAAATAATCTAATCAAAATAAATACAAATTTTTATTAACATAAAAAAATATGATATTCAAGGCTTTTTTCAAGGTAATAATAGAAATAAATCCTTTTCAAACCTGTATGAACACTAATATCTAAACTTCAATATTTATAAGCAAATATTTGTTATAGACCCAAAATTCATAATTCTAATATTTAGTCTCTACAAAATCCAAAAATCTTGAAATTCTATTTTTCTTATTAATTTTTCATTCTTAAAAGAATAAAAACCCTATTTTTTATTTCCTGCCAAAATTTGAAGTTTTTGTTTAGCATCAAATATAAATATTTTAAAATTCTGTTTTATTCATTGAATATCTTAATATAATATTATTAATAATATTAAAACCATCAATATTTGAAGGGTGCTCACATATCAGATAAGGATGATGATGACCAAGATGCTGATGATCCACACAGGAAGTTAAATATTAATTTGGATGAGTAAGTATTATTAATTACTTAAAATTCCTTTAAAAGCTTTATGTAGAATATAATAGACCATTGAAAATGTTTTTCATTGATATTTTAATGGTTATTTTATATTTTTATCTAATAATCTAATCTGTGTGTGTTTATGAAATAGAAATTGTTGAATTGTAACAACCAAAAATCTTGGAATAAATTAAAAGATAGAATTTCTGAGATTATTTGTAAATTATTTAAACCTTTGAATATTTGAAAAAAAACATTTTTTTTTCTCTAAGTTTCCATTTATGTTTATTTCTGTAGACCATTACGGGATGATGAAAAATTACCAGTTCGAACACACCATGTCGTTTTAGAATCTTATAAATTAGATGAAATTGGAACGGATCCGTTGGAAATGGAAAAATTGAAAAAAAAGACTAAAAAAGAAAAGGATAAAACAAAGAAGAAAAAAAAGGTTTTTATTTTTTTTACAAAAAAAATGAATTTTCATTTAAGGTTTTCAAAATGATTTTGTTTTTAATCTTATGTACAGGGTGCTGCATAAGTAACACCTTTTCTTATATCTTTGCATCATTTTTATTGAACAATTTTGATATGAAATAAGCATTATTTTAATTTTGTTAAAATCTTAAATCTTTTTATTTACTTTCAAAATATTAAAAACAATTTAAAAAACATTAAAAATGGTTCTAATTTTGTTTCACTCCAGAAAAGGGCATTACTTATGCCACACCCTGTATATGAAAAAAAAAAAAATTTTTCCAAGATAAATTTTTGATAAAACTAAATCTATTTTATTTTATTTTTTTTTGGTAGGAAAAGAAAGAAAAGAAAAAAGACAAGAATTCTGTTGTTAACTCTTTACTTGGTGGAGGTGAAATAAATGGAGAAGCAAACATGGATGAAAATAATGGGAATTTATCTACTTTAAAACTTCAATTACCCAAAGCAGATCTTAAAGCACAAGTTTGTCCTTTTTTGATTTGACTTTCATTAATATTCAATATTTAAATCATTTATTCATTGCTTCATTTTGAAAAGTTTATGTTTTAATAATTATCCAGCTTTTTTTTTTAACTTTTCATTTGTTTAGCTTAATTTTTTTTTTTTTGGTACCCCGATTTTTAATGAGGGGAACCTATGTTTCGAGGCTCGTTCGTTCGTTCGTTCGTTCGTTCGTTCGTGTTTTTCTCTGCAACCACCCATTCAATTTTTCTGAAATTTTGCAT
>JAUZSX010000050.1:4592714-4641672 GCA_034780655.1 Idiosepius hallami
ACACACACACATATATACACACACACACACACATATATATATATATATATATATATATATATATATATGTATATTGTTTCTACTAAACATTTTTTTTCTTTAACAATAAAGATAAAACTCAGTGAATATTATTTTTCCATTTCCTTTTTTGTTTGTATATGAATTTCTATTGTATTTCTTTTCAAATCTTACTTTGTCTCCAAGATACTTTAAGCCCTCATCTTTTCATTCTTTTGTTTTTCTGATCCTGTACATAGACACACAAGCACTTTCCATCTGAGTGATGTTGACAATGATGGGCTGTTATATGACATTCGATTTTAAATATACATGGCTCCTTGTCATTTAGTCTAAAAGGTGAGGGCAATGATGATGATGATTGATGATGGTGGTGGTGGTGGTGAAGATGATGATGAGAAGGAGCCTACATCTTGGAAATGAATTACTAGGATTATTACGTCCTACTGGAGAAATATCATTAAGATTATCTTTCTACAAGAATTTATATTTAACAACCAAATCCTCTTAAAGACTTCATGAGGTGAAAATAATAATAATAATAATAGTAATAATAATAATAATAGTAATAATAATAATTAACTGTTTTGTTTTCTTATTGTTTTTTCAAAACAAAGAACATAACACTAGATTAAGAAGAATAAACTGATATAAGAAGACAAAGTTCTAATGGAAGGTTATTTTTTTTGTTGTTGTTTTAAGAGAAAAAATCTTGCTTCTTTACGTGAGAAAAAG
Source organism: Idiosepius hallami (assembly GCA_034780655.1). NCBI lineage: Eukaryota > Metazoa > Mollusca > Cephalopoda > Idiosepiidae > Idiosepius > Idiosepius hallami. The sequence goes on from JAUZSX010000050.1 coordinate 4,593,468, forward strand.
TGTGACGGGTCAAGAAAAATATCTCAGGAAGAAAAGCTGATAATTGTTTTATCTTCTGTATCTGTATCATCATCATCATCATCATTTTTACTTTTAGAAGAGTTTGATTTTTAAAGAATAATAACTTTCAAGACGTTAATACAAAATGTCTTCGTTTTTTGTATTGTTCATCTGAATTTGTTAGAGGACTCTCGATTATTTTTCTTGTTCAAGTTATTCACACTTCTATGCTACCCAAGCATATATCCACTTTATATTAGTATTTTCCCTTAACTCTTGTTGAATATTTAATTGAAACACATTTTGAAATTACTTTTATATTGTAGATTTAATTCTGATCACAGTTTTTGAGAAAAAGAAAAATTAGACTTTAGTAAGAAAATTGTTAGAAAAACAAAACAAAATAAAGAACTCAAGAATACAAATTGAAATAGGACCTGGTGACATAGAATCTGGACTGTCTACACCTGCAGAGTAAATAAGGATGTAAGTCAAGCTCCAAAGAAGGCTCCCAAATTAAACCTGAAAATTCTCATGAATACTTGAGAAGGGCTGTAGGGTACATTAATTGAAATATTGTTTGTACTTATCTCCATTTTTATCATTCATTTAATTATGTTTTGTTAATTTAATCTATTATTATTGTGTTTGTTTGATTATTCTATTCATCCCTTATCAAATCTTATTTTAAAGTCACTTTTTGAACAGTTTGAAAATATTGGTTTTATAAAATTTATTAACAAAATGGCATGAAGTAACCAAACTGACTTGGTAATTAAATTGTAATATTGCTTGCAAACTATCATACATCCAAAAATAAATGGTACAGGTATAATTTATATAGAAATAAATTATATAATATATATATAGAAAAAAATTTGAAAATAATGTTTTATTGATAAGATTATAACAAATAAAAGCAAGTTGAAAACATGACTCTTTCGAGTTAAGTGAGGATTTTTTTTACAGTTAGCAGTCTGTGATTGCCATATTTATACATACACTTTAGATATTAGTTTTGGGGTTATAAAGAATTTACTTGAAAAAAATATTCATTTTTTTAAAATTGAATAGTGATAAGGTGCAATGTTTTAAACATATTTAAAAGAGAAAAGATGCTCAAGTAATTAACAAAAAAACTTGTTAGATTATGATTTATTTTTAGAAATTATTTTCTGATTAAAATATAATTACGAGTAAATAATGTTTTAATGTTGAAAATTAGATTTTGTTCAAAAATTGTTTTTGTTAAATTTTAGTAATTAATTCAGGAAAATAAAAAATTTATTTTCATAAAAATAGAAAAAAAGTAAAGGGATTTTAAAGTGATATTTATTAAGAAAATTTTATTAAGAATGATATTTCCTAAGGACTTATTTGAAATTGAATCTATTGGTTCTTGAGATTGATTAGATTAAAAAGGCAGTCAACATCATTATATACTTCTTAATCTTGCTATAATTGGATAAGCCATCTACTATCTACTTATGTCTAATTTATTTCATTACATTTATGTACAACTTTTGTTTTTGAGTGTATATATTTATAATTAAAAACATTAGAATATGATAATTCTATCAAGCAAGTTTTCCGAGAGAAACAACTACTCAGTTAATCCTGCCTTAGAATAATTTTTATTAAGATAAAAAAATGTCCTCAAATCGAATATTGTTTATGATGATAATTGTCATTTACCTTTCACTGTTGGATACTTTAATCTCTTAAGCTAGCCGATTTATATTACATGTCAAATACATCTTTGTTTCTTAGAAGATATTTATTATGCTAATTTATTGAAGGAATGAAAAGTTTATTCAATCCTATAATTTCAGTAAAAAAAGGATACAAATGTTATTTTATGACATAATGTTTTTAAGAATATATTGTGCACTTACAATTTAAAAAACCTGCAAAATTAAATTCAATTGATTCTTTTTTAGGAGTAAAAACAGTAATCATAAAATAAAATTTTTATTGTAATATTTTTTTAGATTATTCCAATACGGTTATTAGTACAGAGAGGTAGATTTTGAAATTGCTGCAAGAATGTTATCAGTTACTTTAGTTAGTCATTATATCCTAACTGGAATATACCACAATAGCTATACAAGAAAATTCTGAGTATGGGAAAGGATAAAGAATTGAATAAATAATTTACACCAAATAAAAGATTAAGCTTTGAAAAGATAAAGAAAGCAATAATTATCTCAAGCATCCTGAACAATGAACATTCCTCTTAATACGATAAGTTCATTCATTAAAAGGATTAAAAGACCTAACATGAAAATTAGGATATCTAAATACTCAAAATACAATGGTTACATATGAAAAAAGTATTGCAAAAAGTTTTCTCTTCCTCAACATATAGTGTAACCAGACAAACAAGAAGCAATTAAATGCTGTAGAATTTTACTAAAGTTGGTTGACCAAACATATCACTTCTTCTAATGAAAAAAGTTGAAATCATAAGAGAATGTCAGGAAAAACATAATTAGCAGATAGGAGAATGTAATTAATAGATGAAACAAAAATTGAATGGATTAGCTATGAATGTTTGACAAATGCTTGTAATTTACTGGAGAAAAATTAAGAAATCATTACAACACTACTTTTAGAGTGACAATATCTTAAAATCCTTATGAATCATTCAGTATAATTAATGTTATTTTCTTTCTAGAAAAAAAAACTATTATATGACTAAAAGCTTAAAGCAATACGCCATAAAACAGAATGTTTTTTTTTTTTAGATGATTGTAATTTCATTTTTAATTGGTTTTGATATTTGTACTCTCTCAACCATAGTTGAGAATACAGTCATATACTAAAGAGCAAACTATAATTATTTTAACTTTTCTTTTTTAATAGAGAATGCAGTTAGTCACGTAGAAGGTGGTATATACATCAGCTCCGAGTTTCAATTTGGTGGAGTGTACATGGGAGATGAAGATGAAACCCCAGAAGAAATTATTCTTTACCGACCTGTGTATGTTTGTATTCCTCATGTTAAAATAGTCTATTCCAATTCCGGTCTTTTGCAAGATGAAAAGTCCAAAGATAAAAAGAAATCAGTGGACAGCGAGAAATCAGAAAGTGTTATCGAAGAGAAAGACATTCCGAGCCTGTTGGAAAAGAATGTGATCCAGTCAAGTACAGACAAAAAGGCTGCTCTGATAGACAAGGTGTCTCAAAGGGTTAGTGTTGAATCTGAAGCGTATCAGGAGAGATCAAAGAAAGAGAGTGGAGCCAGAACAGAAAATATGATGGCTGCAGCCATGGTTGCAGCCACTCTTGAAACGGTGAAACAGATCAGAGTCACCGTGCCAGATAAAGAAAATAAAGTTGCAGCTGAAGAAGCAAAAAAGGGACAAAACGATGAGGTTGACAAAGAAACCAATTTGAATGAAATTCAGCTGCTGCCATTAGAAAATAGAGAAGCAAAGGAGACTTCAGAGCAGGAGAAAGAGGCATCAGAAGCAAATGACTAAGATGCTGAGTCACCAACAAAAGAAAAGAAATGCCTGACAGATAATGAAACCAATGAAACCAAAGTCGGCGAGTCAAATGATATGAAACAGCTTCAACAAAAAACATAAATGCTGGACTTCAAATGTTACAATGACTAATCCGTTTTATGGCCAACACCAGCCAAGATGTTGTGATTGGGTCTGTAATACATTCAAATGTTTGTGAATCAAATTTTCTGATTGTTGTTCTCATCTTTAATAATTGTTAGCCTCACATTTCGGCTAATGAACCAATTGGCCTTCTTCAAACTTGGAAAGATAATAAAACGGAGGGCAAGAGTCTAAAAATTCAATACACAAAATGTCAAACCTCATCTCCAAGATTTCCTAAAATATTTAAACATTAAAAGCATATAAATACACAATAACCAAATTGTGTACCCAAAATATAACCATGACAGAAAAAAAAGAGATCTTAAATATATATACAATATTCTTGATAAACAATGCTTGATACAACTGTTTTGTATCTGTTCAAGCCAGTTTTTTTACTTGTAAAAAGTAAATGATAATCTATACATAAAAATAATAATGTGATTTTGAAATCAATTTCAAAATCAGAGCATTTCATGTTGCATATATTTTTCTAAATGTCTTATGATCATTTTATTTTATTATTTCCCAAGAGCTAAACAATTAAAATCTGTTTAAAAAAAAAAAAAGTTTCTGAAATAAAATATCTAAGCATTTGATGTTTGCGATATTGAGGAAAAAAAAATCAGAACTAGTCCTGGTAAGTATATTGTGTTTTAAACAGTGTTACTAAGTCCATGTTAATATCTTCCCCACACTCACATAAAAAAAAAAAAATCCTGATAACTGGTTAATCCATCCTCTATGAAAAACAGTTCAATAAAATTCAGTTGGAATAACAAACATACTATTTTGCTTAACACCAAAAGTAATAACTCATTCACTCTGTAAAGCATTGATAATTTTCTTTAAAAAAGAATGTGATATTTAAACTTGAATGTTTTATAAATTAACAATATATATATATATATATATATATACATACATACATACATACATACACAGAAAAAAAGAATTGCTTTCATGTCATGATTTACTTTAATCATAACACACACACAGTTAAATGGCATATTTAATTATTATATCCATTTACTTGAAGTCATGTACATCGAGCTCTTGCTAGATAATTTAAGAAAAATACTCTTATGTGGAATAATCCTTTTGGACAAAAATATTGTGAACTTCTTAAATAGACAATTTTGAGTGCTGCCTCTTAATTCTAACATCAGCTGTCACTGTGTTTTTAAAAATGGCTTCTTTAAGAATTATCATGAATGGGAGAGAGAGATATAAAAAAATAAAGATAATAAATTTGAAATTAATTTACACTTTAATTGAATTTATTGCCTAAAGAAAAGAAAAACAATGATTTAATATACTTTTTCAGGTAGTTTGTAACAAATATTTCATTAAATTTTTGTTTGGACATGATAAAGAATTGAAACTTATATGATTTTTAAAATGAGAATGCCATTAAAAAAATAAATTTTAAAAAAGGCCATTCAAGTGGCCCAACAATTTGAATATTAATGAAAAATTTATTAATTTAGAAAAAAAAAATATATATATATAGCAGAAAATTTATTTCACGTATTCAAATCACATTTATTTTTTTTAAAGTTTCTAATTGATTGTTTTCACATTTAAAATTATGATGATTAAAGCCTTCATTATTTCAAATGATTATGTAGGCTTTTACAATGACGGTTACTTGTTAGTGTAAGATTATGATAACACATAATTTCCAAGTTAAATTAAGTTTCAAAATTTAATCATGAATTTAAGCTTTTCTTTACCAGTTGGATTTATTCTTTTATCATAATTCTGCTTCTTAGTCCAATTTTTTTTTTTATTTAACTTGTAATCCTTCAAAAGCTAGAAACATTTTCAGGTGACAGAAAAGGAAAATTAAAAGCATGTCATAAAAATAGTGAAGAACCCTGAAACAAAAAAGGAATTTAAAACCTTTTTATGGGGTGTGGGTGGGGGAGGCAGTTCAAGCCTTGACAGAACATAAATCAAACTTGAAGCAATTAATTCATATGCCATCAATAAGCTTATTTTAATGTACACTGCAAAAACCAAGTTTCCAGGCCTGTGAGTGATTAATTTTGGTAATGCTGAAGAGAAAAAATATTCTATATTAAAGAATTAAAAATAATTTCGTTTATAAAGAAATTTTCTGTGGATAAATAAACAAAAATCATGACCAAAACATAGCAGAGTTAACCATTTTTAAATTAAAAAGTTACTTTATTTTATCAAAATAAATGTCCACTAAGTCTCCTTTACAAGTAGCAGCAGAAATACACTGCAATTGAGTTGTGTAACCTTACCTTTCTACAAATTTCAATGATGTGGTAAGAGATTAAAAAAAAAAACTTTTTCTTTTCTTTTTTTTTTTTAAAGGGGTTTTAAGTTTTTTTTGTTTGTTTTTTTTTTTGTCTTTTTGCAGAGAGGATTTATTTTCTCAATTTTCAAAGATTTTTTTCTTTCCAGTTATAGCCTCAGGAGTGAAATCAAGTCAGGTAAACAATGAAGTCATTGAATCACGCTGAAAACAAAAGGCAATATATACATATTCACATATACGTACATATTGTCAAGTCCTGAAATTATATATAAGTCCCAAATTGTAGGGGTGGGAGAGGGAATTAATTATTCACAAATTTGAGAAAAATAGCATGGTTTGTTTAAAAAGAAAAAAAGAGAATAAAAAATAACAGAAATGGTAAATAAAGACTTTTGTATTAAATCAGTTTTTTTCCCTCAGTTGAAGCTAGTAGAAAGAAATTAGCTTACCATTGTTTTTCTATAAAATCTTAAAATGATGCCTAAACTGCAAATGTTGGATTATGTCTTGCTTCTTTCAAGCACCAAATAAAATTAAAGCAATCTATACTTGTTCATTCAAGGAAAAACTTCAATTTATATAAAATTCAGAATTTCTAACGACCTAAGTTTAGTCACTTCAGTGACCATAGTTTTTTTTTAAAAGTGTTAATGCAATGTGTACATATAGCTCTTCAGCAGTTATCTCCCATAGATCCATATGGAACCAGCATAACGTCTTTGATATTTTTTCAAGATTTTGTTTTGTTTTATTTGCAGGAGAGTGGAGGGCTTTCTTTGCCAATGTAGGTCATGTTTATAGTATACAAAAAATGTATTCAATACAGAGTAAAATGAAACCATAATGGTTAAGAATAAATATCAAAGGAAGAGTTGTCATTATGATTTAAGATGATTTACTTTCTTGAAGAGCTTAGGAGTTTCATGAACAAGTATTTAAAACTAGCTTGGCTTATTATTCAGCCATCAGTTTATCATTGCATTTTGAGATATTCTTAAAAATGAATGGTATGAAAGAGTAGACATTTTTCAAGGAAGGTTATATATGAACTCGCATAAATCACCCCAGAATTGTGTTAGAAGTAGATTTGTGTTCCAGGCTCCACCGAACGTGTGTATTGGAGGAAAGTGAACCCTAATCATGTATTTTGCTTCATAAACCCTTAAATATTCTAATAACTTTAAATTTTTATAAATCTATGACTGGGAGGGAGAGAATAAACATAAAATAGGCCCAATTAGGATCAATGATAAAAAGAAGCTAAAATTGAATGGTTGATCCGATTCATGGAAGAAAAAAAAGTGAAATATCAAATTTGGAAAACTTAACAATATTAGAGCTTAAACCAAAAGAAAAAAAGAAAAAAAAACTTTTTTCTTCATACTTGGTAGAATAAAAAAAATATTATTTTAAAATTCAATCAGGGCACTGTCTACAATTTAGAGAACAAAAAACAAAAAGCCATGCATTTTAAAAGCTTTTTAAAATTGATAGATAAGCAAATAAAAAAATATGAAAAAGAAAATGTGAATAGATAGATTATGTAGGTAGATTTGGTAACAAAAGCCTCAAAGCAAACCGTTATTGTAAGAGGATATCATCAAACTGTACAGGAAGGATAAATGGCACTCATACATTATGGGCAGGGGAGGAGGGACAAAAAAGATATTTACAAAAATTCCAGGAAAACAGAATGCAACACCCCTCACCTGCCCCACATTATAAATCAGTATAAAAAAAAAGAAAAATGTTAGGCCAACTAAGAATTTTAAAGATAAAGAAATGAAGAGGCAGAAAGAAAATAAATTGATTTAAGTTTAAATTTGAAATCCAACTCTAGTGTTAATCAAAGTGAAGAATAAAAAAAATTAGAATAGAGTAAGAAAAAAATGATTTTTTTTTTCTTTACAAAAAAAAAAAGTGTGTGTATGTATATATATATATATGTATATACACTCACACACACACACACACACACACACAGAGGGTGTTAAACAAACGTACATATACTGAAGCAGACAGAACCATACCAAACGTCAAATTGAAATGTTATGGACACTTTTATCAGTTAAAGTGGGACAATATTTTGGGGAGACACCTTCTCTGTGTATGTGTGTATACATGTATATGATTTCATTAATAATAATAATATATGTATATTTATATATATGTATATATATTTATACATATATATAATGAGAGAGAAAATAGGCAGAAAAAAAATGAAAAAAGTAACTTTCTGGATCACTTCAGGATTCACAAAAATGAAATATTAATTAAACATTATTAAAAAAAAATTTTTTTATAAAAGTCCATATATTGAATGACAGTAGGAAAAAAGTTGGAGTTCAAGAAGCATTAAAAAAATTCCTTCAAATTAAGAACAGGACATTTTTGAATTTAACCTTTAAACATTTAATTCAATTTAGACCAATAGATAAAAAGGTAGGTAGGTAGATAGAAAATGAAAACCTAACATTTTGCGGGAGGGGTTTATTATTTATTTGTAATCTTAATTGTAACAGTTTTCTTTAATATTTTTGAAGACACTAGCATCCATTTAAGGCATTTCCTGAGATACCTCCACCATTGATGTAAGCATAGGGTAATCTTTTGTTACTGAAGATCTGAAGGAAATAGATGAAAAGTGGAGGAGACAAAGGACCAAGAGAAAAGATAATGTACAATAGACAAAGGAAAGAAACACTATCGGGTTAATAAGCAGTTGGAATTAAAACCATCATCGTTGTACCCTCCCCACAGGAAAAAAAAAGGAAACCATAACTATGATTCTGCAATCCATTTCCCGGAACATACACTTTACAAAACAGGTTTTGGTTTTTATCTCTTTAGGCCTTTTTGTTATGTATTTTGTTAGTTGTGTGTTGGAAATATGTTTTTGGTTGTAGGGCAAGAGAGGATTGAAACTGAGAAAGAGAAAATTCAGCTAGATTGGTAATTAATGAGATATTTTAAAACTTTTTTTTTTTTTCTAATTCAAAAGAAAAGAAATTACAGCCATACATTTTAAGAGAAGACTTAAGTTTGGTTTAATCCTCTTATTAAACCTATATATGATTAGAAATTTGAAAAAAAAAGAAAAGAATTCTAAGTTAGAAAATAAAAGCTCAGAGAAAATGAGGAAAATAGAAAATGTCTTTGGGCAATTTACAAAAAAAACTTTACTACATTCCATTTTTTTTTCTTGATGTGAATGATTTTCAAGAACGAAAAAAAAAAAAAAAAAAAAAATTGAAGGAGAGGCAGTAAGTAAAAATAAGTTTTCAAATTTTATGAGAAGTAACCAAAACAAAATAGAAAAGGGGATAAATTTACAGTGTCAGTTATTTTTCTGGTTTATATGACTTTCTTATTGAAATTTTTAAAGATCTGGGAATTTTTTTTTTTTTTTTTTTTTTTCCTTCACACACATACAAAAAAAAAATCCAAATGTATAAACAGTGAAATTTAGTAAAGGGAAAAGGGGGTATTTATAAACCATACCAATCACAATAATGCAAAACGTGCATACATTTATATATAAAGATACTTATAAATATATGCACACACACACATACACGCACACACACAAATGCGCAAAGTGGAAGGGATAAATTTTTTTTGTATTTAAAATTTTTTTTTTTCTTGAATCAACATGCTAGAACTTTTGATTGGTTAAGAAAAAGTTCTAGATAAAAAATGAGAAGCACAGGATTTTCTAACAGTAACAGCAAGAGAGAGAGAGAGAGAGAGAGAGTAAAAGAGAGAGAGAGAGTGTAAGAGAGAGAGAAAATAATGGCCAGGGTATAAAGAAAAAAAAAAAAATTAAAAAAAAAATTTTTTTCCATTGTTTTAAATTTTTTTTTTCTTTTGTGCTCATAAATTGTATCCCCTTCTCAGAAGTTGTGTACCCATTGAAGTAACCTTTTCATTTAAATCCTTTTCTTCCAAATTGATTTTGTTTAATTTTTTTTTTTTTTTTTTTTTTTTGCAAGGCAACACTTCTGAAATAAAACTTTTTTAAAGTAGGAATGGAAGCCAGAATATATCATTGCTTTATACACAAATAGAAAAATGTCAGGACGTATGAATTGCTCGTAGTTAGAAATGATAAGAATACGTGGCAGCACATCTGCCAAGTGTTTGTTGTTGTTGTAGTAGTAAGAGTAGAAATAGTAGTTGGAGGAGGAGGAGTAATTGTAGAATTGCTGCAATAGTTGTAGTAGTAATAGTAGTAATTGCATGTAGCAGCACAAGTTAAAAAATCTTGCATTTATTTCTTTTGTTGGGTTTTGGCTTGGGACATAAGACAGCACGTATGGCTTCATCAAATACTGTTTTGAGGCCTTTCTGCGTTAAAGCAGAACATTCCAGATACTTCACTGCGGTAATTTCTTTTGCCATGGCCAAACCCTGAGGATAAGTAATTGGTGACAGCTTCTTTTCTTTCAGCTTTTCTACAGTTTCTTTGTCTTCCCTCAAATCAAGTTTAGTTCCTACCAAAATGATTGGTGTATTTGGACAATGATGGCATACCTCAGGATACCACTGCAAAAGAAAAATCAAACTAAGTATGAAAATCTTAATAATGAATACTATTATATCTTCATTTTAATTGATGTATGCAAAAAACAACATTTTAGCATAATCTAATGTAAATAAAGTCATTAAATTAAACAATACCAAAAATATTTTAGATTTTTTCCCCTAATAAAAGATGTGATTGATGTTTGTTTACATTGTCAGTATGAAAAGATTTCATGGTCCACTTCAAAACTTAAAAATGTCACACAAATAAACAGAAGAAAAAGATTTCTTCTCAAAATAGAAACACATAATTATTAAATAGAATGTGTTTCTTTTATGAGAATTCATTAAAGGTTATGACTAATCAATGTTTTTTAAACACACAATTTACTATGTTCAACAATAATGAGTGAAAATTATTTATTTCAAAAATTATATTTGCCCAAAGAAATTTTCTTTTCAATTTTAAAATTTAGTGCTTGTAAATATCTTTTTTTTTTTTTTTTTTTACACGACAAAAAGTTTTGTTTCTTTAATATGTTGGAATAAAAATAAAATCATGTACCAAAACTTTTAGGAAACAAAATTAAGTTTAAAAGTACTTTCATTTGCAATAGTTTTTTTTTTTTTTTTAACTTTTATCAAAATTTATTTCAGTTATAAAAGTTCACATCACTGTAAGTTTATGGCCAATTGAATGTTTGTCCATAGATTAACATGTAATTTTTAGTTTCCATATAATAACAAAAAATAGTGACAACTTAATATTTTGACAATCATATTACCTTTAACCTAATTTTACAGAATCTAAGGTGATAATTTACTATTACTTTAGATTTAATTATAATCAAACAGCATAATCAATTTCTTTTGAATCATTATTTTGTAAATTTAATTTCATGCAAAAAAGGAAGGTCTGAAATTAAAAAGAATCAATTTTCAATATAAATTTTGAAGTAATTATAATTAAATATGTGATATTTTTTGTTTAATTTTTAAAATCTATTCAGTTACTTCAAATTCGATGGATAAAGAATTTCTGATTTTGGTTTTTTTTGCGATTCTACCATTTCTTTTAATTCTGTGGTTATTGGGTTATTGGGTGTGACAATATATTGTCACACACAATCCTAATTTAATATTGAAACAAATTTTTAGGAAGGTGAACTTATCATTCACAATCATTACAAATAAAGTTACCTCCCTTGAACAATTGGAGCTACTACCTAGTCTTGACAGATTTCTTACCTTTGCCCTCACATTCTCAAAACTTGCTGGGCTAATCAAGGAGAAGCAAATCAAAAACACATCCTGTTAATATAAACAAAATTAAAGACAAGTCAAAACAAGAGAAGTTTTATTAACACAATTTAAAAATAATTAATGTTTTGAGATTAGGGAATAAGTAAAAAATAAAATAAATTATTTTGGCAGTAAATTTACATTTCCTTCAAATTAGATTTATTGTTAATTATTTTTGCTTGTTCTGCTCTAGTCACAAGTAAATAATAATCATGCTCAATTATTAATAAGATGAATTTCATGAAGCATTCAGTTTTTAAATGTATTATTCAAACAAGAAATACAAATATTCAGAAAGTTATAGTTCTTGATTTTTAATATCAGTTGGAAAAGCTTTTCATTCTATGTTTATATTGAGGCTTTCTAAAAATGACACTTAACTGAAAGAGTCTAAAAAACAGATTAATTCAATTTAGTATTTTTTTCTATTTATCTAAAAAAATTAATAAATAAAAAAAAAACCTTTGCTAGAAAAGTTTCTCTTAAAAGGGTGAATATAATGTGGACCAATTATGTAACTAATGATAAACTTTTAAACTTTCATGTTAATTTGGTTTTAGTCAAGAGGATTTTTTACCTTTCCCAATGGTATTAACCTGAATGTAGACATAATTGAATTACTAGGATTTAAACTAAGTTCAGGCAATTCATGGGCTTCTACTAACTTCCATATCTATTTTTAATCAGATTATTAGAGTTCATCACCTGAACTAAACAAAGGCAATATCAACCTCAACTAACATGAAATAATTTAATTTCAAAATATGACAATTACAATAAGTTGGATGTTATACTCTTAGAAATGAAATTTATTCATCATCATTTCAAAAAAAAAAAAGGTCTATCTTATAAAGTTTATTCCAATCATAAGAATTTAAGATATATATAGGTTTTCCAAGACATGAAAATTAGTTTAACTTAAATTAGAAAAACTCTTGCTAACATAGGTTTATTTAAAATGGTTTTTTTTTTACACATTTCCTAGGATATTATATTTCCTTTTATCAGTATTTAAAAAGTATAAAAGATTATAATAAATCTATGAAATTAAACCTAAACGAATTAATAGATAAAATTTTTGTTTCATTACATTCATCCTTTTCTAATTAGACCTATTTGAAGAACAATAAATGATTTTTTTTAGCTATATTTAAAATGCCACTTAACAATAAAACTGAATTGCAGTATTGTCTGGGGTTGGAGACTTGCAACTATGGTAGTTAAAGAAAGCTTATTATATAAGAAAGCAGCACCATAAATATGCAAACAGTGATCCCAATAATTTGACTCTCGCCTTTGTAATTATTTTGATTTGTTTTTTTGAACTTCTAAATTTTGACCTCAAAGCAGCTATTTTTCTGGCTCAAAAACAATTAGAAAATGTTACCCAGCACTGAATAACCCTCGGGGTCAAATTTCAAGTCTTAAGACCCAAAATTTTCAGTGTAATTTAGTAAAGACTGCAATGGTGCAATCTTTTAACTTCTACCTCTTAGCAGTTAAATTTCTGGCTCAAAACTAACTAAAAAGCTTGCCTCTGATTTGAATAACCTCTATATTTTATTTCTAGTCTGTAAACCAAAAATTGTCGGAGGAATTTCATATAGACTGATTGTACACACACAAAAGAGAGCAATAAAAGAATACTAGAAGTTATTTAACAATCGAAAGAATACTAGAAGCTATTTAACAATCGAAAGACTAACAAAACTTTAACTAATAAAATAAGAGGGAAATTACTAATATAGATTTTATAGAAATCTTAGAGTATTTTCTAAAAAGTAACAATGTACATTTAATTATTCATTTTCATTATAAGTTGATTAAAATAAAAAAAAATTACCGTTTGAGGATAAGATAGAGGTCTGAGTCTGTCATAATCCTCCTGACCAGCTGTATCCCATAATCCTAAATTGATTGGTTTACCATCAACCATTACATTAGCAGAATAGTTGTCAAATCTGAAAGTAAAATTTATAGATTGAATGATTTGGATCATGATAAAAATTGCTCTTTTTCTTTTAGTCTTTTGAATAATCAGAATTCCTCTCAAATCTAAAAGAATATTTTAATTTCATTTTTTTCAATGTCTTCTCAGTTAAATACATCCCATAAAATATACAATATTGACATGTCATTTAAAAAACAAAAAAACAAACACATTTTATGAGTACAGTTATTAAAAATAGTTTAAAGAATGAATTAGCAAGAAGAGTAAGAGAAAAATAGAGGAATGAATTAAGTTTATTAGGAATCTTTATTATCTTTATTCAGACTTCTACTCTCATTCATAGTTTTATCTTCACAAATGTGACCTTTATTCAGGCTTTCTCAGGATTTACTCTAACTTGGTAAGGCTTTTAAAGTTCAACATGAAAGATACCTAAGGCTAAAGGGCACATCAGAAGAAACATGAAGTTAGAACTGAAGAAGGAGTAGGAGGACAAAGATTAATTTGCAATAGGTCCAGAAATAATGTAAAAAACGAACCAATTTATAAAAATATTACCAGAATTGTATATAATCAGTGCTCTACATGGCAAGTAAATCACTCGCATTTGCAAGTGATTTTACCAGTTGGCGACTAAAGATAAAACATCAATTATCTTTTTGGCGACTGTGTTTTTTTTTGTTTTGTTTTTCCATGGACAAATCTTCCATTAGTGAATGAAAAATGACTTTCAACTTATATTTTCTTAAAATAAAACGAGCAAAGACAATTATTTAAACAATAAAAAGTTAATAGTTACTTTTTTCCTCTTTTTAAACAAGGCTTTTTAAGAAGTATCTATAAAACTAAAATAAAATTGATTACATGGTATCATATCCAAAAACTTTGACAGTATTCTGCTTCTTTTAAAGTTTCAAAAATAAATAGCATTGGGATAACCTTATAACCAGGCATGCTGTATCAAAATTCGAAAATTAAACATAACTTCACCAAAAATTGTTGGTTTATTCATAACAGTGAAATAGCATTACATAGGTTTGGATATTAACTTTTCTATTTGGCTAGTAAATTGAAATATTTAGTTGTCTAAGGTCAACTAAAATTAACATTGTCTGTAGAGCCCTGTAATAATAGTTTTTTTTTTAATGTTTTTGTTATTTTAATGTAAATAAAAACTTGGTTGTAATTATAAAAATATTAGTATTCTTTGCAAGATAATTATTGTGGAATCACTGAAAAACTGGCTTACAATGAATAAAACTAATCAAACCATTGTTTTTTTTAAATATTTTTATAATAAAATGAATTAGACAACTAACTGTTCTCTTTTCTCAGTGAATAAAAACAAAAGAAAATAATGGTTGAATATATTATCAAAAAACATAAATAATAATTTTATAGATAAAATAGCAAAATAGAATTACACATCTGATTACCTTTTGATAATAAGTATAAATTGAAATAAAGGTAACCTTTGGACATTTGCATAATATGTCTTTTTTTTCTGAGAAAATTCAAAATAGGATGGGTAGTATTGTCAATATGTTTTTTTAGCTGCCATTTATACTTGTGTAGTATATGACCTTTAAAGAACTTTTAAAAAGATTTTTGTTTTTTAGCAAAGGAGGGTCATATCATACCAGAGAGATAAAAATATATGTGACTAGGAGAGTATTACTCTTGTCAAAATGTACATTTTAATTGCATAATGTGATTTCACATTAGACAAGTTAATACAGTATTTAGAAAATAAAATATCATTAAAATATTTTTTGCCAACTATACATTTAGTGACTTTGGTCAACGTTGTGATGCATGCGATTTTCATCTATATCCAGCTTGTACATTTTATTGTAAACTTTGTACCTGATTCACTTTTTTTTATCATTTAATACATTTCTTCTATATATAAAACACTGTGTGGAGTTGTGTCCTTTATCAGCCTGGAGTTGACATAAATCAGTGGCCAACAAACTTTGCTTTCAGGGATATGACATCGATTCCCCAACCAGAGAGCCTTTTTGAAAACAACATGGGGGAGGGTTCTTTCACCCTTGTGACCTGTTCTGTGACCAGCATCAAAAGACAATCAACATGCCTGTTTCACTTTATGCTATTGAACTTAGCCCTTGAGGGACCCAAGGAGGGAGTGTCCAGCAATTAGTCATTTGCCTTAAGGAACTCTCATACTGACAGGCCAATTTTGTTGGCTATTTGTCATGTTTATAGAAATGTAGGATGTTTGTAGAAATAAGAAAGAAATAAGCTGTTTTTATGAAGAATTTTATTTGGGGATTATTTCTAAAAAAAAAATTTAACTCAAAAATGAAGCAGACAGTAACCACCATCAAAATTTTGGATTAAAAAAACATTTTTTTAATATTTAAAATAATTTATAAAAAGAAAAAAATTTAGATAAATCAATATAAAAAACATATAAAGAAAATAATAAAGAAGCAAATGTGAGATGCAATAAGAAAAAAAAAAAAAAAAAAAACTTTAAATATCAGTAAGTAATTAAGTTCTAAAAATTACTTAAAAAAAAATTTGAGAGAATTATTTCATAAAACCTATAATTCAAGTAACTTAACATAAACAATGCAAAACAGAAAAAGTGTCATTTTAAAAACAAATTTCATGGTTGATCATTAAGTTTAAAACTAATACATTCAACCATTTAAATTCACAATTCAAGAGAACTATTTTTTATATTATTAGTTTACTACATGAGAATTTTTGTGACAAATTTTTTTACAATGCACAACTAGATATAGAAATACAACTTGCGGCAAAATTTAAGAAAAAAGAAATGAACGGTTTTCCGGCAATCTTCCGGATGGAGGGACCCACGCCAATGAAAACCATGGTCCCTCTCCATTAAATCGGGGGAACAAAAAAACTGGGCAAAAATGATTCATTTAGCTTTTATAAAAATATCTAAAGCCTAATCTATCATATTTTTGTAAATAAGATAATAGAAAATTTTCTAATAAGGAAAACTAAAGTTAAACATTCTTAAAAGATGTATATTTGAAGACTCCTACAGAGCTTTCCAAGTTTTAGTAGCTCAGATCAAAATTTTAAGTATAAATATCAAAAGCCAACCAATAAGTTTTACAGTGACTAAATCAATATTTCAGCAAAAATTATCAAAGAAAATACAGCACTAGTCCTACTGCAGATTGACTTTACCTTATAGAACTCAGATTAGTTGGCACTCACACAAAATTTGAAATACAGGCTAAACCATATAAAATAATAATTTAGTTTAGTTTTTTTTTTTACTGGGAAAATTTTTCTATAATGTTTGGACAAGTATTTTCAGAAGTTCAAATGCTTATAACAACAGATATTGACATTTCTAAAAAAATAAAATTATATAGGGTAGAAGGAAAAGATTATTAGGATTTCATCCATTTAAAAAAAAAGAAAAATCATTTTTTTTTTCAGAGAGTCAGTACTTAATCAGCAGGAATATTTCTAGCATAGACATGGGTGAATTTTACATTTCATATGAAAAAGAGTTCTTTACATAGAAAGGATAAAATATCTATTCAGCTATGTAAAAACAAACTTTAAAATGTTTATCTTTTGATTAAATAATCTAGAAATTATTGTTTGTATAAAAAAATTATATTATAAAATGCTGACCTGATAAATGTATAGGCAACAAAGTAGCAGTCACCAAATGGCATTGACCAGGATGTATATTTTTTAATATATCTGCTCCATATTTAACCCCTTATTCCCTGAGAAACATAGGGCTGCAATGAGGCTCCTCCAACAGACCTATGTCATTATGGTTTCTGTAACTTTCTCTTTTTACTGAATTGAGTAAACACACTTCATAATTAACAATTTTGGTAATTTATTATCGTTCTTTCATTTCAAAAAGAGGGCATCTGCATGCAATAATTAATAAATGATTATGAATTGGCTAATTTAGCAAAATATGGTTTACAATTAGGCTGCAAGTAACATGATTAGAGAACCTGATTTACCAGAGGTATAAAGAAGGAATTTCCTGTGTTAGAATTCAAATTAAGTTGTAGTAAACATTGTTTCATAAGTGGTAGCGAATTATAACTGACTTAAAGATACCATGGAATTCTAAAGGAATTAAAATATAAATAAAAAAAACAATGTCTGATTAGAAATTATTAGCTAGAAACCATAGGTTGCAATGTTTATTCAATTATTCATAAACTTCAACAGACCTTATAATTAATTACACAAGGAGAACATGTTAAGAGAAGTGAAATTTCTAAAGGGGTTGATTTTTATAATACAATATCCACCATTTGTTTGTGAACATTTATATGCCCATGAGATTGTAAGAATTTAATTTAGATTTCAACCAAATCTCTGCTTTTATAAATAAGCACTTAGTATTTTTGTCAATTCATTTAAAAAAAAAAAATTTCCCCATTATTTGACATTTTTTGTGGTTTTACTAATTTTTATATAAATTTAAAAGATGCAGAGGATAGAACCTTTTTTTTTTATACATATATATAAGTTCAAAAATCTTTTTGCAGATTTTTTAAGATAGTGAGGTTCATTAAAGCATTCAAATTATTCTAAAACTTCTAATTTCATAATGAATGCCATGAACTGTCAAAACATATCTTGCCTGAATCTGTCAAAATATAGTAATGTTAAATATGATAATGCTATATTTTAATACCTTCATCAATTTCTCCAATTCAGGTAATCACCAAAATAATCTGACTCGTTGACAGAGAGAGAAAAAAAACTTCATTGTTTGGTATTAAGATCTCCAACAAAAAACAATTACAACTTCAAAGGCGATTTATCAACATTTCCAGAAAAAAAAATGTTTTTCATTTATGAGAAAAAAAAGATACTGTAAAGCCTTTTTTTTTTTTTTAAATAAAGATCATTGTCAAATCTAAAACACCTTTTTTTCTTCTCTAGTTAAATCACTAACTGCAATCAACTGTATAAACTTAATCCTCAGACAGAACCTCCATCTAAACAACAATTTATTGTAGAATTGACACCAACTGTACTCAATGATGGAATTTCCAATTTCACTACATTTATTTGTAGAATCACCTAACTAAACTGATCAAAAGTATAATCGTCCCTTAACCATAAACAACAATAGAATCCCTTCCAACCATAACTGATCAACTTTAGAATCTATTCAAAAGCCCCAACAATCAATTGTAGAATTTCCTCTAGAGGGTTTAAAGAAAATGTTTTACTTCCCAACAGAACAGATCTTCATAGATCAGGTAATACTAAAAAGCCTAATTAGAGGCAAATGGAACATTATTCATGTTTAATTAACGTACATTCTATCTACATATTCTAGACTATAGCCTACTTTTATGCCCTAAAATCAAGGATTTGCATATTTTTCTGTTATTTTAAATTAGAGATCAACTAAGGGACAGTAATACCCTTTCAGATGGGTTATAGAAATAAGCAGTGTTGCGAAACTTTAGTCGCAATAAATTAACAACTTTATTAAAAAAAAAAACACTTTACTAAGAATAACAGTTTTGCATTAGGTTTTTAATTTTCATGTTAATTAAAATATTAATTCTATGAAACAAAAGATCAGAATAAATTTGAATAGGCTTCCCTTATATATTAAAGTTTGTGTCTTGGAATTCATTCAACAAAAAGCAGAAAACAAAGCTCATAATGTAAGATTATCAGTAAGAACAGCACACTAATATAATCAGCTGTTTAATAGTTCAATAATTTTACTATGTTTTTGATTGATAAGTAAACATTAATATTTAGCATTGCCCTCAAATTATTTTACTTTTACTTATTAAAATTCATATTTAAAATATTTGTTTTCTTTGATTAATTTAAAAACAAAATCTAAAATATATATTCAATAAAGAACTGACTTTTCTTAATAACAGTAGTTGTGCCATTTCTTTTTAAATGAGAAAAAATTTATTGCTCTTTTTTTATATGCAGTTAAGATTTTTGATTTATGAATTTGAGATTATGATAATGTAACTATCACTCATTCATTCATTACATTGATAACTGCACAAACTGATATTTATCAATAAAATGGCATCAATCGTGATATTAAATCTTTTAATAATCCTAAGAAAACCTACCCTAAAATTTGAAACCTTTTTATCACCTTTCATTTTTATCTACACAATATTCCCATACATCTAAATTTTTAGTTAAATCGAATGACTGATGTTTAAACACTATTTTGTAAATCTGTAAAAAAATTAAGATATTCCATAGTTTTGAATTAATTCATTGCTATTTTAATAGTGTATATGTACTGTTCAAAATGATTTTTTAAATGTGTAAAAATAAAAGTATTTTATCCTTTCTTTCAGTTATTCTTCATATAAGTGTTTTCTTAGTGTATTTGGGCCATCAGACCCCTTTTAGATTTTGGATGGGCATTTGGATCTAATGTGTGTCTCTTGGGGGCATGTATGCATTGCTATATTTGCCTCATTTGATACTGAAGCAGCAGGTTTCAGAAAGTGCTGAAGTAGCATTTCTACATCCAAAATAGGTGCTCTATTGAAATAAAGCCAGTGGATTTTCTTATATATATATCTTATGAAGGACCTGTTCAGTGTCTTTATTTCTTGGATAACAAATTTTACTAGCAGCCAAACTAACCCTGGCAAATGAGCACAAACCCTCCTATCCACTAAAAAAACCATAGCTGGGAATCAAGTGGTTAGCTGTTAACTTTATTTTGAGCAGATGCCTCAGTCCTCTGAGGAATATTGTGACTGGACTTTAAAAAATTGATAATTTGGTAATAATGCTCATTGGGAATATCTTTGGTTTGCTTAGAATCCCATTTCAATGAGATTGTATGTGTATGATTTTCTCAAATTTTGTCTGCCTCTTAAAACATGTATAAATCTATTTTCTGATGGGGACAACCTGAATCTTAGTTGTGGGGGGGGAGGTCCTAATTTGCATCAGCTGTATTATTAAAAATGGCTCCCTAAATGTTGATTTGAATGTTTCCCCATGATATATATTGTGTTCCAAGAGTTTTAAGTATTCCAGTTTTGGTTAAAGCATATCATTTGCTCATTCCTTAATTAGCTTTATAATCTAAGCTTCATAAATATTTGACTTTTAAAATATTAAACCCATTGCTGAATTTATTATAAAAAAAAAAAAAGATTCATATTCTTATCAAAAAGGTATTTAACCAAAAGTTAACATAAAAATAGACCGATTAGAATTCAAACTCCTGAATTACTATTCTAAAGTCTACACCCAGTTGACAAAAGAAATTTCCTAAAAATTTTATTGATTAAAATTTAGTCAAGCTTAGTGTTTGATAAGCAAATTATAACATGACACATTTTTTATAGATTTTGTTTGAAATACTAAAGCTGCGTTCCAAAATAGGAGAAGGTAATTTTTAAAAAAGAAAGATTGTATGAAAGAAACTCACTTAAAAATAGTGACCATGAAAATTGAATTATTTATAATATTGAATTAGGAAATGAGATCACTTACACAGTAGGTATATATTCTCCAGGAAAGGCATTTGTTGTATAACTAATCAACAAACAAGTTTTACCCACAGCACTGAAAAGAAAAGAAAGATAAAGAAATCAGTAAAAGAAGCAAAAGGATATTAACATTATGGATTAAAAAAAAAAAAATTCATTTATAAATGTCACAAATGCAATAAAGCTTCAATCTTATAATCATTTTAAAATATATTAAATACATAAAAACAATTAACAAATGCATAAAACTACTTTAAGCAATGTTAAAATGAATTCAACATTATCAATTATTTTTCAGAATGAGGATTTCACAAAATCTGTGGTTTTAAATATTTGATCAGTTTATCAAAGTATTAGAATCATTGCATTGAAAGGGTTAAGCTTATAAGTGAAAGTAGGACAAGTTTTCTTTTTAAATATATATTTTAATTTATTATGATTTTTCCCCCGAATTATGAATTTTAAGATATTCTCAAAATTTATTTTTTTACTGAAATATTCTATTTCCAAGTATTAGACGATCAATGGTTGTTACTAAATATTTGCTTATTTCTAATTTCTAAATAAGTTAAAATAAATAGATTATAAATAATGAATAAACTTGAAAATAAATTTTGTTTTTTGTTTGAATCATAGTTTAATTTGGTTTAAATGTTTATGATAATTCTCTGAAAATCATTAAGATAGAAGACACCAAAAATAATTTTACAAGCAGTGAAGATAGTTAATGAGATAATTTAAGTTGATTGTCTAAATTGATTAGGGGAGCCTTGATTATCTCCTTTTCTAAAAGCTATTTGGATGTCTACCCTCATCTTTAGTGTCATTTCCACATTCCATCCTATTCTTAATTGAAATATAGACTCCATTAATTTCATTAGTTAATCTGAAAATGATTAGAAACATTTAACCACAAATTAAATCAAGATGTTCTCTGGACAAAAAAAAGACTTTTTTAAAAAAAAGTTTCAAAAATAGATAAATCTATAAAATTCTGTTTTAAGGAGGTTAATTAAAAACAATGTTCATCAATGTTTTGGGAAAGTATTGCCTAATCTAAAATATAACGAAAATAATATCTATTTTCATATCAGTTTACTTTATATTTAATTAATGTTCTTTTACTACCCAGAAACTTGCATAAAAATATTTGATTCCATTTATGGGTATTTACAATTCGAATGAATAATTAAGTTTATTGAAAATAGCAATAAAAACCATTCATGGAAATTTTTTTTTCTTATCTTTTAAAAAATAATAATTGTTTAGCAAATAACACAAGATATTTTCTTCAAATTGATATGAAATTTTTGTTTTATGGTTAAGAAGCCATAGACATTATTAAATTAAAAATACAATTATTGTCAAGAGCTCAGGTTTTAAACTAATTTACAAAATACAATACAGAGTACAAATAAAGTATCATTTTATAGAATAATAATTGGATGGTTAAAACAGGAAGTCAACAATTCTAGAGACTATTGGACATTTGTTTGTATTCTTTAAAAAAAAATTATTGAAAACTAGTTATTTAAACTGTACCACTCCTGATTAGGACACTTCCTTAGATAAAAAAAAGGGTTGGTCTTTTCAAGTTCACTAGCAAAGAACAAGATATATATACATTTTTTTAATGGTATTAAAAATGTTCAGAGAGTAAGATCTAAACCAAGCACTTATTAAAGAACTCAGATGTGACATTTTAACTATATTCTTAGAGAATTATAGAATTTAAATTTTAAATGAAAATTCAAACTCATATGCTCCTCTTATTCTTAACTTCATTGTAATATACTTGTTTCAGTTTTCTTTACAGACCACTTATTAAAATCAAAAACTACTGAGTTAGATTAAAAAACCATCAGGGAACTGTCATCAGAACACTTTCTTTTTAAAGGTAAAACCAGAAAGCTATTAAAAGTAAAGATTGAAGAACATTAAAAAAGCAGTAAAATGTAAAGAAATTGAAACTGACCAATTAAAGAAAAGGAAAATATCTGTACCTGTGAAAGGAAGTAAAAATAAGAGAAAAGAAATCGCTACCTATGTTGCTTGGGTTATAGTAATCTCCTGAACTGATAAAAGATAGAATTCAATAAAATGTGTGAAGCAGTAAGAATGTTATTAAAATCATAATTTTATAATCTATAAATGCAGCATTTCATAAAAAGAAGTTATGAAATAACACCAAAGAAATACATTAAAATCTATTGCTTTGATCTAGCTATTTTTTTTTTCTTATAAATCAAAACAAATATTTTTCAGGGTTTTTTTTTTTTTAAATGAATGCAAGCATTGAATTTTTAAATTCTCCTTTAGTTGTTAAAAGGAAAATAATTACAAAAAAAACAAAACATTTTTTTTAAAGCATTGTATATATTTTAATCTATAAAGGGTGATTACTTATATTTATAGTTAGAGTGCTCAATATCAGTGATAGAGGATGTATATTGGTTAAGTGTAGACACGGAGTCAATGGCCTTCAGTGACTGTCAGTTTCTGGCCTGCATGATCATCATTGGTCTGATGACCACTCAGGCGAGAAATTGATAACCACCGAAAGCCGTTGAATCCGTGTCTACGCATTTATATATAAGAAAAAGAAAGAAAAAAACTAATCTAACGATTTCATAAGAAAATGGATTTTGTTTCAAAACAACAATTCCTTGCACTGTGATGATCAGTATGTGATCGCTATGGGTGTCCTTTCTCTACACATACAGGTAGAACCTAAGTTAGCAAGGTGTTGAAATTTTACTTGGTATGGGAACTGTTAACCAATATTTTGCTGGAATTGGAAAAAATTTAGGAATCGTCCCAACACACACACACACACACATCCTTGCACTATCTCTGTTCTCTACTTTGTGACGACGCTAACAAATGCCTTTCATGCAAAATTGGGGTTCAGCTTTGCTTCAATAACTACCATTGAAATTTTTAACCTTACTCGTTTTAATACAAAATTAAAGACTTTTCAAACCTCTGTTTGGAAACTCCTCTATAAAACAATGTAAAATATCACCCACATGAAATATAGAAAAATAGCCAAGGATAATATATGAAAACAATTCATATTACAAAAACTGATTTAATCGCACATGTCAGAGCAATATTTAGGAGTGGCTCAACTCTTGAAAAAAAAAAGAAAAAAAAAAGACATTTCTTCCATCATGACCAAGAATCTTTGTTCTTTCTAATGTCACTGTACATGTAAGTAAGATATGGTGCCGACAAAAAGCAAGGTTGAAAAAATAAAATTAAAACAGCATTAAAGAATAAAAGAAAACACTCAGCAGCTGAGAATGGTTGAAAAGGGAAGGGAAACCATTTACCAAAGTTAGATAAAGTTATGGCCAAAAAAAAAAAAAAAAAAACCATAAAAAAGACAATGCAAAAGAGCAGTATATGGGTTTAATCTACCCAAGAGGTCATTAGTCTAGCTATAAAAAGGAATACAATGTAGGAATCTGTATTTGAAAAGATAATCTACAAGTTGTACTAAATGGAATAGAAAGAGAAATCAATTATTAAATTAATTTCAAGGGATATCAATATTCTACACATTTGTTTCATACTTAAATGATAAAGTTTTAAGAAATAATCTTTTAGAACATAATTAAAACAACATTAAAATTCCATAAAAATTAAAAACATTCATTTTAGCTAATTTTGTCATTCAGTCATGGTTTTAGTTCTCAGTAGTTACTATTTCACATTAACTGTTACAAGTCCTATCATTGTAAATAATTGGTCTTTAAAATGTATTAAACAACTAAAGCATGCATTATCCTCCATGAGTGAACAGTAAATGGAGCATAAAAAAAAGGCATACATGATATTTTGGACAGAAACATTAAATAACCCCCAAAAGGAGTGTTTTTAGCACCTAAAAAGCACCAAGGGATGCTAACCAGAATTTTGTCACATTTGAAAATACTGAATTTACATTTGGGACAATTCCCTCCACATTTTGGCCAAGTTTCAGAAAAATCTAATGGATTGATCAAAAGTTTTTTGGTCAAAAAGTATCATTTTTTGCTATTTTGGGGTGTTTTTGACCTATTTTAGGCACCTGGTGATGCAACAAGAATTTTCGTAATAAAAATGTCTTTTTTATGCATATGTACATATAAAAATAGAACTTGTGACAAAATTTCAGAAAAAAAGTAATGGACGGTTATCCGGCAATAGTCTGGATGCACTGACGGATGTACACCACTGAAAACGATGGTCTCTCTCTTATAAATTGGGGGAACAAAAACAAAGCCTTTGAAGTAGATGATTATAAAGCAAACCTTTATATGCAACAAAAATAAATGTAACCAAATAAGAAAAAATAATTCTTAGAAAACTATACCTAACAAGTTACAGCAAGTATAAAATATAAAATTCACAGGAAACAAATAAAAAGAAACTTTTTTTGAAGTTTTTGAAGTAATCTACCAAGAAATTAATAATCTTAATATTAAAAAAAAACAAAAACATTTTTTTAGAGATTTATTTCAATTTTGGTTAAAACATTTATGAGGGTGAGTCAAAAATTATTTTTGCTTTTCTCATAAGATATCTTTCGTATACAGTGTGGATAATTTTTGTATATAGTCATTATGAATTAATGTTCTACCATTCTATAGAGAACAAGATAATATTAAAATCAAGTTATGGAGCAAACTATTTATTTCAAAGCATTTTTCTTTTTTCGAGCAGGAAGTAATTCCAGATTACCTTTGCAATTTTGCCAGTTCATGAATTACATAATAAAAAGACATTATTTATTAATTTTGGCAATCTTAAGATTTCATGAATGCTTTTAAAACAATTATAGGAAGTATATACAGGTCTTAAATCACTTGTGTACAAAAACTGGATTAGCAAGTGGTTTAAAGGCTTGATACCAAATTTTCACAATAAACATTGTAACTAAGATCATTAATTGCTATAAGTTTTACTTTTTAGTGACAACCAGGACACATTCATCCCCACTGGTAGTTGATCAGGTTTTAATTAACCATTGACAACATTTTAAATAAAGTAAGTGAAGGAGAAGTATAAAAATCTAAGCCTTAAAAGCATAAGCAAAACCTGGAATTGTAAGTTGTTCATATATATTGAAAAAAATAGTCCTTATAAAACCATCAGATATTGTTACATATTGAATGTAAAAGATAAATACAAGCTATAACAATAATGGAAGTGAATGGACAACATGGATTCACAATATGCTGTATTTAATACTGATCAGGTGTTTTCTTTCCCTTTTTTAACTTATTAAAAATAAAATTCATTAAGCTTCCTGCTTTTTTATAAGTTCTAATAAAATACATGGATTCTATTATTAAAAAACGGTGATAAATATTATGTAAGATTTATAACAAATTAAGTTTTTAAAGTGACATTGATGAATTTTAATTACTATAGAGAACTCTTATAATTTGATTAAATCACTTTGTACTGCAATATACTTTTCTCCATTTAAGCTGCAGTCAATACAAATAGTCTACAAATTAATACTAGAAAAATGGATAAATTACTTAGTTACCAAGATTTTAGTTATAGCAATTTTATTTTGATTAGGCTTTATGCCAAAGTGTAAATTAAAACAATATAATCATTACAGTGTTATATTAAGCTAAAAGAAATGAAAACTCCATAGCCAGATAATTACACAATTTTATAATATACTGAGAATATTTTAGTAGTAAAGCATGTTTTGACGACTAAAAATAGTATATCTCCATTCTTCAGAAAATTCAAAAATGACAAATAAAACAATTGTAATTCTGCTTGTTAAATAAACCAATAGTATGACTAATAGATAGGGAGATTTAAAAGTAATCAAAAAGACGTCACTTATCTATATGCACAGCTTTGCCAGCCTTTAACATTTCCTGTTTTAAAATCATTATGCTGAATAGATATAAAACCATTTATAGCAGAAAGTTTATTGTTTTTTTTTCCTCTGGATTGCATCAAAATTTTCTGATAATTGACTAATCTTAAATTTTCTATCGAATACTGAAAGCATAACAGTCAGACAAATATAAGAAGCAGAAATATAAGAATGATTTATAAAGTGGTTACAAATAGACCATATAAATAACTGGTAAAATAACATGTAGTTAAGAAAGAAAAGTGAATGCTGCATGTGAATAAGGATGAAGAAGCTGTAAGTATGTATAAAGAGGAATTCTTTTATCAGTTTTGTAATACCTTGACAGGATCAACATTTAACAGACTTAAATGTATCTCTCCATTTGGAGAGATATACTGAAACTCTATAAGAACCTAATCAGCAAATTAAGTGTGAAAGTTCAGCAAATAGGATTCTATGCAAGACCTTTTTATTTATATAGAACAATACTATGCCTGATATTATAACCTTATAAACTATGATCATTAGGACATCTTTCTACTTCTAAGGAATGTTCTAATCTTCACAAGGAGATTGGTGATATTTTGCATGAACATAATACCACTTCACTTGAATAGGTTAATGTATACACCATTCATCAAAGGGGACTTTCAACATCACTGTGTTTTGTTTTTATTTGTTTTTATTTCTTCCTGTGTTGGCTTAGCAACAAAAGCATTTTATTAAAGACCTAGAAATAGACTGAATAAAGTGATAAAAAACAGAATAATCTTCTTGAAGTTCAACTTGATTGTATGGACGTATTAAAGAGGGATGTGTAGCAATTACTTAATTCTACAAATTGTAGCTAGATACATTTTGTATTTGTATCTCTTCAAGTGACTCTTTAATTCTGCTTTGGAAATCTATTAAAACAGGATAAATACTCTCTTTATTTGAATGGACAGATAAATGCATGTGCACGACTATTGTGTGTCTCTCAGAAAACTAGAAATGGAGTTATAAAACTAACATAGAATTATATGTCCCCTGAAAAGATGCAAGCAGTTTTTCATGAGATTATAAAAAACAACTTTATATTTGATCTTTTTAGCCAATAGTGTTCAATCACTTAGAGGCCTAATGTTAATGTGCCAGAAATGGTATATCTTTGGTTAAGAGCAAGAGCATGATACAAGTGAATAAAGATTTTCAGCAATTACTATAATTCAAGTCAACTTTACACTATGCATGACTGCTAACAAAATTTTCACTGAAAAAAATTGGCTAAGGTAGTTGTTTAATAGTATATCAACTTTTTGTCATTTTATTTGGCTACCAAAAGGAAGCTAAAAGAATAATAAACATGAACTAGATTGATTGAAAATAGATACTATTATTTTCCTATTTTCGATAAGGCAATTGTTTTGCAAAAATTAATTTTTTGAAACAATTTTATTAATTAATTTTTAGAAATTTAGGTGCGCTTTTTGTTTATAGACTCGTAAATGATTTATTTTGTTGATAAATCTAAATATTTCAATTATAAATGAAACAATTTTCTTATATTGCTAATAAAAAATTTTGATTTTCTGAAAATATTTTGTACTACTTGTACTTATGTGTACAATACCAAGTAACTTTAGTAGAGTATCATATGAAACTAATTTAAAGATGGTTAAAGCACATAATATAAATATGGCAAATTTGTTGAATTCTCAAATGATAAAAGAAACAGTTAAGAATGGTTTTATTGAATCTTTGATAATCAGGATTTAGCTATAATTTATGTCATTATGACTACAAGTTTTGTGGGTTGTTTGTTTTTTTCTATATCTTCTGTAATGATAATTTCACTGCCAAAATACAACATTAACTTTTCCAAGAATTATGCAATGTCAATCTTCAATACAATAAATTCATTGAAAATTTTTCCTGCTTTATAAAGTTAGAAATATTTTTTAGAAACTTGAAACAGCATATATTTCTAAATATCTAAAATAGATGGAACATATGACTAACAATCCATTTTTATAATTACCACACCAAATACAAGAGATTAAAACTAGTTTATTTTATTTAAAACTTTTAAAAAATCCAACCATTTATAAGTAATTGGCAGATAGTAAATAAAAACCTAGGTTCATAGGATAATAATACAAATATAGAAATTCTTCTCTATGTGTTAAGATAACAGGACTTGGAATCCTTAAACACTTGCTTACAAATACTGTTACCAGAAGATGCAAAGCCCAGCAATTATTAACCATATTAAGATCAAATCTTTGAATAATTTCTATTACGGCATCAGCTGAATGCTGCAACATGGTAGTTATTTATTTGGGATTTTACTTATGAGCAATGCTAAAGCAAAATTATTTCTGCAGCATCACTATTGATGGCTGGTGCATTTAATATTATATCAGCTTATATTGAAATAAAAATTGATCATATACCAGGAGATTGCTGATTACATTACAGTAACAAAAGACTGAATGGACCATATTTTCTTTCAGGATAGAGAAAATTCATATTCAACTTTTAGCAGAATTTATGTCTGTAAGAAGAAACAGGTTTTATCATATATAGAAATATATCTAACTTCAACACTGCCTACCATTGACTTTAGCTTATTTCAAATATTTTTAAGAACATGTCAAATTCTTTTTGGAAGAGTCTTACTAAGCTACATTTTGTCTTCATTCTGAACCAATATTTTTTGACTTTGGGTCATCAGTATAATCTATATATTAAAACGTGAAGCTCTCATATATACTTATAATATATGCACCTACATCATATAATAAAGTAAAAATTACCAAATAAATCTATTTCCAAAATACTTTTAGATTTCAAGTTAAATTATTTTTGAAATGTGTACTTAAACATTCCAATTTATCATTTAAATGTGATTCTAATGATTGAAATGAAAATGCAAACTGCAGGCCAAAGAGATTGTATTAATGAAGGTCATTTCAAAAGTAATGCCTAGTATCATTATCCCGCCGAATGGATCAGAAGGGATTGCACATTGCATTCCTATGATGACTGAACTTGTGTATTTATGACCTGAAAGTTTCATTTGTTGCAGATATTGACAGTGGTTGACTAAGAAAGCAATCCATGTCAAAGATGTGCATCAGAAGCAGAAGTGCCACATCAAATTCCACCATGAAGAAAAAAAATGATCAAAATCTACCAGCACCTGTTGAACATTTACGAAGCCAATACAATTGATATCAGCACACATTGGTTTGTCAATTTTCGAGTGGCAACGAGGATGCAAGTAATAAGCCCGCCAGAAACATAAAAATGGACTATCTTGTTTATTACTAGCAAAAGTACATTGAGAATAGTGTAGAAAAAAAAATCTTGAGTGCAAAAGGTCACCCATTTTAATAGTATCACTTCCATCTTCATAGCTCTAAGTTTTTAAAAAGAACTACCAAAGAATAATAGGCATTACTTTTGGAACGACCCTCACATATAAACAAAAAAACAAGTTGTAACCAAAATGAAAGTTGGCAGAATTTCTATTTTTGTCACCAAACAATGGATAATTAGCTCCTATAAAAGAATCCTGTATTCTAGCAATTCAGAAATAAAAAGCATTGAGTTTCTACTGTTTTAAGTAAGTATTTTCTGAAGGTGAAGGTTTCAATCTAATCAAAAGGGCAATAATAACTAAGAATACATTTCAGAGACTTAACACTCTTACCTGGTCATGATTAAAGGAACATCCAACATTTGCTACTATTACTTACAGACAAAAAAATTCTAATTGATTACCGAGAACAATTGCACTTTGAAAATAAGAAAATATTTCATGTAGTCTGTTTGTAGAAAGCCACTTCAATAAATAAGCAAATCAACTAAACCAAATTATGCCTCGAACAGAAAAAAATGCTTGTGTGTCTCATGAATATAAACAATTTTATACAATAAAAGTTTTCTCTTAACATTCATGCCTGAAAAATTACAAGTAAATAAATTCTATATGTACTGTTTCTATCCAACCTTGAACTTGGAAAATTCTTGTTCAAACCAACACTTAGGATGTTTTATCCTAAGGATTAGAAGGAATAAAGATTTTCCAAGAGAGCAAACTAATATAAGTTTAGTAATGCAAATTGAGTTTTTGTGTTTTATGTATCCCCCAGATCCACAAGTGATGATTTGAGTAGTTCAATAGTTCATAAGAAATTTTGTGAGACTTTAATGAAGTTCTGGTATTAATATGGAAGGGTCCCGATTAATTTTTTTTTTCCTTTAATTCCAAACAACTTAAACTGACATAATAGGTTTATCTTTAGAATGTATGTATATATATTATTAATGTATTACAAGCCTCATATACAAACACACATGTCTGAAGCTATGTTTAAGCTAATGTGAGTTATGCTGGCTGAGATGCTCATGTTTAAAAATTCCATATCCATTCCTAATCATAATTTCTTATTACAAGTGATTTTAGCAGTTTTATATAATTTAACAATTTCTGTTCTTGCAATTGCATCGTAAATTAAATCTTTATTTCATTTGAAATGTTGTTTAATAAACTACAATCAATTTTTGCATCTTGTAGAGTTTTGATTGAGTAAAATAGATGTTTTTATCAAAGATGCAATATAATTTTTTCATTTTAAGTTCAAATTTCAAGGATGAAACGTGAAGTGCACAAATCTAACAAAGAATCAGTTTACATTTTTTAAAGTCCAAGTAAAATAATAAAAAACCTTCTTAAGGAAATTTGTTCCACAATTTAAAATGATGGGCAAAGTCAGCTGAAATTTCTATCAAACTAGAACATGACAATAAGTTGGGAATTAAATTATGTCAGCATCATCACCACATAAAAAATGTTAAATTGACATACTTATTGCACAATAGATCACTGAAAAAATTTATTAAATGAACAAATCAGAAAATAAGATTATAAATAAGCCAAATAGAAATGAAATGAACATCCAAATGATTTTTAGCAAATTTCTTGATGAAACTTAAGCCAAAGTAATCAGTTGTTCCACAAATTCACAAAATTAAAAAAAAATAACTTTAATCTCCTCATTGCTCAGTTCCTAATTTCACAGAAAATATTACGTAAGTTTCATTAAAAGTGTTATCGATTAGTTTGGTTTAATGGCAAATCAGATTTTATGGTCATTTAAACACCCCCCCTTTTTAAGTTAGATTGGATGGTGAAGGTATTGTACCATTTAAAACCCTCGGTTGGGGGATTAAGGTTTAAAACGAAAGTAGTAGTAGTAGCCAAGATTTTATCAGATTTTTTTTTTTAATAAATCGCAAACATGATATTTATCAAGAACCGTAAAAAATATGCTCTTCCCCTTTTTATTGTCATTTGGATTCACGTGTCGTGTCAACAACCGGTATGTCGAGCAGGCAAACGAAAAATCACCCAGAGAGCACTCCAATGTTAAGAAGGGGGAGGACATAATTACAGGCAGCAGTAACGTCGTAAATGCCATGCCTACACACAAACACAACACATAAAACTACTCATAACGTAACATAAACATAAGAGCAAGGTTTTTTTCGTTTCTAATGGAAATTGAAGATTAAGATGTAAAAATGTTAGTTTCAATAAACACGAAATAAGTATGCAGTTGCCTGCATCTGACGGAGACAGCATAACAGTCACACCACGACACTAACAGTAACACCACACACACAACCACAAAACACACCATCCATCCGATATTGGCTTGCATATGATGATGGATAAAAATAATAGTCATCCATTTCATTTCATGTCCAGCAAGTGTGTCTGTACTGTATCTGTTTGTTGCAGAGCCTTCCGTGCCGTGCTCACACGATATAGAGAAGGAAGCTGTATTTGTTTAGTGAGAGTGTGTACACTAACACCACAAACACAGTTAGTACACCACACCAGTGCCAGTGTACCAACACCACCAGGTACACTGCATGAAATTATACAATCAAGTCAGAAAACGCTATCACCAAAACGAACGTAAATCCGAACGGAGGCGGCTATCAGCTGTAGAGAAAAAGACCAAGAATCCAGCCAGCAAGAAGGAAAGAAGAAGCAGTCCAAACAGTGACGACGACTACTCTTTTTTTTTATTAAGAAATTATAAAATTGTCTTTAGCCTTTTGTTACCTTGGTTGAATGCAACAACAGTCAGCCCACACTAACACAAAACACACACAAAATAATAATAATGTCCTCGCAACCAACGACAGTAAGTGAAGTTACATGAAGTGAGTAAGGAATGACATGATACGGGAACGGGCGTGTGTGTGAAAGTGAGAGAGGAAAAGTGTCAATTATTCTGGGCCAAAATGCAGAAGCACGTGTGCATGAGTGTGCTGTACTGCTGTCTGTACCAGGTCTGATGTGAGTCCCAAAAAATGAATAACGAAACAAAACACACGAAATACAATAGACAGCAACAGCATTTACATCAACGTAAGCAAGAAGTTGACGGTGACGACCCCCCACCCCCAGACATAAAAAGTATTAGAAAAAAAAACCCAAAAAAACCCAGTGTTTGGTTTTTAAAAACCGACTAAAAAATGAGAGATAGACAATAGTCAGTTGTCTAACATAATCATAAATTCAAGATTTACATTAAACAAACAAAATTAATAATTACTTTACAACACTCCTAACTAAAAAGTAGCTATTGTGAAGTTAAAAGTGAAATCTTATCCTGTTCGCTTACCAACACCCTCTCTGTGCTTACACACACACACACTTTGGGGATGACCAATAAAGGAAAGCGGGGGTGCTTCTTTGCTTCTCCTTTGATAAATTTATAAGAAAAACTTATTAAGGGTTAAAAAATAAAATCGCACTAATGCAATTGCAATGCATACTTAAGTTTATGAATGCTGTCACAAGTGTTTTGTTTAACATAACTGGCTATCCGTAGTTCAAGAAAATGGGTCAGTCAGATTTTTCTAAATTTTTACTTCGGTTAAGGAGTGCCTACTACTACCACCACCACTAATACTACTCCTACAGGCAGGGGTAGGGAATTATAGAAAGAAGTCTGCCTGCCTGTCTGCTCATTCCCGTGATCCGGTTGATAAACAGCATGAAAATCTATGTCCAGGATTTCATCTCACGAGTCAAATAAAAAGAATATAAACTTTTCATGGAATTTGAATAGCGACAGGTGGTTTTTGGTGCGTACACACATTATTCGCCACAATCTTCATCAATGTCACTTCAGTAAAGGTTATTCAGTTGTTTTAAAACCGTTGATTAAAATGAAAATAAAGTAGGTGACATGAATAGGAATTTCAGTAACTTATTTAAATTTCACACATCAGAGAATATCAAACTTGGGTAAATCTAGTTAGAGTTCGTTGTGATTTCTTAACACAGTAAAAGTGGAGTACTTTACTTTAGTTTCTTAAAATCTGGCCAAACTATATGGGGTAGTGTAAAGTGTCACTGATCTTACAATTCTTTTAAAAAAATCTACCAAAAAATCAGGTATTAATCAATGAGGTTTTTATCGATTATTAAGTGAATGCATGAAGAACCTATACCTACTAGTGTCATTTTTTTTTCATAATCGTTATATACTTGGCGTATATACCAGACCCAACCCACTACTTCTTCATTTGATGGAGTGTCATCAAATTGATGACATTTCCTATTTTGGGGAGAGTGAACATTGTACAAATCGATTATGAAAAAAAAAACTTAAAAAGTTTATTCTTCATATAATAATTTTGGTAGATTTTTAAAGAGTTAATAAAAATTAACAACCACCCCATTTGGCCGGATTTTACGAAACTAAAGTACTCCTTTTTACTGTGTTACGAAATCACAACGCTAAACTAGAAGATTACCCAAACTTGTACTTGCATATCACGTTTCATCCTGGGTCTGTTGCTGCAATTTTCTTGTTAAATGTGATTTAAAGAACCGAGTAAAGTGATATTGAATGAATACACTGCTGCTGCTCTGCACTATGCAGTGACTGCACCAATACCAACACTCACCAAAAAGTGCACACACAAATATGTGCACCAGCAGCATCACACACACCTTGATATGGGTGCATAAATAAAATTTATTCTGATCAGTGTAAAAATACAATATATGATATTAAGAATTTGTAAGTTATAGCCCCCCAAATAGAAAAAACAAACAATAAACCCTTAAGAAGAAAAGAAGGATGTAAAAAGCTATGAAAGTATTCTAAATTGCTAATCAGACTGTTTGCCGCAATCCTTTAACGGAAGTTGTGTGTCCTAGTAAGTGTAAAATATATATTCAATCTCGGCGAGTATAAGTGTAAGCGAGTAAGAAGTGGTCTAGATGCACTGTGTGTGTGTGTGTTGTAGCATAGTTGCCATTCCACAGGAAGAGCTCTCTGAACAGGAAACAGGCCAGTAGGTGGCAGGCGTGCTATGCTAAACTTCAAGTAAAATCTAATTCTGGTAGAATTTACAAAAAATACTGCATCTTTTTGTACATGCCAGCTTAAAGTCCCTAAAGACATAAATAAAAGCAATCAGCGAAGTTTTGTTCAAGAAAATGTTGGATTGTATAAAAACAAACCCGGGCGACGTCGCCTACCCTTGACTTAGCAATTAAAACCATACACACTACGCGTTTTTGTGTGTGTGTCACTGTTGTTACACTGTGTGCTTAACTAAGATTAACTCACACAAACACACTGTCATATATCTTCTTCCTTTCAGTGTCATCAATTAAAAATAAAATCTATGTCAAGGAAATTCAAATAGAAATGACGATAAAAGTTTAAAGAATAAAAGAAGAAATTGAATAATAATAAGATTGCCAAAAGAGGGGAGGAGGAGTGAGTGGTACTAGGTTCGCAGTTTATACATCTACTCAATTTCTACATGGCTACCTACACGGAGTAGACAGAAATGTTTTAACGACAAAAACATTACTGAATTAAGTAATATTCCTTGATAAGAAAACAAATGAAGATAAATGAATAAAGCTAAAGTAACAATACAAGAAAGTAAAGGGGAAAGAAATCACACTAAAAATACATAACTTACCACTGGTAAGTCTTACCAGTCGAGTTAACGCAACAAAAATGTAAAGATAAACGTATCATTTTCAGAGTTAAAAGTCATATTTTATGGCTAATGATAAACTGTCATCTGTTATGGTACAAGACAGTATAATCATAGCAAGAGAATCAAACAAAATGAAATTCGGAAGTGGAGATAAATGAAATGACCAACAGGAGGTAGAGACACTAAGTAGAAAGTTAAGTTTAAAAAAGGAATGT
Source organism: Idiosepius hallami (assembly GCA_034780655.1). Classification (NCBI taxonomy): domain Eukaryota; kingdom Metazoa; phylum Mollusca; class Cephalopoda; family Idiosepiidae; genus Idiosepius; species Idiosepius hallami. Next base: position 4,629,789 of record JAUZSX010000050.1, read on the forward strand.
TTTTAAGGGGACTGGACAGAAATTCTTAAAAATAAACATGTTTAATAGTTCGACCTTTCGTCAAAAATAAACAAAATTTTTAAATAGTTTAAACAATGCAATAAACATAATAGATTTCACAATAAAATTATTTTGAAAATAAATTTGAAAAAATGAACTGTAGCAGAGTAGATGACATATTAAAAAAAAGATAAATTATTTCTAAATGATCAAAAACTTATCTTAAGAAAATACAAATGAACAGTTGTTACAAGTGATTATTATTACAAGTGTGTGTGTGTGTGTGTGTGTGTAAAAGGCTTAGAGATGAATGTATGACAAAAAAAGTAAACGAGAAATGTTCACTAGAATTCCTGAAAGAAGCGAATTCAAGCTTTTCGTTAACGTGTAGAGTTATAGTCTGTAATAAATGTTCAAAATGAGTGGAAGTCTGTGTGTAGTTAAGCGCTAAAAAGAGAGGAAAAAACCCAAGTGTGTGTGTAATTTTTGGTTGTTGGTATGAAAACGAAGAGAAAATAATGTAGAAAAAAAGAGCTTTGGCTACCTACCCGTCGCCGACAACCACACACTTGATCGCCTGCATTTTGGATTAATTTTGTTGTATAATTCACTTACAAACCTTAATTTTCAAAAGTTTGACACTTGTTTTTTTTTAAACCTACACAAACTACTTTACAAACTAACTTTCTAAGTTATCAATAGGATGGAAGATGGCTGCCTTCCCTCAGCTTATATACGAAGTAGACTACTATTTTTAGACATGTCCACCGATAAACAAACCTAGGCTGAACATTTTACAGAGACCGCTTCGCACAAATTTTTTTTATCATCCCTAATCAACCTATAAAAAATTATTTATATTTAATAAATAGTTTTAAAGAGTTAAATAAATTCCAATTATTTTTTAAAGAAAATTTATTTTCGAATCTAATTTTTTTTCTCGGCTATCTTTATTCGACGAATGTAATTGAATCATTGACGCAAGCGGCCTTAAACATCATGGCTTCTGTTTGGCAACAAGTCCTAGCATTGGATGCAAAATATAATGCATACCGAGCTCCGAACAGTCCACATTTCCGTAAGTCTCGAAAAAAAAAAGAATTATTTGCTGGAGAAATAATCACACCTATGTTTTTTTAGTAAAAAAAGAAAATTTAAAAAAAAATTATTGTATTTAATTTTCGGATAACTATTTTCTTTGTTTTTAGCATTTTGTGGCGATTTTATTTTATTTTTTTAACTTTACTAAAAAAAGCAGACGACGACTAAAAGTATTTTTTTTTTAAATTACAACGTCATTTCTAGGAATTTATTGTTTAAACTTTTAAACTATTTTATTTCTTTTAATGATTTCATTTTTCAATACATCTAAAATTCAATGAAACAATTTTTTACCTGACATAATCCAAAAGGTAAATTAGGTGAGAGAACTGACTGATTTTAATGGTGTTTATGTTGGTGTCGATTGTTTTTGTGGTTGGTCTACGCGAATAATTTGTCACTCCTTCTTAGTTTTTAACCTTTAAGAATTAAAAAAACGAATTTGCCAGCATTCTGTAATTTTAATTCGTTTAAAATGAAATAGCTGTTCTTAACATTTTCCTTTTTGGCACTGACTGCGGTGAGTGCACTTACTACCACACACACAGTCAATGGTATCTGCACATTGAACTTTTAAAAAAAGCTTCAAATTTTTTAATTTTTTTCATCTGTCAATTTTCATTTAAATTATTGCAAAAATTGTGAATGTGACAACGAACCTAAAGCTCTTAAATTTATTTTTTTTTATATAGTTCTAAAAAAAATTGCCTGCTTTTTTGACGAATGGTAAAAAAACTGTTTGTTTGTTGTTTTTTTTTAATTAAATTCTAAATAATTTTTAAACCGATACTTAAATTATTTTTCGAGGTAATAAGACATCATTTTACTTTTTTTATTTTAGCAATTTTTTTCTCGGTTGTATTGGAGCTAAAAGAAGCAAATTAACCATCATCTCTCAATGGCAAAAAAGACCGAAAGTCTAATTATTAGGGCTCACCGCACCGCCGACACCGGCTCTATGTGTTATGGTTTCATTAACCCTTTCGACCCTATCAAAATTACTAAGTAGTCTCTTACAGACGTTAGTAGAGAGAGCAACAGCAACAACTTATTAGGGTCATAAATCTTTTTTTTTTGCCTTATATTCCTCTAGAGTTAGAAGGGTTAAAGTATATTCTTGTCCCAACTCTAGTTAATAGGATTGTGACAAGAATATTATATAATAAAAAAAGCATATTGCCTCAGCCCTACTAACAACTACAGAATTAAATGAAATGGTATAATCACAAAATAGTTGAGTAAAGACAAGAATATTCTCTAATAAAAGCATATTATCACACACAGCATAGAGCACAGACAGACAGACAGCCCTAATATTTGATAATGCCAGTTATTTTAAAAACGTTTTTATTTTTTACTTAAAATTACCTATATGCATTTTTTTCTTCTTTGTTTTAAAACCAACTTTTTAAAGTCTTATGTCTTTTTCTTTATTCCAATGAACTTGCTTGCATTTATTTATTCATTTCATGTTCTTTGATTTGATCCGTTGTTGTTAAATGAAATGAAATCCTGCTTTTCCATAGAACATGGTTTAAATCCTAATAATTTTTTCTGTAGTTATCACCAAAGAAAAGATACTTGCTATGACTTGAGACTTCATTAACTTACATCTATTTACATTAAAGATTTTTCTGTTTTTTTTGTTTTTTTTTAAAGGACTGTAAGAATTCTTATGTATATCGTCGTTGGTTCCTACTTGTATCTGACTATTGGGTTCTGTCATCAGTGGGGTGGGTACCTATGCCATATATGGCTGTACAGTCCGATTCTATGGCGGAAGAGCTGCAAACAGTGTTTACATGGAAGGGTATGGAGATGAGGTTGTTGTGGCTCTCATCTCCTACTTCTCCCTGCCTCTTCCCTTTTTCTTCTGGCAGCCTCTTCCCACAAGGAGTGATCGATGTCGGTTGCTGCAAGAGTGCACTTCAGCTGGTTTTGTAGCACATCTTTGATGCTCCATGTGGTCTGGTTCCATTTGCCAGTTCTCCATAAATTATTCACTTGGGAAGTCTTGAGTTTTGCATTATGTGGACGTGGCCTGTCCAGCGGAGGCAGTAGCGGATAATTATGGCCTCAACACTTGTCATCTTGGCTTGTTCTAATACCTCAGAGTTGATGGTATGGCTCTGCCAGGGTATCTTAATGCTTTGTCTTAATTTTGTTTGTTGGAAGCATTCCAGATGTTTTATTTCGCTTCTGATGGCATCCACATTTTGCAGGTGTACAGAAGCTTGTAGGGGACAACTGCCTGGAACACTATTATCTTGGTGGTCATCGTAAGTGCATAGTTGTTAAATGCGCAATAGTTGAGTCGTCCAAAGGTGGAATGAGCTGCCCTGATTCTGTTCTCCACGTCTTTTTGCATGTTGGAGTAGATGTTGAAATGCTTCCAAGATAAGATAACTTATATATGTATAGCTTTTAATGTATACTATAAAAGAAAAAGCACTAACAAACCCCCAAAAAAACTCCATCCATACATGATCCTTCTTACATTGTTTTTCCTTTTTTACATATTCATTCAAAACACCTTACGTCTCGCAGACATAAATACCTTAAATGAACAATCTCTTAATTGTTTTTTCCTCTCTCTCTCTCTATCTCTCATGACTATAAAAGATACATTTGCTTTGTGCTTCACTTTGAACTTTGAAAGTCTTATTTTAAATTTTTCAGAAAAGTTATATGCATTTCAAGAAAAAAGGATACTTAATGATCCATTGCATTGTTTTTGGCAGTGTTATTTATATTGAACGGTGAAAGTTAAGAGATGCAGTGCAATAAATTTTGGCTATACCAAATTTTATCAAGATTGGTGGAAGTGATGGGGTGGAGGGGGTCATCTGAGTTAAACCCACAAAGATGTTAGCTTGTGCCATTGTGGCGACCCTTGGGATGGTGGCTAACTCCAACTTGGTATGTACCATTCCTAAGAGGGGGAGTTCATAAAGAGCCACACCAAATATAACCTTGACTTTTAATAATGGTATGCACTATCACCATGCCAGGATTGGTCATCTTTTAACTTTGGTCATGGTCAGTTCTGTAGTTTGAGCTGTAGACATCAGTGCTGTGGTTGGCTATTTTCTTGACCTCTAAAAAAAAATAGTCTGCACTATCATGCGGGCTTTGGTCATGATCAGTAATTGATTTGGGCTCTAGTAAGTTGTACACAAAGACAGACACATATAAATGCTTCTACTAGAATAACTTTTACCAACTTATACTGAATACTGTATCAGTGACTATAACAATATTTTTTACTCCTCTTTTCTATCCTGATGGAAAATTTTTTTTTTATTCTTTTATAAATATCTTTCTCTGCAAAAAAAAAATACACAACCAAAAACACTTTCAATCAAACATACATAAAAATGCGCGCACACTTAAAAAGATAAATAACAGATGGTTATTGTTAGAATAGTGTTATGGTGATTTACCTATTTACTCATTATGATTTCTCTACATTACACATTGCTATATTAATTCTGTGAGTCTAATATTTTCATGGGAGATATCGCAACATAATGTGAAATAAAATACTGTCTAATGCTATCAGTCAGACTGATGTAAAAGCATGCTTTGTATTCTACCGTTTTGTTCAATATATCCATTCTATATAAAACCTATGTTTGAGTCTTTCCTTGTGACACTTTGTTGACGCCCCAAGAGGACTTATTTATTCTTACTTTTAAATCCATTCATAGCTTGGTTTCAGTACAAATGTTTGCTATTGAACAGTAGATTTCAAGATTTCATTATGGGTTCACCTCCTTTGTGTAAATGTATTGGATGGTTATTAATATATTACATTATATATTAACCTAAAAATAATTTAATCCACCTTTTATTCGTTAAAAATACTTTATCTATAAAAATGATGGTGAAGTCAACTTGCAACAGTGGATACTTACTGGTACTTGGAAATAGTAATTCTGTTATGTTCACCATTGAATCTAATCAAGGTATAAATCCTTCCATCTATAAATTGAATAGTTCATCTGGTTCTATTCAAGCTATGTGTTAATGAAAAGACATTTATTAAAAATGATTTTCTTGGCATTAAATTACCAAAAAGTTTGATGTGTAAATCCAATCAACAAACTAACCAACCTTCCCTTTAAAAATGTATCTAATCATTTTCCTAACAAATGTGAAGCTTTGTGAAAAGAGTTGTTTTCATTGGTCTATGTATCTACACTCTGAATTTCATTGCATAATGATATTAAAGAAATAGTAATTGCTGCTTTTGTCCACTTGCCAGCTAATTAAAAACCACATATTTATTTGTTTATATTATAAAACTACTGAAATCCTGTTAAACATGCAAGTTTTAACTCCATCTTCAGACAAAACTTCTTTTTTTCTCTCTCTCTTTCTTAAATATTATTCTCTCTGTGGTAATGTCATGGGCACTGAATGTAGCTTAGCTGCATCTACTCTATTATACATATTGGCTTTTACTCCATTCATTATAAGTTGATCACATGATGGTTTAGTCATTGGTCTTACCATATTAGCAATTTGGAGTTAGAATGAACATAAAAACTCACCTCCTTCATTTAGAATTCCTTCTCCTAATCTTTGATATTCCAGTCTAAAACTTTTAGTTATTCTGAGCATATGTGACCACAAGTTTTGCAATATAATCTAGATAATTCTTAGTGGAGAGCTTTATTGTACAGGTTTGATTTAATACAGTATTGTATCAGAGGAGGTTCTAAAGAGGAATTTTTAAAAGACAAAACTCTCTGACTTGGAGAATCAAAGAGTTTAATGATTTTGAGCAAAAACCATGGAGAATTATCATAATTAATCAAGGTGTATACACGGCCATGTTTAGCGTCCCAGCAGACCTTCCAATTGTGGGGAGGCCACAAGCTCCCTCGGGGCTGCAAAACCACTTGGCTTCACAGATCTTCTGTAATGCAACACAATAATTAATTTTTTGGATTAAATAGAAAATCATTATCACACTTATATGTTGAAATATACAACTATTAATCCATCTCTCTGTCTGTCTGTCTGTCTGTCTGTCTTTATCCAAGCCTTTAGTATTTTGAGTTGGTTCAAGTTACTTTTTCAGGGTAATGGGTAGGGAAGCCGCTTTCTGTGTCTGGGGCCCGCAACATGGCTAAGCATGGCACTGGGTATATGGTAATGAATCAGGAAAAAATGCTTATTGGTAGATATTCTCTTTTTCAAACTAAAAAAAATTGTTTTCAGTCACAAGATAATCATTTGTATTGTCTGCTCATCTTTTGTCAGAGAAACATTCCTTGTCTATATCTGTTTGTAGGTCTATTTAATAGATTTATCAACTACTATTGTTCTTTGTGCAGTCAGGTAGAAATAAGCTCTCTTTTGAATCTACTTAACACAATGAAGCCAACATACTTCAACAGTTGTTAGCACACAGATCAGTAATATAATAATGAGTAAAAAAAATTAATGTCTCCCTGCTTCCAAATTATATTAATTTATACATGTATTCTATTATTTCAGTCAGCTTCTAGTGAAATTTGATGTCCACATTACCTCATTGTATTTAAAAAGAAATGTATACTTAATAGAACTTTTTACAAATGATTATAGAAAATCATGGAATTATAGAATCCTGTAAGTTTTTGAATCCTAATAAAAGTAGAGTCAACATAAATGTAACAATGGATATATCATTTGAATTATTTATGCTCTAGTGGGTAGGCAGTCAGACTTTGGAATCATAGTATGCAAGTTTGAACCCCAGCAATTCCGTTTGGATTTACGATCGGACTAATAACCTTGGGAAAGGTACAAATACCCACACTCAAGCTATGGGTTAAATAGTGTTATTAAAAAAAAAAATGTGTTTATACATAAAAGGATTGTTCTTGACATTAAATAACCTTATAAAAGTTGATATGCCATAAAACGCAAAACAAACAAACTTATTTATGCTTTACAATTATATTTTGGTTTCAATTTCTCTTAGAAAAAAAATTAAGAGCCATTATAAATATTTATAAAATTTTTAGTTGTTATTGAACAACTTGATAAAACTAAAAAAAAAATAATTTCAAACCCTTGCATAATTCATCCAAAATTTCTTTTCTATTATAATTATCATCAACACAAAAATATTTTGTAAATTTGTGGCTAATATGTACATTTTTTTTTAGTTATCTATATATTTTTTGTAAGTAAGCATATTCCAAGACTATCTTCCTCAATTTTTTTCAAGGAATTCTATTGATGAACATTTTTTAATGAAAAATGTTAGGGTAAAAATCTATTTGTATTGATTCAATAATGTATTAGGATTTTCAAACTTATAGTGTATGTTTTGCTTGTTTAAACAACACACATCCATGTATTTTAATGGATTTAGTAATTTTTATTCACATTTATTTTTTTGCTTTAGGTATGGCTCCATTTTAATACTGTTCTTTTTCACAATTATTTAGAACAATGAATCTAGCTTCTAATGAATAAAAAAGATAAGAATTAGAAACTTAAAAATGGCTTCTTACAAATGTACAGTTTATATTCCAGCCATCTTTCAAGGACCTTAATGTAAGCACTTGGAAATTTTAGAGATTATGTGGAGCACACTTCCACACTCATTCAGACACACCCTCTTGTGCCATTTTCCCCTTATTGTTTTGATACCTAGTAATTTTGTAACTTAAGAGATTTCTTTTTGTTTTAGGAATGTTTTATATATTTGCTAACATATAAAATACTAACATTAGGCAATTTGCATCTTTTTTTCACTTAAAGAATTAAACTCTATTACAAGTTCTCACATTTTCGACTTTATTTTGGGGTGGTTGACGTGGCCTAGTGGATAGACAATCGGACTTCGGAACCAAGTTGTTCTGTTTGGAAAGGTATGAATCCCCATCTTCCTTCCAGCTATAGATTAAATAGTGCAACTTGTTTTATCAAAATAAAGCAAAAAAAACTATACGAGTATAAAAATAACGTTTATCATAAGTAATTGTTCTCAGCATTAAAATGACCTAAAAAGTTTGATATGCCATTAAACAAAAAACAAACAAACAAATCTAATCTGTTTTCAGAATGAAAATTATTCTAATCATTGTTATGTTAAATAATAACAATGTAGATGGCAAAAAAAAAGATTTTAAATTTTCGTCAGAAATTTACTTACATTTTATCTAGCATTTAATCATTTGGTTTTTATCATCCCATAGATATTTTAACACCAGACACAGAGATATTCAATCATGGTCTGAAGAAAAAAAATATGTCTAATTGTAAAAACATTAAAATCATGTGCTTCTAAATGTGATTAGGCTTTTATAACATTAAATTTTGGGGTCATTTTTATGAGAGATTAAAATGTCTAGGGTTTTCATGTTTTTATATTATTGATTCTTTTCTTGGGAGCGTGATTAAATGTCTCTTGTCTGGTGCTATAGTGTTCACATGATGAAAAAACTACATGATTAAATAAATGTTTAGTGATTACATGCCCGTGAATGACAGTCAGGTGATTAAATTTTGGATGATGAAATGTCTGTACACCTTTGTCAAGCAAAGATATATGAATAGGAATAGTTCCAGCTTAAGAAATTATTTACAAAATAAAACAAAAAACAATCAAAATTGCTATATTATATGCATTTAGTATTACATACTATTGGCCCTTTTTGCTTTCAGTTTTGGTTTGTCATGCTTTGTAGTATTGGATAGATAACACAACTAATTCTTATAGTTAAAAACTTAAATTTATTTCTATATACGTATGTTTACAAGCTTAAACAGAAATTACTAATTGAAGATATTTTTCTCCCTACCAAATACATGTTCGGATGTCTATATTTGTTATCCTGTCAGAGTTCTTTCCAATATGTCTATCTAGCTTAGTCTAATCCTTAACACTGCTTTTGCTTCGTTTTCAATCTAACATTAGGAAACACATGAATCCCCACATTCTTTGTAGCCAGTGATTAAATATTGCATGTAGTGCTATTTAAATAACGTGTTGAAAAAAAGGCATTTGCTCCAAATGATTGGTTTCAGCAGTAAATTATCAAAAAGATTAATATGCTTTAAAACCAATTCATCAATATTTTAAAAGAAATCAAGACTCCGAGCTTTTGTATTATGCTTTTATTATAACATCTTAGATCTTTTAAAATTCCTGATTAGTCAATTGCACTATAATTTAAATGATCAAAATTAATTCTATGTCTTTTTAAGTCAATGTGATTGAAACTGAGTATGAGTCTTATTCAGATGTGACTTTAAAATTTATTAATTATTATCGCTAAAAAACTTTTTTTTATCACTCTATGAATACTTGAAAGTAGAGTATTTTTTTTTGCCAACATTTTTCTCACATTTCTTTCTCTATTTCTTTTGGGTAGTTTCACTTGAATCATCTTTATACTAGAGTCATTATTAAGCATAGAGTTTTCAAAATTTACACTTTTAGCTATCTTATAAAAATTTGATATAATGGTTTAAATTCTTATATTTTAATGAATCACCAAGTCAATCTATGGTTTAAATTCAGAAAAAGTAAAGACATGAAAAGTTATAAATGAAAGTAAACTTAAATTGATACAAGGTATTTTGAAAATAATTTTTTTTTCACAGAGGAATAAAGAGTTTAATATAAATTTAACAATTAACATAATAGCAAAACGTTTTAAGAATAGTCCAAAATGTTGACTAGTGTAAATCATAATTGTCTCATCTAAAATGATAAGACATCTATTATAGAAAGTGTCTGTATGAACATCAAGAGTGAGCTAAAGCTGAATATATGTATTAGATAGGCATCTTAGTCACTGCCAATTTTAAGAACTGTCATTATTTATTTGCAATACAATTAAGTTTCATTTTTTATGTCCATTCAAGCCATTTATACAGGTGAAGGAATGGTTTTATTCTGTCAACTTATTTTAGAATATGATTTTTGATTTTCCATGAATGTTTTCTAAATCTTTATAAAGTGAATCTCTTTTTTAATACTAAATAGATGTTCATAGTTTGCATATTTTGATTATCTTCAAGTTAGTATATCAACCCAAAAAGAAACATATTAATAAGTTCTTACTCTTCATAAAGCAACCAGTTTTTTTTTTATATTTGGTTTTGGAAAGCATCATCGGCCAAACATTGGCCAAGGTTGTACAGTATAACTGGTGGATCTAGGTAATTTTTTTAAGCTCATGGGTAATCAGAACCAACTTTGCAGTGCCGAAAGCATAAGTCACTGATTATGGCCTTACTAGGAAATTTACTTTTTTATAATAAAACTAAAAGCAATATAGCTCCGGGCAAAAATTAAAAAAAAAGAATCTGAAGAATGTTGATTAAAATATATTTGAGGAAATACATTTTTAGAAACCTCCAGCATTCTGATATTTGCATTAGTCTTTATTTTTTGGATTATTCCAATGTCTTTAAAATATCCCAATTTCAAGGAAGCTGAAGGATACATTTCCCAAAAACTGTTTAACTCTAAATATTTGAATAAGTTAAAAATGAAAAATATTTTCATCTTAAATTATTATTTTGCTAATATTTTCAAAAAATCATTCTAATGTTTTCTCATCTTTGAGATAATGCAATTTATTAATTCAGATTGCAGATTCTTTTATCAAACTTTATCCTTTTCCTTGGCTCTATGTCTCAAAGCTTATGAATTCATCGCACTCATTTAGAATAAAAGCCCTCATTTCCCTTGAATCTATTCATGCTATAAAGGAAATCTAATGTGCAGTTTAAAACCCATTTGCCACCATAAATGTATTCAACTGGTTAAAATATTGCTAAAGAGGTAATTTTACAGTTTCTGTATCTAGTCAAACCTTTTTTCTTTTTTTACATGGGACTTGAAAATAAGAAAAAAAAGTTTCTGTTGTCAACTAAACTGACTTGCCATTTTTTCCCCTTTTTTATCAGCCTAGAAAAGATCATAAGAATTCTCCAATGTTATTTTCACAAGCCTAAAGGGAAGCATTCATCAAAAAATAGGTCATTTTCTCTGTCATGACTTTAAACTACTAGGGGCTTGGTGTTTTTCTTTTTAAAAGAATTCTATTTTTGTTGAACTGAATGTTGTTAAAATTCAGTTCTTTTTATAAATTCATTTGCAAGTGGCATAAATCAAGTGTAGTGAAGAAAATAAACATCAGATAAAAACAACATTAAACTCATGATTTATGCACCATAAATGAGATATCTTATAATTTTTAATATTTACTATTTTTGTTGCATATTTGGTATAAAACTAGAAAAAACTAACATGTGAGTTTTAAATATTTTCATCTACAGTATTAATGAACTTAAGAAAGGTATTGAAAGAATGTTATATTTCACTTTTAAAGAAATGCTTTTTTTTATAATAATCAAAACTTCAAAGTTTTCATATTAGTGCCCTTAACTTTATTATTGTTATTGTCATATTGTTTCAGCTGATGAACACTTCAGCCTTCCTTAGGTGATCAAATTTGATGACCATTATGTTGTAATTGGGATCTTTTACAATGCTTCAAATTTAACCAATTATTCAATCTACTGAGAGAGACTATTTTTATTTTGATAAACATAAAGAACCATGTAGAAATATTAAGTCTTTGAAATATATGCTTAGTTATTATTACTTTTGGATTAGATTAAAACCCCATACCTTTACATAATGCTAGTTTAGAATTGTAAAAGATCAAGTCCTTTTATCTGTAACTAGAAATTTAGCCCGGCTTCGCTCGGCCGCCCGGTTTTAGGAAAAGGTGTGGTCAGGAGCCTTTGAGCGAAATTG
>JAUZSX010000050.1:4646430-4663070 GCA_034780655.1 Idiosepius hallami
TTCGGATTCAGCGCCCTTGAAAACCCCAGAAACCAGTCTTACTTTGCCTGCCAAAAATATTGTGTTGACCAGTGATTTGTCTAATCAAAATCATGTTTAATCAATCAAATAACTATTTTTATCATTTGATTTTTATTATTGTTTTAATCCCTTAATTGTTCTTTGCAACTATTTGCATACAACCCATATCAAAATCTATCAAATATCTGAATTTAACAAATTTTTAATGTTAATAAATTTCATTGTTTTCGTTTATATTCAGATTCTCCTCTTGAAGTGAGTCTACCAAGTTTAGAATAGAAAATTCTTTTAATATCAAACAGCAACTTTTCTTCTCGAAGGGTCAAAAGCCGTTTGGGATGTTAAACGGAAGTGAAATAGCATTTAAAAACATGTTTGAAAGAAAACCATGAAAAACAAAAATGCAGTCACACTTCGTTGGAGTTAAACACAGGAAACAATGGACTGGGAAACAATGGACAACTTGGGAATTAAAAAAAAAACAAATCCAATACGAAACAAGAAACAAAGTGATAAATAGATGTAAAAAATTGTATTTTCACATTTAAGTTTGTATTGAAAAGGATTTCAGCAAACTAAAATGTCAATTAACACGTTGGACTCAAAATCTATTAATAATATTGCCACAAATGGAGGTCACAGTTGCTAGATCGGCCTTTTGAAGCCAAATTCAAATAATTTGGCCCTTTTTTTTTTAAAGATTTAAGATGAGGTAGGCTAAAAAAAATTATTTTTTAATGTTTCTTTATTCCTTTGGATCCTGGCGCAAAAGACAATATGGCTGATTTATTTAACAATCAAGCAATGTTTGGTACATCAGCTAGTACATATTTTGCTTTTTAGGCATATAATAAATATTTCAGTCTAAGTTCTTTTCATGTTAAAATTTCTATATTTTTTTTATGACAGTTCAATCCTTTGAATCCTGGGCATATATATTGGCCCTGGCGACCTCGCAAATAAAAGCCAACACAGCTGACATTTTGGCCCTCTATAGTACTCTAATAGAACGGCTTTAATTAGGTAATTGGTAATTTTCCTAATTTATATATAATCTTTTTCGCTAGTTACTACTTTTGGATTCAAAGTATTAAAAAAAAATTGAATTAAGTGATAAAGTAAGCAAGAGATTAGAGTATATTGTTCTATTCCAATTTTCTATCTATTGAACCTTCTATCATTTAAATAATTTGACCTAGCTTGTTTAAAAAAAAAAGTTTAAAAAGACATTTTTTACTCAGTATTTAAAAGATTGTCTGTGAAAAAAAAAAAAAGTTGCCAAAAAGTGAAGTTTGATTATTTTTAGTTGCCACTTAAGGAAAAAAAATAAAAAAACTCACTCATCAATATGAGTGTTTCATTTGCAATCTAAAATCCTATAACCCACTTTCTTTTTAAGCACAGGTCCTAAGGGTTAAGAAAAGAAATAGAATCAAATGATCAAGTAAGCAAAGGACGAGAGAGACATGAAAGAGATTGGAAATGTAAAAAAAAAAACAAAAGAAAAACGGACACATTCCAATAATAAATAAAAAAAAAAAAAAAAAGAGAGAAATCAGAGCTGGTGTTAATAGATGTAAAGAAAGACAATGAAAATTTATATCTGCTGTACAAAAAGAAGCCAAGAAGTTTTGGTAACCTGAGCTTTATCATTTTATTATTCAAAATCCTTTTATAATAATTGATGGTTGTTGTATTTTTTTTATGAACAAACTTTGACAAAAAAATAAATTCATTTCACAAATGAGCCTCTAAAATGCCGAGGTAAATAAAAGCTGTAAAAATGCTGCTTCAAAATTTTTTTTCCCAATTCTATATCAAGTGGCTTTTATTTATGAAACAAGCAATGAGGAAAAGAAGAAAAAAAAGTTTTCTCACATATATTAAAAAATTTAAAGCTGTATTTTTATTTAAAATAGTTTATAGAACCTTGAAGTTGATTAAGGGGGTGTGGGGAGAAAAAAAAAAGATAAATTTAAAGATTAAAAACTGCGGAAGAGAAAAAATGAAACTTTATTACAATAGAATAAATTACCTACAGTGAATGAGAGGCCATGAGAGAAAGGAGCCTGGGATTGAGATGCAGTGTGATTGATACATGTTTTATATTCAAGAGAAGAAAGGCATAAAATCTTGATCCTCCCCCTCTTCTCCAGACGACGACACAGGAATACAAGTAATAGAAGACAACAATAATAATGATGGTGGTGGTGATGGTAGGCTGTACAACATAGATACCAATGGCAGACAGTAAAAAGATAGAGCTGGTAGGAATCTGGACAAGCTGCTTCACCTTCTGTTCTGCTCGTCGTGGCTTCTGTTCCACTAATAGTAGCAGTAGTAGTCATTGTATTGTAGAGAGAAAAAAGAGGTGATGTTGTAATTGGTGCTGGTAGTTTAGCCAGAATGGCAACTGCAGAGAGCAAAGCAGCAAGAATTCCCAAATGTGGCAACGTCTTAGTATCATGGTTGTGGCACAGGCTGTCTACTCTCCTAGTCTGAAATGATGGGGGAGAAATGGAAAACTATATAACTTATGAAAAATATACTTAAAATGAAAAAAAAAAAACAAATAGGAATAATATTATATAAATCGCACTAAAAATTTCTGCTTTTGTGTGTGTGTGTGTAATAATATTATTTCTATTGTTATCTTTCATCTATATTTTTCACATTGTCAAAATTTAATTTGTATTTACAATATATAATTTATATATGTGCATTAAGGTAGGTTAAATTTTCAATTTAAAAAAAAATTTATCTGTAGAGTAAGATTGCTTATATTTATAGTTAGAGTGCTTAATATCAGTGATAGAGCATGTATAAAGTGGTGGAAATAAGTATAAGACACCCCATAAAAATGTTAACAACTTTTTAAATATGGCAGATTTAGTCGTCAAAATTTTGGGTGTAGCTTTTATGTTGCATGATTAATAAACTGTTGAAACAGATTTTTGATAAGTGAACAAGGAAAAAAATTATTTCCACCACTTTAGTAGATAAGTGTAAAGACAGAGTCAACAGTCTTTAATGGCTTAGTTTCTCGCTTGTGTTGATTTTGGTCTGATAACCGGGCAGGTGAGAAACTGACAGTCACCAAAGACCGTTGACTCTGTGCCTATGATTATCTGCTAAATATAAATAAAACTGGTAAAAATAGTATATATTTTAATTTTATAAACTTATTTTAGGGTTTTGTAAAAAGATTTTCAAATTTGATCATAAGGCATAACCATGATCTTATTCTTTGAGCAATAAGAACATTTTGAACAACAAAAACTCTTTCCTCTTCTTCAGTGTGAGTAGAGAACTCTCTAACTTACATAGCAGCATACATTTCATTTTAGTGGGTGATATATATTTCATATATATACTCAATAGAAAAATGCAAGCATGTAAAGTAATATAGTGAAGATTAAACTTAGAAAAGAAAAAAAAGTTTAAAACTGTAAAAGGCAAGATATTCTAGTAAAAAATATAATACATTTATAACTTAAAATATTGCAGCATTGAGAATTCATATATGCTTAATAGAATTTAAAAAAATCTTAATGTGTTTAAATCTCCATTCTTTATATTTTGTTTTTCGGTCGGACACAAAATTTTTTAAATAACTTTTGTTTTGATCAACAAAAACTAAAAGTTTTTATTTCAAAATATAGATCATTATGTGACCTATGAACTGTGAAATTGTTTGAAATTTGGTTAAGAAATGAGTGAGCAGTTAAGGTGCGGTGCAAAGCATTTGGAAACAAGTAAAAGTAAGACTTAACCATATTATTCAAACACTACCATGCTTGAATTTATATATATATATTTATATACACACACACATTTAAGTAGGCAAATACTTATTTGAACAGCAAAATGCTTAACTCACCTGTCAGGCTTCATTCAATTCTTCTGGCAAAGAAGCTTTGGGATGTTTATTTTCAAAATGTTGTTTGTAAGTTTTTACATCTGGCATTAAAGACTGAAAGTTAAAACAAATAAATGATAAGAAGTTCAACACGATTTTCATAATCATAACTAGGTCCATGACAATATGCTTTATTAAAGATTACTCTTGTCACAGACTTCAGTATTTTGCAATTTTACCATTTCTTTTAATTCTTTACTTATTAGTTGAGCTGTGGCGACATACTTATATTTAAAATATTCTTAACCAAGGCCAAATAAGTAGGGATGTGACAAGTATATTCTTTAAAAAAAAATATTGTCACAACCCTAATCATAACTAATGAACATTTAGAAAGCATTTGAAAGATAATTATGAAAGACAATAATCTGATCATTCTAAATAATACTATTACAGTTTATTTTCAAATAGAAGTCAATTCTGTATATAAGACTGTAAAATTCTAGTAAAAAACAGTCTACAGATGTCTATTAAGCCTCAGCTGTTATAGATTGTAAATAAAAACTTCAACCATAATATGTGCACGTGACAGGAAATACTTAATATAATCGAATGTTACAGCAATCAAAATGATAGGCATGTTTTTAGGAAAATTAAAAACATTGTTTAGCAAGACTGAAATATAATTATTTGCTATAACCATGAATAATACAATTTATTATATAAAAATCATGTTTAAACAAATTGAAACAACCCACTATGAAACGAAAGTGTAATAACAACACACACAACATTGTTAATTTAGAATTTAAATCTATTTCTGCTTGCACAGACACTAGTGCTGAACATAAATATTATAAATTACTCAAATAGAAGTCTATATGCTAAAATATGGATGGCTTCAATAAAGCTCAACTCATTAAAAAATATACAGTAATCACTAGGGCTGTGACAATATGCTTTTATTGAAGAATATTTTTACCACAGACTTAACTATTTTATCAGTAATAACTACAGAATTAAAAGAAAAGGTAAAATAGACGAGTAATGAGTACAGCTAGAACAAGAATATTTTTTAATAAAAGCATATTGTCACCATAGAAATTTGAACATATCATTAAAAAAGCAACTTAAAATCAATTCCAGGTGTTGCTGACAGGTTGTGAAGATTACACTCTAAAATAGAATTTATTTCACAATATTTAGGCTATATATGGTTTACTTCTAAAACAAACAATTATAAGTCATTGGAAGAATACATTTAAAAATCCAATATTTAAAACATGATAAAAGAAGGAATATTGAGTGATAAAAGAACAGAATAAATTTTTCCACAAAGCTATTTTACATATCAAACAATGAATAATAAATGAGGACTGAAGCAGCTGGCTGATTGTTCAAAAAAATACACATTAATCTTAATAATTGGAAAATCAATTTTGAATAGAAAATTCATTTTTGAAAATAAGCTTTTAAAACTAAAAAGAAGGAAAATATGAAGATCCTTTGTATTTTTACTTGATATGATTTGGCATGGAAGAGAATTAATCGAGAAATAACTAGTCTGAATAAGTTTTCCTCAATGTCTGCCAACTAAATCAATAAATTATTTGCTGATTGTTTTGTTTTGTGGCATATCAACCTCTTCAGGTCATTTAATACCGAAAACAAATATTTTTTATGAACATCTTTTTTTGTCGAAACAGCTTTTTTAATAACACAATATGAACTATTTAATCAGTAACTAAAGGGAATGTGGAGATTCAATTCATACCTTTCCTTAGGGTATTAGACAAATTATGAATGTCAACAAAACAAGGATTTAACTTGTTCTTTTAGTGCCCCACACTATATGACATTATAGTATGTTAGTATATGTTGGTTAGTTTCAATAGCAGGTCCACCCTTCTACAAATAGCCTAATGCTAATATATAACGCAGGGCTCTACGAACAACTTTACCTTTAACAAATAAATATTTTCATTTACTAGACAAATAGAAAAGTTACTTGCCAAACCCATCAAATGTTATTGCACTCAGTTATCAAATTTTTC
This sequence comes from Idiosepius hallami, assembly GCA_034780655.1. Lineage (NCBI taxonomy): Eukaryota > Metazoa > Mollusca > Cephalopoda > Idiosepiidae > Idiosepius > Idiosepius hallami. The sequence continues at coordinate 4,652,365 of JAUZSX010000050.1, forward strand.
AAAACAGTTCTTGCTTCAATTTTACAAGCCAAAAATGTCTGAACACCCATTTCTCTTTTGTATATTTATTATGCAGACTATTGTCCTCATCTTTATATTTGTTTAATTTACATTTTCACTGATCCATCCTTTGGCCTTCTTCAAGTGATGGAGTTTTTCCTGCCCAGAATCAGGACTAAATCCACATAATAGAAATTTAGTGTTGGTTTTATTTTTCTTCTTTTCATTGATGATTTTCCTTGTTGTTGTTGCCATCAGGTGTTAAAACAAATCATCCGTTAAAAGAATGAAAATAAAACCAATGCTAAATTCCAAAAAAAAAAAGGATAAAGCTAAAAACAATATGAGACCGACGCGTAATTTGGTTGAAACGTAGTGAGAAAGCAAATAATAAGGATGAAGAAAATAGTCTAAAAAAGGCTTATAGAATTTATCATATGTCATCTTAAGGATTCTGAAAAATAATGTAGAAGCTTTTTGCAAAAAAGAGCCAAAACCAAATGCAATCCAATAAATACTGACCATGCAGACTTTACATTTGTAATTTAAAGCTGCTGCTGCTGCCTTCTTTTGGTCATGGCTGGCAGATTTTTTCAGTTTTTCCATCTTTTGAGCTTTCCTCTGTTGGGACTGAATTTTCTGCTGCCCTCGAGCCATACTGCAAAAATAAATAAAATAATTTTTTTTAAATCAATGAAACCCATACATCTCAAGAAATGATCTTTTGTTTTAAGTTTAAGTTAAAGTAGTTTCAAGTCTATTAAAAAAAAAATCATTAAAATTTTAAGCTAACTTTTTTGGCACAGATTTTTTTTTATATATTAAATCCAAAATGTATAAATTTTGGATAAGGTTTTTTCATTATCAACCTCTATGGGGTATTTAAGGACAGTTAAGTTTTTTTTATTGGCATTTTTCATGATTCAGATCTGATATTTTTTTAGTTTATATCTTTTTAAAAATTTAAAGATATTCTCTGTACCATTGTATTCAATTAGATTTTTCATCTTATCTTTCAGCAGGTTCTTATGGAGATGTTGAGTGCTTTACATTATATAAGGCTATGTTTGATTTGGGGAGGTGTTTGGAATTTTTTATTACGTCTTGGTTGTCATAAAATACATTCAAATGAATTATGTTAGTCATCAGTGATAAAAGCTGTCATCGCTTATTTTGGAGTTTCAATTCATCAGATCAGCTCTGACAGCCACCTCAGACCTGTTATCTTGTTCTACAGATCACCCTTAGGTATTGAATTGTGCTACGAATCCAGGTAGAATTTATGTAACATTGTTTCCACACTATTCAGATCCTTTGTACCTTATTCATTTTTTCATTTGAAATTCTTTTAATTGCTTTGACTTAAGTGGATCCCACTATCCCTACTTTTCTAAAAACTTTGCATAATGAGTGGCCAGCGAAACCATAGCATCCTACTTCCACCGAGTCATATGTGACATTCCAAGCATTCCGCTGACACTTTTCAATCAGTTCTTGATATTTTACTTGTTTCTTTTCCTTATGTCAGGTGTTCTTCCCATGGAACCGTGAGTTCCCATATTATACAGTGTTTGGTGGATTTGGAATAGATAACCAGGTCTGGTTTGAGCAAAGTTTCTGCTATATGTCTGGGGGAACGTTAGTTGTGTCTTCATGTCTGTACCCAACTGCCGATCACATGCTAACAATAACAAGTTTGTTTTGGGGATGGTTTGTTTTTTCTTTTTTAATCCCTCCTTAACGAAAGGAATTAATGAAAACTTATTTGGTCTGTATTTAGAAGTTCTCACTGCTTCACAGACTTCATGTGCTATTGCCTTAAGTGCCATTGGTAACTAAGAATGTTTTGCAACAAAGCATGTTTCTCCACATAATTGACAGTTTGGAGTTTCCCCTTTTCCCCAAAAATATCAATTGGATGGGCTAGGGAGCACATCATGTACTGATTTCATTAGGGAACTTTGTTTTTCACAGCTTGACCGCTAATAGTCCGACCAGCTGATCTTTATTAGTTCAAAATCCTTCCATTTTGCAGTATCTTATTTGTTGTAGTTCGTTGTTCAGTATAAACGAATGTATGAGATTTGTGTGTCCTATGCAAAGGTGGGAAAAGATAATTTTTTTCTTTCTTTTGTGAAGACGGGTGTGTTTATCTATTTTGGGTTTTATTTGAAATAGATTGGTCTAGTATAGTATTTATTTTTCAGTCTTGTTGCCATTTATTTGAGAAATTTATTTTTGGTTTTATATCTGTAAATGGTATTTTGAGAGGTTAATTTGAGTGCAGATTTGGCTGCTTACAGGGTTTTCATTTTCACTGAAGGTAAATTATTTAACAGAGAATACATTAATAATAAAAGAATAGTAAATATTCATTTAATGCAATTCCTGCATTACAAGTGGGATTTGTGATTCCAAACTCCACCACCTAAGAATATTATTTCAAAAAGTGAATGCAACCGAATCCCTGGGATTTGAACTCTTATAGAGCAATTTTTTAATTATTAGAAACGTCTAATCTACTGATTTTATTTGTATAACCTTGTTATCTTAACTTAGGAAAAACAAGCCAGCAACTTTTAATGTTATTCAATCTAAAAATAACTCAAAAATACAACTATCAAGATAAGACTTGTTTTGATATTGAAAAATAGCAGATTTATTTATTGAACAATCAACAATTTTTTTTCTTATTAATGGCTTTAGTAAAGTTTCAAATGAACTTAATATTAATCAAAAATATTAAAAATTACTTTCTTAAAGCTTAGTTATCCATAATCAGGTACATTTGAAGAGAAAATTTTAAAAACAAGATTTTTTTATTAATATTTAGATAACATTTAATGCTGATCATAAGTTAATGAAAGGGAGTATTTTTAGTTTCAAAATAAATTGTTTTGTGGCATATTAACCTTTTTAAATCTTTCAATGCTGAGAACAATCATTTTTGATCAACATTCTTTTTTGTCCACGCACAGTTTTTTGAATAACCCAGTGTGCACCATGTAATCCATAGCTGGAGGGAATGTTCGGATTCATACCTTTCCCAAGGCTATTAGTTATGAACATAAATGAAACAACAGGGATTTTGAACTCATGTATTACAATTACAAAGTTTGAGTGCCTATCCACTGCCTCAAGTGGCCTTCCTCAAACAACAAACACTTGATTATTGGATCACAGGGTACACTAAACAATTTCTCTTTATCGAGAATAAATTCAATTTCAACCAGATGTTGATTGTAGCAGTTTCTTTAGTTTTCTTGAATTTTTTTTTTATTCTAGTTGGGTTTTTTTATGCGGCATATCAACCTTTTTGGTTAGGCTGCAGAAGTGGAGCATTGGCTTGGGCTCTGGAATCATATTACATGAGTTCAAATCCCAATCAAAACCATTACATTCACCTTTAGCTGCCTCGAGTAGATGGGGCTCGTTAACTTAGGAGAGCAACTCATCTAGGTGAAGGGCAACACTGAATGCAAAATTCCCAGGTATGGTATATAGAGCACATTAAAATGGCCTTGTACCAAACTTGGGTTGGTGCTCGACCAAGTAAATAATATCATTAAAGCCAAGTTAAATTTTTTGGTCATTAACGCTGAGTTAAATATTAAAATGTTTTTTTAGTCAATGCAGTTTTTGAATGACACCAGATGCACTAATTAGTTCATAATTGAAGGGAATGTGATGTTCACGCTTGTGTATTACAATTCCAAACTCCAGCTGCCTATCTACTGTAACAAGTGGACTTTCCTTTTTGGATATGTAATATTAGTTTGTCCCAAAGTTTGTAAAGATCTGTGAATCAATTTAAAATTGCATAAAAATTGGACTTTTATGCAATTTTTAGATGGGGACATCAAACAAAAATAAACAACAGGCCGAAAACAAATTTTCGAGTCTTATCCCAAGGATTAAAACAAAAAACTAAAAATGTTATTAAAATAAAAGATAAATGTAGTTTCTTTCAAATATTGATTTATAGGGATTTTCTGGTCTGTTTTGAACAAATATCACATTTAAAATTGTAACTGACAAATTGTTTCCACTGTATTAAGACTTTTAATATTCAATTTTAAAAATGGTGGTTGTCATTTTTATTATTTGTATTAACTATAACCTCAACCCTTTAGCAGACCCGAACACCTCTAAAAATCAACATTTGAAAAGGTGAGTGTTAAGTTGGACAAGTTGACATTGTTGGTTACTACTTTCACTTTTTTTTCTTTTAGGAGGGGGGGTGTCTACACCTTAAAAAAACGAATGGTTATGGTTCATTTTAATTTTATTCTAAATTGAATATTGTGGCCCGAAGAAGGAGAGAACATCAGGAGACGTGGAAGGACAGAAGGAAGGAAAGACGAGACTTTTTTTTTTCAAATAGAAACATTAAATTAAGTAAGTCAAACATGTCAAGACAGGGAGGAGGATGATCACAAATTTACTTATACAGGGGGGTGTCCAAAAAGAAACTCACGGATATAAAAAAAAAAAACAACTTCGTTAATTTTTAATTTGGTTAGGGTTAGGTTAGCTATTTTTGGGACACCTGATTTCACTCACTGTTTAAATTCATTGCTTATGAGTGCTGGTTCTGCTCTATATCCCCACCCTCGCGGTAGGTAATAATTTACCGGTGAAAATGCACAAACTTGTTCCCTCATAAAAATTGAATGTTACTGGTTGTTGCAACAGTTTTTTGAGTTTTCATTAGTAAAATACCTTCCGTGGGTGCAGATAGGGATAAATATACTTAATTTCTTCTTCTATAAGTTTAATGTCCTAATCATTTCAGGGAATGGGTACACTAAAACAAACTTTCTTTAAATATTGAATCGAAGTGAAGTCACATAAAAATATTTATGTGTAGAAACTTGTAGGTAGACATTAGAAATAAATAATTGATTTCAATTTTATTTAATCAAAACAGTCCTGCGCTTATGCAGAATAAGCAAATGGAGAAATTGTTCGGAATATTTTTGGGGCCGGGGACCAGTTATAAGATGGCACCGGTTATAAGACAGTAATTTTATTGGCTAGGGTTTAGAGGTTAACATTTCATCAGCCAATCAAATTGCTGTCTTATAACCGGTCCTTGACCAAAAAAAAATATTCCAGCCAATTTCTTTATTTGCTTGTTCTGCAAAAGCGCCAACAGTTCAACAAAAGGGTAATCTTCTAAGTTAGCGTTGTTTGTGACTTCGTAAAATCGAGTAGTTTGTTAAGTGTTGTCAAATCTGGCCAGATTATCGGAGGTGGTGGGTTATAATTTTTCTCAAAAATCTACCAAAAATCAGGTTCAACCTTAAAGTACTTAATCAGCATTAACTAAAGTTACTGTTTTTTTACCTCCGGGAAAGATTTTTTTTTCTATAATGTTCACCCATTACCAAAACAGGAAGCAACAAATAAAAAAGTAGCAAAGTTTTTAAAAATAAAAACAAAAATAAAATTCCATTTTAAATTTAATTTTGAAAAAATTAAGATATTATTTAATTTTATTCAAAATAGAAAATACTATGTATTTTAAAAAATCAAATGAAAATAACTCTTATTTATTTTTCTAAGATGGGGAAGGGGGAAGCAAGAGTGCAATTATTATATTGAATGAGAGGCTTTATTGTTTTTAACTTAAATAAGTTGTTCCTGCTGCTTATTTTTCGAGTGGAAAAATTATCGTCTGCAAAACGTTGAAATAAACTATGGATTTTCAATTATTTATTTCTTCTTTATTAATGTTTCTGTTTAGTGTTTTCAGAGCAATATTTTTTTTAATCATTCACATTAAAAAAACACACTTCGTCATCATTATTCAACCAGTATGTTTTTAATATAAAAATGCATGAAAGGGGGAAAAAGGTAAAAATTTAAACTTTTAAATTAAGTAAAAATCATTAATCCATACAATTTAATTGTAAATAATTCAAATCATTTCCGGGTGAGTGTTGAGTGATATGTTTAAATTAAATGACGGATTTTCAAATTATTTTTCGTGTGTGCCAATAAAACATTGATTTATAAATTATTTTTCATAAATATAATATTTGATGCCAAAATATTATAAAGAAATCCTTGGGAGTTTCAATCAGAAAATTAACATTTTTTATTTTTTGGATATTTTTTAAAATTTTACCGAGACTAAATTTTAATCACGTAAATTTTAAGAATCTTTGTAGAAAAATTTTAATTTTTTAAAATCAATTTAAATATTTAGATAACGTTTTGCCTTCTAGTTTTTTTTGTTTGTTTTCTATTTGTTTTTCTATTAAATTAAAAAAAAAAAACAGTTAACAATTTTTATTTTGCTTAAAAACTGGCTTTAATGATCGGCGGGGTAAAAAAAATTATTCAAATATCCTTTCATACCTACCAGACCAGACCATTTACCAACCCTATTAAAGCCAAAATATCAGCGTGTCTTCTTCTCAAGGTTGCCAGGAAGGGCCAATATAGGTCCGCAGGATTAATAATCGGTGAAAAAGATCATGCATGACCTCAACAAATGGAATAATCGGGCACAACACAAATTAAGGTAGAAGTCCTTTTTTTCTTTCTCGTCTTACCCGAAACTATTTTAACAAAGCGGTTTTTTTAACTATTTATTTTTTAGTCGATGAATGGTTTTGCACCATTTTTCATCTAATAATACCAGTTAATTTTAATTTTTGAGTGTCAGAGATCATGAGAAAGATATGTATTTTTTCGGGCGGTGGGGAAAAAAAAAGGAGAAAGGATTCGTGGAGAAAAAAAAATCATTTTAATTAAATCAAGGTTCCTGAAAAAGGAGGAAACAGTGAAACAAATATAGTTAGTTCATGTATTTCTGGTAAGTTCTCAAAATACCCTAAAACCATGCCATATTATTCATAATAGAATAATAATAAAGCACGAACCTAACTATTCTAGTCGAGTGAGTGTATGGTGTAAAACAAACAAATGGTTAAAATAGATTTTGAAATTAAAAACCAGGAACCAAATATAGGATTGTTTTTAGTTTATTTTGGTACTTCAAAACACACACAAATCGATCCCCCACTTTGTGACTAGCAAGTCGAAACTAAAATAAGGCAAGTTTTTGTAAAAACCACGGCTTGTTTGTTAGCAAAAAAATTTTATTTATAAAGGCATTCAAGCGTTAGAATAACAGGATTTTTTTAATATATACGAGAAAAACCAAACAATATGTTTCGGATTTTCCTCCCTTCTTCTTAGAAACCATACAATTAATTCCAAAGCATTATTTTCCCGAATATATACATAAAAAACCTCTCGCCTTTAACAATAATGGCCGTAAGAATTGAAAAAGGCCAAAGAAAAAAAAACGGACATTAGAAAATTCTAAAAAGGTTTTTAAAAATATTAAAACTAAATATACAGTTTTCTTTCTATTTTTCGTTAAAGGTTGATATTTTTAAATTTCAAAATAGCAGAATAAATCTTACCTTTTTAGTGAAGACGGACAGTGCCGACAATTTGAGAAAAAAACGATATCTAGTTTTGTTTAGCTGCCTCGATAAAAGTTAAGCGAGCCACAGCGGAAGTTACCACAGGCTCAATGATACGGAAAATAAAAATTACGGTGTTCAATCAGTTATTAAAAAACGGTGTAACTCGAATTGTTTATTCTCTTAAATTTAATCTTTTACAACAGAAGAAAATTACTCAGAAAGTAAATAATAGAATTTTATTTAAAAAAGGTAGCCTTTAAGGCACACTGTTTCTGCACTTTTGGAAAGCAAAAATATGAGTTAAGTGTTGGGACATAATCAGACTGTACATCGGCTGTAAACATGCAATTTTGATTGGCTAATTTAACTTATGTCAATCGGTGCAATGTGCTGCAGCAGTGAGTGCACATCCTGGTTTATATCCCAGCAATTACCTCATTTTTTGTTTTCCTTAAGTACAAATGGGCGGCTTAACATCCTATTGGCATATTATTACTGGGGCTTCTCGACTTACCGGTTTTTTAACATCAGCAGCTTGCAGCCGACGAACGAATTATTTAATTTAAATCTTTCGCCTCTAACTTGGCAAAATGAGATTAGTCTCTTAGGTGCGTTCTAGATGACTATATTAGGGAGAAAATATTGGTGTTTTTTGTTGTTGTTGTTTTTTTCCTTATGTCACCAGAGCCGATATATCAAAAGAGCTAAATTAGCCATAATAATTCTTTCCAGAGTATATTTTTTTTATTAAAGGTTCAGCAACAGTAACAATCCAAACACAAACACCATATAAAAACATTGTTCACCAACTCAACACTCACCTTTCAAATGTTGGTTTTTAGGAGTTTTTCGGATCAGTTTTGAACGAATATCAGATTTAAAATTGACGCTGAAGAATAGTTTTCATGGTATAAAAACTTTTAATATTTACTTTTACTAAAGGTTTTTAATGGTGGCCGCCATTTTTGTTTGTTTTGGCTGACTTTAATATCAACCCTACCCAAATCCTAATCTTAACTCCAACCGAAAGTAGATCCGACCCGAATGATGCCACTAAAAATAAACATTTACAGGTAATTATTAAGTTGGACAAATTAGCGTTCGTTCACCTCACCGTATTTTACATTACGCACCTTACATACTCCAAATAAAACAAAATCCGATGTATTAATTTATTTTTGACTGTTGTCCTCGCGTCACCTGTGTTCTGTTGTTCTTACTATTTCTTAGAGTTGCTCAAACCCACACCAAAACAACCATTAAAAGGATTTAACAACAGTCCGAAAAAAAGCTTTATCATAAAGAATTCCCAAATAACAACAAAAACCGTCCTTTTTTTTTTCATGTAAAAAAAACTGTAGAAGTTTAATTTTTTTTAAGTAAAACATTTTTTTTTTTAATTTTGAAAAAAAAACTTCAGAAAATTTAAGTGGATACAGTGCAACTTAAACCCCAATCTATCTGTTTTAGAATGGTTATAAAAGTTAAGTATCTGTCTGACAAAGGTGATTAATCAATCAATGATGTGCCAACACGGTGCGTTCGGTGGTGGTGGGTGCACTGAACGGCGGAGATGATGTTGCTGAGTTCTCACCGAGGGAAAATACAATATGAAAAGAGTTGTCTCCGCATGAATATCAACCGTATTAGTGGGTTTAAGGTGATCTTTTGGCGATATGGCGGGTAAAATTTTAGCGTTTTTTGAGCTCTAAAACATTATTTCATTTTTTATACTGAGATTTTGCAAACTTTCCTAATATTTTTGTTATTTGTAAAAGTAGGTTTTATTTCTAAGATTTATATAATATTTCATAAGTCTGCAATACCAATTAAACAATTTGTTCACTAACTTTAACACCCCTATCAAATTTTGTTTTTTAGGCCTTAGAACGAATATCACATTTAAAATTGCACCTGACAATTAGTTTTCTTATGGTTGTATTAAGATTTTTGATATCCACTTTTACTAATGGTTGCCGCCATTTTTACTGTTTGTTTTGAATAGCCTTGTAATCTGTTAATATTTTACCCAAACCTTAATTTCCACCCTACCCTTAAGCGAAAGTTCAACCCTACCTATATATCCCTAAAAAATCACCATTTAGAAGGTGAGTATTTAGTGGGAAAAGTCACCTATTATTTAAAGATTTGGTAAATTTGTTGATGACCAACGGGTTTTTGGGTTCTGTAAAAAATGCAATATGGACAAAACGAAATCGTTTATACAAAGGGAACATAACTGGCAATCGAATTGACCAAAAGATGAAATAATATAAATTTAAGCCATAGAAAGTCTGAAATTGAGGGATTTTTTTGCGCAAATTTTTTTTTAACAAAAACCAAAATAGTTTATTTTTTAAACAAACTATTTTCAAACGAAAACATAACTTTTTTTTTTACGACAAGCTGTCATTTTTTTTATTAATCTATATTATTTCGTCTTTTGGATAATTCGAATGCCGGTTATCTGCCCTTCGTATATTTTGATTTCGTTTTGTCAATTCCATTTTTTATAGAACCCAAAAACGCGTAGGTCTTCGTCAAATTTACCAATGATTTTAGTTTAGTTTACTATTAAATTGTTTTATTGTAACTCTCACAAATTTTAATCCATTCAATGAGTGCGTGGGTCTAGTGGCATTATAGTATTATTGTTGGAAAAAAAATAATTCTTTTTAACTTTGGGACAAAGTTAATCAATTAATTATATGGAAAATGCGCGCATGAAAAGTATTATTCTTAACATTTTATTAAACCTGGAAAAGTAAAGGACAAGAAATTCAACCTTGAAAAGTAAAGGACAAGATATTCTAGTAGGGTAAAAATAAGAATTTTTTTGACTTAAAATATTGCAGCCAATATTTCGGCCTTATCCTTTGGTCATAAACTTAGAAAAAATTACCAACAAGTCACTCAAAGCCTCTCTAATAAAGTTTCAACCCGAATATGTATATATATATATATAGGGAGATTATAAAAGGAATATGATTAAAAAATGAATCATTGCGCTATATTTAAAAAAAAACAATATCGAACATATTGCACAAGGCCATTTTTACGTGCTCTTTACCTTCGGTCTTACCCTTCACCAAGATGAGCTGCTCTCCCAAGTTAACCAGCCCCATCTGCCCGAGGCAGCTAAAGAGGAATGTAATGGTTTTGACTGGGATTTGGACTCGCATAAGATGATCTCAGAGTCCGAACTTCTACCAATGCTCCACCGTCACTGCCTATATATATACATTATATATATATACA
>JAUZSX010000050.1:4663170-4679711 GCA_034780655.1 Idiosepius hallami
TTAATTGTAAGTAGCCCTTTTCAGATGGACAGCAGGGAGAAGCCCCTCTCCTGGAGTCTGGAAAAGGCTCAGAACAACGAACTAACATCTTAATTGTAAGTAGCCCTTTTCAGATGGACAGCAGGGAGAAGCCCCTCTCCTGGAGTCTGGAAAAGGCTCAGAACAATGAACGAACATCTTAATTGTAAGTAGCCCTTTTCAGATTTCCAGTTCGACCCCTGCTGGCCAAGAACAGCGGCGCGAGAGAGAATGAACGGCCAGAAGAAGACGATACGACACACACCACCCACAGGTAAGCAACAAATAACAACAAGCACTAAAGTCATAGTCTTACAATTAAATTAATTTTTCTGAGGTTTAATTTTATACCAAGGTAAATGGCACATGAACTACAAAAAAACAAAATGAATCCAATCATTAAATAAAGAATCCCAAAGTCCAGATAAAGTGAATATCTATTTCACTAACTTACCTGTGTGGTCGGGGAGGGCAGCACTTGTATGGAGCCACCGGTGGGTTGCGACAGGGGAGATGTAGGCACAAACTGGATCTGAGTGGGCCCTGACACTGTTGTAGATACCGGTTGTAGATTTACCATTTTAGGACGTATCTCTTCCTTTTTAACAATCTGTTGTAGTATCCCTGCGGCCCCTTGGGTACTTGATTTAGGAGTAGCTGTTGTCTGCTAAAGATTAAAAAAAAAACGATAATGAAGATAAAATGAATTTCTAAATTTGTTAGCTAAGTGAATAAATCTTTATATACAGGGTCAGTGACATAGCAAAGGGACTGGTCTGCCTCAGGTGGCATATACTGGGGGTGATGAGGTAATATGCTGGGGGTGATGAGGTAAAAATAGAATAAAATTAAAAAAGGGTCATTTGATTTAACAATTTAAAAAATAATTTGAATTGTTTTTGTTTTTTTATTTTGAAAAATCTTTGGTACGGTATCGCTCGCTATCTGTAGCCTTGGGTCCCGATGTGCATAATGTATGTATATTATATTATATTTACTTGGTGAGCACCCACCCAAGTTTGGCACAAGGCCATTTTTACGTGCTCTTACCCGGGCGTTTTACATTCAGTATTATCCTTCATCTAGGTGAGCTGCTCTCCCGAGTTAATGAGCCCCATCTGCCCGAGGCTGCTAAATAATGGTTTTGACTGGGTTTTGAACTCGCGTAAGACGATTCTAGAGCCCAAGCTTTTACCAATGCTCCACCGTCGCTGCCCATAATGTATGTATATATGTATAGGTGAAAGTCACTTAAAGATTCACAGGGTAAAGCATAATGCAGGAGACAAGCTTTGAGGCAGCAATCATCTGCCAAGATGCTGCTATCATCATAGGTATTTATACATATTGGCACATAAGGGCAGCGAAGTTGGAGCATTGGTAAAAGCTTGGGTTCTGGAATCGTACTATGTGAGTTCAAATCCCAGTCAAAACCATTGCATTCACCTTTAGTTGCCTCGGGCAGATGGTGCTCATTAACCCAGGAGAGCAGCTCATCTAGGTGAAGGGTAACACCGAATGTAAAAAGCCCGGATAAGCACACGTAAAAATGGCCTTGTGCCAAACTTGGGTTGGTGCTCACCAAGTAAATGTAATATTGGCACCCAAGAGTAAGGATATAGAGATTTATCACAAGTACTGTAATAAAATAAAACTCTAGGAATAATAGCAGCAGCAGTCTAAAATTAGATCTGTGATTATAGTTCCATGAAAATAAATATGTTGAGAGCGTGTTGGAATTTTGTAGGTTAAATGGTCAGTTAGTTAGAGGCAAATCTTATGACAGGTCTGGCATAAAGGGTTGCACACAGCACTATAATGGCATACTTTGATTTGGGGAAAATAATTTAATTGTAGACACAATTATATAAATGATTAGAGATACTTTTTGAGGACAATGAAAAGAGAAAGCAAATTATTTTAGCAACATGAAAAGCAAAGCAACAACACAGATTACAAGACAAGAGACATTTAAGACAAGTGAAAGATATGGAAATAAAATAGAGTGATTTTATCAGAGTTCAATATTAACAATGTTTTTATTAACTATACTATTTAATGAAGTAAGATTTTCAAAATAATGAAAATAATCAACTTTCAACTGAGATTAAAAAATACATTTCTTAAGTTACTACAAAATGAATTCTTTTCAGTAAATATCATCACTAGGATTGAAACTTTATTTTATGTTTTTGCAAGATTTTTTAAAAATTTCATATTTATTTAAAAAAAAAAAAAAAGGATACCTATTGAATATTTTATTGCTGTACAAAAAGATTTTTTCCTATATAGTTTATGAACAAATATAGTTTATGAACAAATATAGTTTATGAACAAATATATGCTATGACCAATTTTTCTTGTTTGGGGGTATTTTTATTAGTGTAAAACTTAATCAAGTAATATTTTCAAAACAATTTTTTAAAAAGATAATTTAATAAGATATAAAACAAAAAATATAAACATATTTTACACTAAGAAATTTTATTTAAATATTCACTTTATACGTATTGTATAGAGGGTGATTCAAAAGTAACTCCTTATTCTAAAATAACTATAATCTATTTTTAAAAGGTAATTTCCTCAATTAATGAATGTGAGATGAAAGTATATTGTATGGAATTCTATCAAAATTCAATATAGTCACCATCATTCACCACCAACTTCTCAAATTCATGAAAAACCACACCAATTGATTTCCCAAGATACGCTTGTAGGATGGAATATTCTTCCTTTAAGTTCTTTAAAATTTCTTAATTTGATTGAGTAGATCTGTCAACTAACATCATCAAATAACATACACACAAACATTGAGAAATATATCACAGCATTTTAAGGAATTGTAAGAATTTTCAAAAAATGGGGTCACTTTCGGATCATCCTGTATAATAAAGAAATTATATGAGATACAATATATTACTTTGATCTAATCTGAATTGTGCTGCAGAGGGAAATAAAAATATACACTTACTACGATGGAAACTCATTGTATTGAGTACAGTGTGGAAAGCTATTTCATGCACACCAAGAGACTAACAATGCACAAGGGGTGAAAAAGAAAAAAAAAAAAGAAATAAACCAATTTGAAATACAAATGAATTGAAAATAGGTTTTGAAATGATCATGAAAGAAAGTAAGAAAAAAATATATATAAAAAAAAAGTTACATAAAAATGAACATTTTCATAAATTTTAAAAACATTGATTAACTAGAAGACAAAAAGCACAATGCACATGAAGCATTTTAACATAAAAAGCCAGGGTATTAAACTAACTTTGTTATTTTTCAAGAATTATTCTAAAAGCAATTGTAATTATCCAAACACAGTTTTAGAATGTTACCAAGTATACATTTTCACCTATACACAATTTTTTTTAAAGCTCAGTATATAAAGGCAGAATATAATTACTCAGACATATTTTATTTAAAAGAATTTACTTTTTCTTTTTAATATTTTTAATTCAATCTTTTCTTGTTTTCTAAAAGAAACTTAGTTGTGGAGTCAAGTGTCTAAGAAAAACTGCATATAAAAAAATAAAACCCCAAAATTAAAAACTTTTGACAATAGCAACAGAATCTTATTTTAATTAAAAAAAAACTTTTACTGTAAAAATTCCCCAAAACGCATGCAGAGAAATAATTAAGTAAATGAAAAAAAAAAAAAAAAAACATTTCAGATCTAAAAACATTAAAAAGTAGAATGTAATTGACAAAAAAAAATGTCTATCCGTATGGGTAGTTAAAGCGAACTGAAAACATTTACAAGAAAGCTTGAGATATATGACACACAACCCCACAACTAAGTTTCTTGTTAGAAAACAAGACAAAATTGAATATAAAATATTAAAAAGAAAAGTTCAAATTTTCTTTTAGTACCATAAAAAAAATACCATAAAGGTAAGAAAATTAAAATTGTTTTCTGTTTTTTTTTAAATGATTTAAACAATTGTATTAATCTAAGATTGATCAAGAGAAGAATAGTCGTCTAAATAATTGAATCAACACAAATCATCTTTAACTCAGAAACAGAATTGTTTTATTTATAAATCTTTTTTTTTCTCTAACATAGTTGTTGTTCTTCACAATGTTTCAACCAATTTTATCCACTATCCTTCGTCAAGTGTTCAGACACGACACCTCAAATGTTGTAACCCTATTTCCAGCAACAACTGTCTTCCATAGTTGTTTGTTGCACAACATTTTGATTAACACCTGAGGAAGACTTGCGGATGAAGTTAAGGAACAACAACATAAGTCCACAAAAAATAAAAGAAATCTCAAAAATTCCTAAAAATAAAAGTTACAGGGGCGACATTTTTCAAATAATTGAAGTTCATAGAAATTTTAGGAGAGTTGAAGGGAAAATAAAATTAAAAAAAAAAAAACTTCTGTATCATTCTGTGAAAGATTGTTCAGCTAATTAAAACTTATCAAAATGGACTTAAGGACCTCAATGGGTCAGGATAGGATTACTAATTTGGTACTTCTTAGAATCTGACACTTTGATGGAGATTGGATTTTGACAGTGTTGTTAGAGACTTTGCTTTTAATAAAATACAGAAAATGTAATTGCCTAATCAGAAACTTGCCATTCATTTTAAAGAATACTCTTAAAAGAAATTGCATTTTCAAATTTCTTACATCATAAAAGTTAACTTAGCACAGACACTGAACAAAGCAGTTATAGTTTGCAAGGGGATGTTGCTGAAACTTTTTCCCTGGAGTGTGAGGGCCCTGGGTTAGAAACAACCAAAGGGTGTGCAGGTCTATAAATGTCAGTCTAACAATCCTATGGGTAATTCTTGCACCAATTACATAAAGTTTTATCAAATATCATCTAAAATTAGAAGACCTAACATCATAACACAAACTTAGAAATAAGATTCTACAAATCAAAAATACTTTTATTTGTACAATATCATGCCAAATAAAAGCAACTTCTAGTCCAGGCTAAGTATTATGAACATTCAATAATAAAACAGATCTTGTTCAAAGCTACAACTTCTCTCATATGATGCATAAAACAATAAACAGATTATTTTAAGAATTGAAATAAAACTATTTTCTAAAGAAACAATAGACAAATCCAGGCCAATTTTGGGGGGGACAAAAACAAAATCCTCAACAAACAAGGAAGTTTATTGATCGACCCCTCGTTGGATAGTAACTGCCTCAATTTGGTCAAGTTGGTCTTCACCAAAGAAGTAAGAGTGAGGTACTACCTTTAAGCCTGGCATTTGGCGCAACGCTGGTTGGTTGTTGTTTATGGAGGCTGGTTTCAGCATTGTGATGGCCCGCTCTGGCCCACTCACTGGATGACATGTGTGAGATGAAGGCACCATAGATGAGATTGGTTGAAGGTGAGAGCTGACCACCTGTGGCAAGACAGACAGAAATTTCAAATACAAAGACAGGAACCGAGGTGGCGGGTGGGAAAAGGACAGCAGGCGAAGGTGGCAGTTAAGGGGGATCTTGATATGAGTAGAGATAAAACTCTAATAAAGCAAAAATTTAGAAATTGTTAATGAAAAGAGCAAGTGAAAGGTAAGAAAGGGGTTAGTGGAAAAAAATAATCTCCCATTGGTCTATCAGACTGATACTGGGGAGTCTTTAAAAAGATAAACCAAGATTAGAATAGATTAATAAATAAGAAGGTGATGAAAAGCTAATAAAGGATAAGAAAAACTGAATGGATCATCAAGAAAGTCAAGAGCAGCTTATTAGAAATAAATGCCCAACCTCAAAGAACTCAATAAACATGCTCTTTAACAAAATAATCTGACAAAACCACAATTTTAGGAATTAAGATTTCCTAAGATAAAACAGCAAAAAAATTATTAAAAAAGATTAATAAAAAGAAAAAATAAATGCCTTCAAAATCTTAACCAGATCCAATGGCAATGTTAGATATTTTTAAAATGCCAGAGAAGATTAATTGTCAACAAATCTTAGATTAAATCCAAATTAGTGAAACAATACAAAAAAGCTCAAAATGTTAAAATTGAAACAAATTATAGAAGTTCTTTGAAAGAATTAGCAGGAACCATGCACTTATTTGTGTATTTATCTTTTTAAAAATCATAGAAAGAAATCAAAGAATGAAAACAATCAAACCATTTTATTTGAGTTATTTTTGAATTAGCAAAAGATATAAATGTCAATGACATAACTCAACTGGAAAAAAAAAAGATTTTATAAACATAAAAGCAGAAATAACTTAACCTTTTAAAAATAAGGATAAGTACTTAGTTTTCCCAATAGCAAAAAAGAGAAAGATTTCAATTGCAAGAAATAGAAGATGCTTGAGAAAAAAAATAGATTTCAAATCAATATCCAACAGCAGTTTTTTATGGGAAAAAAAAATGTGTGGATTTTGAATCTGGCCTGGAAAACAAATTCTCAAACAAAAAAAAATTTAGAATAAAAAGGATTCGATTCAAAACATTTAGGATTCTTTTAAAATATAATTTTTTTCTTCATTGATGCAATTTGCTATCATCATTCAGATTGGACTTCTACTCTCATCTGTCTTATTCTCACAGCATTGATGCCATTGTGCCATCAGCTTTCTTTAAATATTACGCAACGTTAGAAGTCTTCATTTCAACTCGGGCGCATTCTTGGAATTGCAACATTAACTCTTTATTTACTCTACATGAGAATATTCCCATAAGTAATATGTTGTATGTCAATCTATAAGAATTTTGTATAAACTATTAATACTTCTAGGCCATTAATTTTGGTGGACAATAGAGAATAAATACTAAGCAGTCTAAAACCTATATTTTTCTCAGCTAGTAGAATTACTACTTATTTCTATTGAATGACTATTTATGACTGCAGAATCACTATTACCAGAATTTATTACTATATGTTCTTTAATGTTTCTATTTATTATTATAGGTTCCTATAATACTGTGGATCGACAATTGTTTTAAGCAGTAGCATTAATAAACTTGCGCTGTTAGCACAAATTCATGACTTGTAAGTTTTGTGATTTATCATCTCAAACCATAATTATAAATCTTTTTTTTTTTAACCCTTACTTTTTTTCTTAATAGACTCCCTCATAACTATTGGTCATAAAACAATATTTTTCACTAATATAAATTATATAATAATAAATATAAATTTTGCTTTAAAGCCTACTGTAGTATTTTTTTTCCCCATGTTTAATTAAAATTACTGTAGAAATTCAAAATTATTAAGATTTGGTTTTTCTTTATGGGTCACCAAAATATCATTGTAGACTCCAAATTTGTTATATTTTGGTTGTGGACCCCCAGTAATATTCCATGAACCCCTAGGGTCCATGTGGACCCCAGCTGAAAAAACTGTAAAACTCATTTTTTCTAAAACTGTTATAATTATTAGTGTTTTAAACAAAGCTGTTAACCATTATTAAGTATATTAATAATAGTAGACACACTATAATCATAATGGCAAATTTGACGACAAAAGTAAAAAAAAAAAAGATAGCATTATAAATGCAATAAAATGATTTTTTATCCTTGTAAGGGTGAAGTGCTGACTTCTTTAAGGGTGAAGTGCTGACTTCTTTAAGGGTGAAGTGCTGACTTCTTTAAGTGTAAAGTTTGTTTGTTTTTTTTATATAATTTAATAGCCATAGCTTTTTATAATCATGCATTGAAAATGAAAAGAGTGCAGTATTTGTGGTAAGTTTTGTTGGCTTCTTTGTCAGTGTGTATGCGCATGCAAGTAAGCAAATTAAAAAAATAAAAACAACTCACAGACGTGGATGAGTACGGCTGGACCGGAATTTTATAAGGTAATCCTTTGTAATCTTTCAACATTTTGTTGGTTGGCAAAACACCTTGTTTAACATAATCAGGATACTCATACAAAAATTGCTTCATACAAGTATTTGCTGCAAATGCAATGGGGAAAAAATGCATGTATTTATTTATACATACACAGGGTGTTCATACAGTAATTGTGCATTTAAAAAAAAAAAAAATTGTAACTTTTTATTTGCAATTGAGATCATCTGTAAAAAGAATTGAACAGAAGTGAATTATTATTTTTTAAGGTTTAATCAAAATTCTATTGAATTTTCCACATCCTCTCTCATTAGCAATAAAAAGAGTAATAAGATTTTGAAGTTCATGGAAAATCTATTTTTCTTATGTAAAAATTCTTATAGATTTTATGGTGAAGAATCATTCAATAACTATAAAACTAGGTACATAAAACTTTATAAAAACTTTTACAGGTTATCGCAATTACAGATAAAGTTATTTTTCTTAAAAGGGCACACAGACTTTATGGAAATCTTGAAAATATATATGTCATAATAATATTACTTAGATTATTCAGACTTTTTTTCTCATCTTTATTGCAAGAGAGCTAGCAGTTTCGACAAAAGTCTGATGGACTTTATGTGTGACGACAAATTCAGTTGTAGTTATTGAAATGAAAATCTACGTACCTGGGAATTTAATGATGTGTTTAGTTTGCAATGAAGCTTTTGAAGTTTAAAATGAATGTTCAAAGGTTAGACACTGTTCTAGTGATTACAAAGTAATCCTAGAGGTCATAGAGGATATTATCGGAAATGTTGTGTATATAATTTTTAAAATGAGAGGAAAAAATAGTAATACAAAACAAACCTTGTCTCTAAGATTAGACAAAATATAAGATGGCTTTAATACCCCACACAGATACTGATTTAAATAAACTAGTTTAAATGTTAAGGACTTAAAGGAGTTACACCCATTTTGTGAATCTGTAAAACCATTTTTACAGGTCTGGCTAGTTTTAATATGGGACACTTCAGCATCAGAATCTCAACGAGATGTATTACCTGTCACCACTTATAGCAAATAGATATTCTTAATAAGGAGCTTTTATCCCATGCAGTTAGCATCTTCCAAAATACCAAGAACAGGTTCACAATTTATTCTCATGACCGGGACATTGAATTATTGCATGTTTTGATAAAACAAAATAGCTAAAAAATTTAAAATTTCAATAGTTGATATTATGGAAACTATCAAATTTTATTTCTTTTTTAAAGGATTTCAAAATTCCCTCACACATAAAATCAAATTTTCTATAATCTAATAAAAAGTACAAGAGATTATTATAAAGAAAACTAAGTGAAATCAGAATAGTCACAAGAAAATCTTGATTGTTTGTTTCGTAGCAAATCAACCCTTTTTGGCTACCTATTGCTGAACCAGTTTTAATTTGAGGGAGGTTATTTTCTTTTTGGTTGGGATATAAGTGTGTTTGTAGTCTATGTGGTCATGTTTCTATAGAGAGTGTAAATCAGAAGAGAGTTTTTGTTTGTGTAGAGGACATATGGGGATCGCGAATCAAAATTAGATTTTGTTCATCCCCTGAAGGAAGGCCAGAACTCTGGCTGTGTTAGCATTTCCAAGTATATCTCTT
Source organism: Idiosepius hallami (assembly GCA_034780655.1). Taxonomy (NCBI): domain Eukaryota; kingdom Metazoa; phylum Mollusca; class Cephalopoda; family Idiosepiidae; genus Idiosepius; species Idiosepius hallami. The sequence goes on from JAUZSX010000050.1 coordinate 4,672,603, forward strand.
AGGTTTTTTGGTTTCCTATATTTTTGGCATATTGACGCCAAGAGTATGCAGTCAGTTGGTATGTGCTTTATACTATAAATCGCCTGGCATCTTGGGCATTTGGGTGGTTCTATACCTCTTAGCTGCTAATTGTGGGAGAAGAAGGTGTGTCCTATTCTAATTCATGATAGGACTAACTTTCTTGAAGCAATCGCCCACTTTTAGAAAATCTTGGTATCTACAGAAGAAGAAAAGCATGCCACATAAGGATGGTTGGATTATTTGGGTTTAATGGTATATCAACGGATGACATAAGGTTGTAGCCCATACAAGAAAAAAAAAATTTAAAAAAAAAACAACAACAAAATAAAAGTTTATACATATTCTGATGGAAAAAGAAAATATTTACACAGTTGTGGTGGATGTCCTTTGTTGAATTTGGGTGGACTGTTTACATTTTCATCTTTCTTTTTATTTGTATTGACATTTGGATATCTGAAAGACAAATACAAAAAGCATTTGATTTCAATAGGAGAAATGACAACCAAAACTGGTTGATTGGTTGGTATTCATGGCACATCATGACTGGTTCACACACGTGTAAAAGTATTAAATACATGTCGTTAAAGTGGTGAGTTTAAAATAAACAGAGAAAGACAGATTATTGTAGAAACTAATTTTGGAAGAAGATGAATCATTACATTTCTAGAATTATTTCTTATGATCTCTCAAATCCAACCAAACTAGAAGATAGCTAAGGAAGCCTATTTTAATAGGAAAGCAATACCATACATATTCGAATTTCAGCAGTCTGAATCATTAAGCTGTGCAAATTTTGGTGATTTGAACACTTTGATGTTCATTTTGATTTGTGGTTTTTGTGATTCCAAATTATGACTCCATAGCAGCTATTTTTCAGGCTTCAAACCAATAACATGTACATCAAAATTTCAAGTATTTATACCCAAAATCGGCATAGTAGTTTGGTCAAGACTGCAAAAGTCAAATACATAATGAAGACCTTCATTACTCTGCTAATTTTGATATCTGGAGTTTCAAGATTGGAGAACACTTTCTTATTGCTTTGAGTCAGAAAATAACTGCAAAAGGGTAAAAATTTGAAAATATAAATAATAGACCAATCTGAACACAAAAGCAAGCATTAAAGCATTCAGACCACTAAAATTTGCATAACAAGGATGGATTCAGACCACTGAAATTTGTAAAGCACATATAATAGGCTTCCTTAACTACCAGTGACCAAGCAAAGCTGGGTAATACTTCTAGTTATAAATTTACATGCCACAAAATATTGCTTTAAATTTAAAAGGACAAAATATTCATAATTTTTTAATTTCAAATCAGGATAGCTAGACTGATAGACAAGATTATTATTATCCTTATTAATATTTACCTTCCTTTATTTTTTCTCATGTGACAATCTTTGACAATGTGTCCAATTTTGCCACAAGCCCGACAACAGCGATCTGTAGGAGGCTTGCCTTCTTTCAAACGAGTTGCCTGAAAGAAGTAATCCTGAAAATATGAAAAGATAATTTTTAAGTCTTAGACAAAATTTGGATTCAAAACTTAGAAAATAATTCCTTTCTTAAGTATAAGTTAATATGGATTTGAGAGGCTCTTTGATTTCAAACAAAATCTTATTAAATCATCCTATGATTTTATTCTAATCTAAATTGTTGTTTTTTTTTTTCAATATACAAACAACACTTGTGAAGTAAATTTACAATTCATTATAAGTTTTGTTCAAAATGTTTACTCAGAACTTTAAAAATTTTATCAGAAGCCGAGTTTATAGATTGCTTGATTATTATTTCTTTTAACACTTATTTACACATCAATATTTTCAGAGAACAAATTTTGCATGTGCTTTTGGACTTTTTTTTATAAATTTTTTTTTGTATACATAATTAAAACATATGTAAGATTTTGTTGCTAAATAAGAAAAATTAAATCTAATAAAGAAAAATAAAAATTCTTTTTAATGAAATATCTGAATAATGATATTCTGCCAAAATATATTTTTATAAATAATTATTGTATAAATAAAACAACATTAGATTTAAATGTGTTTTAAATATCAAAAATAAAAACATTTAAAAAATTAAAGAATACCCCTGGAGTGGCATATCCACTTGGAATTTGATTAATAGGAGTGCCATAGACATTTCTACCATTAATGAAGGTCTTCATTATGTAGTTGTTCACTGTGAAAAATAAAATAAATATTGAAATTATACAGAATTTTGTTCATTAAAAGAAGAACTAAAATATATTTTCACATCTAAGTTCTTAAATAAGTTTTCCTAAAAAACAAAGCAAAAAAAAAACTTGTAAAATTTTAAGAATATTAAGATTCCTCATCTATTTTGAAAATTAAATTCTGAATTGATTTAAAATGTCAACTAACTATAGTTATCTAATATGTATTCATTCTAATAATTTAGAATTTCTTTGTGAATCTCTTGTATTGAACAACAATGAAACGACTTCTTTTTGTAGTTGTGTTTTACAGCATACCAACCTCTCAGTGAGAGGAGTAACTTTTAGCCACCAGCGGTGAGTACACCAATATTTCCACCAGTCGGTGAGTCCTCTGAATCAAACTCTTTTTGTTGTATGTTTTGTAGTTTAATTTGTGTCTGTTTGTGTACAAATAAATGTTTGTAAAGGTATTTTGGGCTCAGTTACTTTATTCTATTTTTTCTGTTTAGTTTGTTGTACTAACCTTTCAGGCCCCTAGGTACCATAAACTGCCCCTAGGTACCATAAACTAACAGTGCCATCTCCAAGGCCAAGAGTCTATCCTTTTACCACCTCCGGAGTCTCTAGATTCAGTTTGCTCATGAAGCCTGCTGAGAAGACCATCGGTCACTCCTCACACTTAGTGTGCCTTGCCCTGATGTGGGCCTAAGGGATGTGACGGCTGACACCCATCGTTTCCTCTCTAGAGGGAGTGGCACGATATGATGATAAAAGAGAGATAGATTATGAAAAAGTTCCAAGCTTTTCAACTTATTAAATTCATTATGGTTTATTTTTATTTTTGAGATGAAGCTTCGTAATCTAGGAATTACCTTTATTATTGCTTGCTCATACGAGTCATTATTAGAAGAAAAGTAGATTATCAAAAAGCTGCAAGCTTGTCAACTCATGAATTTTGTAATGATTGTTTAGGGTTGAAGAAAAAATTAAAAGAATTAAAAAAAATTTTTTTATTTAAATTAAAAGAAAAAACTTAAACTGTTCTTTGTTTTTGTTTTTTTTTCTTCAGAACTGGATTGGATGGTCTTTACAATGTTTCATATTTGTGGTACAATGTATTTGCTGTTTGCATAGTAATCATTGTTGGCCTTATTGTTAGTTTAGCCACAGGTAAGTGTCTAACTATTAAATAGACTTTTTTTTTTTATCAGAATACAAATTTATTTCTAATTTAATTGTGCAATCTTTAATTCTATTTCATTTAAAACTATTATAAGATTTATTTTTCTTTGAAGGTTTTCAAAACCCAGAGGAAGTTGATCCGAAACTTATTTGTCCAATATTTGATATTTTGTGTCCTTATCTTCCACAAAAAATTAAAGAAAAATTATATTTTGGTGTCAAACATAAAAATGTAAGTTTTTTGGATTTTTTTTCATTATTTTCTTTTATTTTTTTGTATTTTATACTTACCTAATAATATATCTATATATATATATATATATATATATATATGTAAAGGTATGTAAATGGTTGTCCTTTTACATAAATATCAGTAAATTAATTTTCAATTTTCTTCTGCCTTAGCTTTATTTTAACTTTAAAAAAATATTTCTATTATTATTAATAATAATAATTAATATCATTAATATCATTAATAACAAATATATTAATATTATTAATAATAGAAATTATCAATTATTAATAACAATAAATAATTTATCAATAACAATTATTAATTAATATAATATAATTATTAGGGCAATGATAATATGATTTTATTAAAGAATATTCTTTTACCACCTACTCATTATTTGACTATTATACAATTTTACAACTACTACTATTAATAATAATAATAATAATTAATGATGATGATGATGATAATGTTTGCTCTCTTTTATATTCTTTATTTCCTTTTTTTATTCATAAAAATATAAATTTCACATTCAGGTTATATTTTTTTAAAAATCTTTTATTTCTTTTTTGTTTTAACTCTTTTCCATTAATCCTTTCAGCCAAATTCTTTTTTTTCTTCCTCCTCATTCTTAGGTATTTAAAAAATTTAAATCTAATTTATTTAATTTTCATTTTTAGAAATATGAAAATGATGATGATAATGATGAAGAACAGCCAACAACAGAACCAATATTGTTGTCAGAAAATAAAAAAACTGACTTAAATTCTAGTATTTAGAACAAATTGGATGCAAGAATTCTCGTCTTTTTTTCCCTTTAATTTAGTAAATTTTGTTAACACGGCCATTTATATTTGTGTGATTTTTCAATTTTTTTTTTTTTTATACCAAAACTCATTTTACTGATATAGTTTTATAACAAAACAAAAAAATTAATGAACCATTTGGACACTATTGGGCCAATATAAAATTTAGTATATTTTGTTAAAACAGCCATTTATATTTGTGTGATTTTTTTTTACCAAAACTCATTTTACTGATATAGTTTTATAACAAAACAAAAAACATTAATGAACCATTTGGGCCCCATTGGGCCAATATATCGGCCTTCACAACCTAAAGCAAAGTTTCACCCACCTTTACACCCAGTGGTGCATAGTGCATTGGGCAGCAAATATAAATTTTCTGCCCAATGCCCAATTTGCTGTCTTTACGAGAAAGAGTCGCTAGCCCTATGCAAAAAATAAATACTTTACCAAGAATTATATTTGGTTGTCATTTTCTGGAAACTTCCAGAAAGAAATAAAAAAATAAAGTTTTGGTGGTTAAAAAATGTCATGTTTGTCGAGTTTGTATTTAACATTATCAACAGAATATAATAGAAAATTAACATAAAAGGTTAGAATTTAATCAAAATAGGGACTTCATTTATATAGAGTCTTTATTATTAATAAGATCAACGCAATATCATAGAAAGTAAAAGGTTTGAATTTCATCAAAATAAATAGTTTATTCATTTAAAGGCTATTATTGTTTGAAGTCCATTTTTCTCTTAAACATTATGAATCATGAACCCCAATTTTTTTTATGTCATTTGAAATAAATCATTTTTTCCGGTGATTTTTTTTTTGTCTTTGAATAAAAACAAGTTTAAAAAATGTTTTGTTTTCTTAATTTTTTTTTGTAATTTTTTGTAATTTTATTTTTCATTCTTAAGGAATTTTTTTTATTTTGGTAAAATCTTGTTTGCATACAAATTCAATCTGCCTCTGATTAATTATTTTTCTTTCCCAATATTTTTTTGTTTGTTTGTCCAGAGTATCAGCTCAAGGTAAATATGAAACAAAAAAAAATCAGTTAAACAGTGGAAAATTTCCTTTATTTTGAATTTGTTTCATGTACACGAAAGACAAAAAAGCGAAAATGGTCAAATAGTAAAAAAAACAGAAACAATAAAAAACCCTGAAAAATACTATAGAATTGGGAAAATATTCAAAATATTAGAAACATGTTTATTTACGAAAAATGATTAAAAAAAAGAAAAAAAAAAGCATTTTGCATTGTTTTATTTATTTATTTTTCCTAGCTGCAGAAAGGACATTTTTTTCTTAAATATCTTTAATGGTCTTATGTGAATCAACCAGGAATGGGCTGACTAAAGCTCTCAAAGCAACAAAGGACAGTGACAGATAATTATTTACTTTATGAAACAACTTGTGAAAAGTGTTTTAACTATTGTATAACCATAAAAAGAAGGTTATAGGCAATTTTCACCCCAATACTTCATTAAAACCTTCATTAATCCTTTGGACTCTAAGAGGCCGATATATCGGCCCTGACAACATAAGGCAAAAGAAGACACACCAATATCTTGGCTTTGATATGTTCTTCTAATATAACAACTCTGAGTGACTACTTGATAAATTTGATAAGTCGGGGCTTAAAGGGTTAAAAAATTTATTCTCTCGTATCTCATCTAACCTTTTACCTTGACAGTCCCAAGTTTGACTTTATATATATAAGGAATGGATGAAATTAGGAAAAAGTTATTAAAAGATTATTTTTTGTTTTAAACCTGTACATTAATTGAATCTTTGTTGATAACTATGAAAAGGAAACTAAAATTCTGAATAATCGAAATAATACTTAAGTTGTCTTAAAAGCAAATTTGAAATTATTAAAATCTAATTTAACCACTTGCAATTGGATGACGTATACATACACATTTGTAAACTTTTGCCAAAAGACGGATGATGTATATGAATGCATATTTAGTTTTGCCAAAAATACGGATGTCGTTTATAAATGCGTCTGGCAAAAGCGCATAATAAAAAGAATGCCGTATGTAAGTGGTTAAAAGGTGATCATAAAAAGTATATCAAATTCTCATGATAGATTTGATTTTATAAAGCCTTATTAATAAAATAAATAGATTTTTATACTTTTTAAATTAAACTATAAATCATTGCTACTTTTTGTAGTTTATGATTTTTTTCTAAAAAACAAATCATATACAAAAAAAAATTGTGTAAGCCCTACATTGTTCATTAACTTGGGGTGTATATTGTGAGGATTGTGATAATAGGCTTATATCAAAGAATATCTTTTGGAAATCCGTACTTGTGTATGATTCTTGATATTGTTCATTAATTTGGGGTGTATATTGTTAGGATTGCGATAATATTGTAACACATTAAGGCCGGGTGAAGTCTCCGGTATTAAATGACCACGGTGTGTGTGTGGCATTTCAGCCGATGGCTATGAGGTCACAAGTGACCTTCAGGATCAGACCACCAGGCTGAGAACAATAGACTGTGCTAATTAATGACCACCAGGAAAAAATATATAAACAGAAGAATTTGGCCAAAAAAAAAGAGAGAGAGGAGAGAAGGGAGGAAGAGAGTGGGTCACCAAAAGCCAGTACCTCTCTCTCGGCCAGCCCGTGCACACACAATGACAGCATTTTGACAACCACTGCTATGATGAG
>JAUZSX010000050.1:4682857-4694467 GCA_034780655.1 Idiosepius hallami
AGTCCAAATGATTTTAAACACACACACACATATATATATATATATATATATATATATATATATATATATCAGAGAATGTGATTTTTACTTTACTAACCTCTTGTAAAACAGGAATCACTGGAGGATCACACTGTTGTAAATAGTGAAGCAACATGAGGATGTAAGCATATGAGGAAAGACTACCCTTTGATGCATCTCCAATTTGACATACCTAAATAAAAGATATATGTATTATAAAATAACTTAATTCCTAATCATTTTGAGAAATAATAACTATTTCATACTTTACTCAAGTAATTTTCCTTTACTTGTATGTATAAAACATTTACAATAGGAACAAAAGGCTGAAGTGATTTTAGTAATAAAGTATTTATTGTACGGCTTTAATGAACTGAATTATTTAAAAAAAATTAAAACAATTCAACAGAGCAAAAATTTAAATGTGAATTAGTTTGCAAAATTCAATGATAATGCTATCAAAATTTTGATGATTTAAAAATTTTTGTTAAAGTTTATTTTGAAAAACAAACAGTTACATCCATAATATCCATTTGTTGGATTTTGTTTTACAACATATTAAACTTTTTAGGTCTTTTAGGGTCAAGAAAAAATATTTTTTGATAAATGTTCCTTTTTGTCCATATGTAGTTTTTTAACACAATATATACTATTCAACCATTTGCTGGAGGGAATGTGAGGCTTTATATCTTTCCTAAGGGTATTCATCCAATAAGGAATGCAAATAGAATGAATGGGATTCAAACTTGTATATTATAATTTCAAAATAAATAATGTCAATAGCAATTCAAGTCATTTCGTTCTAGTTAAATTTTATGAAAATATTAAGAAAAATTCTATGATAATGATGCAGATAAGATAATATGTTATAGTCAAGTTTTACTTGACTTTATAGAAAACATTCACAATTAAAAATCAGCAAAGGATGTAAATTTAAATGAAATTTTACCTTGGCAAAAACTTTAAGTGCATAACCAAGTATTGCAACTCTACTGTCAATTTTTGTATACATTTTTAGCAATTTTGTATTGTGCTGAGCCTGGAAACAAAAAACATTCATATTTACACGTCAGTTTCAATTTGTTTCATAAATGAATTATCTGAAATTGGTGAAATAATGAAATTGAAGAAATGGCTATAACTAATGTCAATTTAAAGCAAGTTATTGTTAAACTTATTGCTACAAATTATTATTATTGCTACAAATTAAAAAAAATCAGTAATATAAAACACATTTTGCATGCAATAAAGAAGCTTTTCTAATTTTGTCTCATTTTACATAAAATTTATATAAATTAAATTAGACTATCAATTAAAACAATCTGATACATACATCTATTTAAAAAATTTAAAAACAAATTTGAAAGACTTACAAGAGTGTTGTAGAGACTAATGTCACCTTCCAAGGTACTGTTTTTCAGTTTAAATTTGACAATAGGAACTTTGGCAGTTGTTATGGCAACAACACCATAGAGTTGCTTGTTTTCTCGTAATTTTTGAGCTAAGCTTTCAATAATACAAACACAATCAAGGCCCTAAAAAAAAAACAAAAAAAACTTACATAAATTTAAAATTCGATTTAAATATTTCTATAGTCAAAGCTCAAGAGTAATTTAAAAAAATATCTTTAAAAATTTTTTTTTTTTTTTAAATATCTGTACTTTAGGCATTTAAAATGTTCTTTTAATCAAAAGTTAATGGATTAGATGGAAAGCAAAAGTAGCACAAAAGATTTTTTAGGATAGATATCAATGAACCATTTCTATTGGTTTTCTTAAATCAATATTTTTGAATGAAACCAAGTAAATTGCCATTATGAATGAATAAGAAAAAAATATACTAGAAAGTACTTACATCGGCATTTGGGCGATTCCCAAAAGTTATACAGATATCAAGGTCACTGTTTTGAAAGCCAAATCCATTACATGATGAACCAAACAGATGCAGACGTGCCTCTGAATTAAATTAGAAAAAAAAATTATAAGGCCGGTTTTTGTATAATCGGGTGAAAACGAAACCGTATAAACTTTGATGCTGTGATATCTATAGATATTCATTTTATACAAAAAATTTTCATTTTATACAGCTGTATTTGGAATTGAAATAATATTTATGTACAGGCAATAGTAATCATAGATACAAACTTAAAAGAAAATATATGAAACTACAACAAATGTGTGTGATAAGACAGATATCATGACATCAGATGCAAAAATGACAGTGAGTGCACACAACTGGACCAAAAGAGAGAACTGTACTCATGGGCCCCAGTTGTGTAAAAGCAGTAAATTTCCGAATGAACAGTCTTATTTTTCAATCAGGAGACTTGCATGTGTTTTGATGTTGATTGCAGTTGCTGAAGAAGCAGAATGTAACAATATTATTTTGATCAAATAATATTGCCACCCACTGTAATCCAGAGATTTGGCGAAGCACCGGATCAGCTTTTGGTAAATGTTAATTTCCAGGTGTTGGATAAAAAGGAAAGTGAGACAGCTTTAGCCAGAGTGTGGGGCAAAGAGTTCGGGCCAACAACATCATGGTTGGAATAAAACTTTGAAAATCCCACTCCTGTGTCTTTGTTTTGGTGACCATTTTTTTGTTCCCAGATTCTCACTATGAAGACCAGTAGAGTCAGGCACACCCAGACTATTAACTTTTGGAAAGGCTGAAAAACTATTCTTGAAAAACATAAACAGCCCTTACTACACTATTATGATTGTCCAGACCCAGGGATGACCGGTTAATGGTAGAAGAAGAAACAAACTCCTAAAAGAAAATGATCAAACTAAAAAAAAAGTTGAATTACCTGGATATCGCTCCCTAATAAGATATTCAAGACCTTTAACAATTACTTCACGTTCTTCTGTATTGAATTCCTTTGGACCAAAATCCTCTGTGAAAAAAAAAAAAAAATAGCATTCAGTTTATTTAAAATTGAATATGTTCGAATAGATTTGATAAGATAAATGAGATTTAGGTTGTTTGTTTTTTTTTTTTCAAATTAAATAAATAAGTGAACTGATGAACAATTCAATTTCTTTGATGTAAGAATAATTCATTGAATTAAATATCTTTGATGGTAAAGTCCATCTAAAAATAAGTTTAAGAAGAATAAATTTCAATTGAAATAGTATCAAATAGAATTTGTTAGAAGTTATTTTTCTTCAAAGTAATTAGACTTTCCTGAACTTAGATAAATATTACCATGGAAAAAAAACAAACCCAACTGTGTCTTTGAATACAGTATGGTCCGAAAATAACTCAAATTATCATAATTTATTAAAATACTGCAATATGTTTCTCAATTTTTGTATGTATGGTAATGATGTTAGTTGAAAGAACAAGTATAGACAACCAAACCAAGAAATTTGAAAGAGAAGGAAGAATATGTTAAGTTATGAGTTCCATTCCATGAGAGTTCCTTTTAAATCAATTGATGCAGTTCATGGTTGACTTGGAAGTATATTGCATGGGCTTTTATTTAAAATTCAATAAGGATATTATCATTTGCCACCAGTTTCAATAATTGGAGAAATTCAACTTCAAAAATAAATTAAAAGTTATTTTAGAATAGGGAGTTACTTTCAATCACCCTGTATATCCAATAAGATGTCAAAAACATTGCATAACCAATTTTAGATTGATTTCCATTGATGAAAGAATAACACTTACTAGGAATTTGTAATAAAGTATGATTAAGAAGCTGCAAATTTTCTTGTGTCATCGTAGGTAATGGCAGTAAAGGTGGCAATTCTTCTTCTGGGCAATTATTTTTCAAATGACCTTCTTTCTCACAGATGCTACAGATAATAGCTGGTCCCTAAATATAAATAATATAAACAAAAAATAAACTTTTTGTGACATTTCAAAATCTATTCACTACATTTTAGTGAATATCAAAAGTTTGCAGTATATTCTAGAGTAGGGCTTCAAAAACTATAGGTTATACCCAAATAGGGTTGCTATGCAAAATTTTGGGGTCGGGAGATTTTAATGATCTACAGAATGGAGTTGCTGTCTTATAAAATAGAGTTGTTATTATAATAATTTTTATTGATTCCATTTTTATTATAATACTAAATACAATTTTACAACATTTGTACAAACTTTTATTTTACAATTTTCTATGCTCTGCATGCATGGTTAATAAAATATATCTATTTAATTTAAGTCTGGGGGCGCAAAAAAACTCACACTTATATATGGAATCCGAATAAAAAAAAAAGAAGCCCTGGTTTAAAGGATAAATTTACAAGGAGTAAAAAAAAAATAAAGATCACATCTCAATTAATTCTTAAAAGACCTTCATGAAACAGTGAAAGTGATGCTTAAAAGTAAAATATATAGAATTAAATCACTTTTTGACCAAACTATATTTCTCCCTCCCCCAGCACCCAACGCTTGTCTAATTGTCAAATTGTCCCTTCATTGATACAAAGAGAAGGCGTAAGGCAACAGAGTTTCAATCGCTGTTGATCTTGTTTTGGGTGGTTGTGAATGCACAATGGCCATGCACAGTCACTTGGTCCACATTGCTTCCAATGTGGCTCAAGTGAGATGAGACAGATCACCATCTATGATGCAGATTGCATCGGGTTGCTGGGTTATTGATTCACTAAGCTCCATCTTGCCTGACAGGTTTCCCTACCCAGTAGTTTAACTATTACTTAACATGGGTATTTCCACATCCCACTGCAAGATATGATACCTAGTTATTGTTCCTAAATAGTCACCCATCTAAATTTGGTGATCTGATGGGAACCGGTGTCTCTAACATGAATTGACCTCTACATAGACCAATAATACCCAATCCAGTAAAATGATGAAATTCAGTATAAAAATGAAATATCTCAAAGTTTTTAATACTTCTACTATAAATACAAATGCTTCAACATTTTTTTTTAATAACTAACAGGATTCTTTTTTCATATTCGTCAAGGAATGTAAAGTTGAATAAAATAAGAAAACTTACCAAAAAAATAATAAAAAATAAAAATTAGATAAGTAAAAATAATTAAAGAAAAAGGTTACTCCCAGAAAAACTAGACTTTTTTTTTAACGAATAGTTCCTGCATTTTTTTTTCTTTTTTAATGAACAGTCACTAACAATTTTCTAACCAACCTGAAAAATATCCCCGATTAAATATAGATATAAAAAAAAAAAAACAATTAAAAAGGGAGAAAGAGTATCGATTTTGAGAGTTAATCAATTCACATACCTTTCCGTCAGACAAATTTTCCATAGAGAAAATGTAATGTATGAGTTCAGATGAATCTTGCTCTTTTTGTTGACCCTGAACAGAGTTTTGCTGGGTGGTGCTGGTGCTGTTATCTTGTGCTTGTTCCAAAATACTACAATCCTTAAGAGCTGCCACTATTTGTTTTGTATCCACATTTTCACCACCCTGCAAAGTTACATTGGCTTCTTTGATACCATCATCTTCACAAGTTTCATGGAAATCATTTATAGATTCCAGCTGTTCATCTTCATTGCTGTCACACGCCATTGTTTTCTTTGGTTTCGTTACATCTTTCTCTTTATTTTTATTATTAAGATTTAAAGGTGCTGCTGCTGCTGCTGCCACATTTGAACTAGATTTAGCAGTCAATGTACTAGTGTCAATTTCATCATTAATATTACTTTTGCTTTTCTTGTTAGAGGAAGCTGTTTTCCCCTTCCCTTGGTAACATGGAAAGCCAAAATATAAACAAGTCTTCACGAGACAGTCTTGAAAATATTCAAATATTTTTCCTCCACTGACTGATCTGGTAATATTTCTTTTTGTAGAAAATGGATCTGTAAAAAAGAAACATTTTTTTTAACTGACTTGACAACTTCAAAAGAAAATATTGTTTAAAATCATGAGTTTTGAATTTAAAAATCTTTCAAAAATAATTTAAAATAATTTTTACTAAACATTGAACAATTGAGTTAGAAAAAATTAAAAAATTAATAGATCTTTATTTAAATCAATTTTTTTCATTAGCAAAAGCCTTATTATTATGGAATTCAATATATTACAATCCTTTATTTTGTTATTTTTTTTCTCAACCCTTGTTTTAGAAGGATAAAAACTTATAGACACCAACTATTGAGACTTTTATATGTGATTTCTATAAAACCAAAATCACTTCACTTAAATAAATTTGAGCAAAAACAAAATTAAATATTCAAAAAAGATGAATGAACTTATTTGTATTCATAATTCTTTAAAGTTATCTAAAATGAAGAAATTTCTTTAAAATCTTAAAGGTTTTTCTTAAAAAATATTGTCATTATATCAATATAATAATGATAATCAATGTTAAATAATAATAATGATATTAAAATAAAAGTGAAAGAATATTGTCTTTACCCTCAACAGCAAGCCGTTTAGTTCTCCAGTTCTTAGCCGCACGAGTCAGTTTTCCATCATATCTAATACAAATCACAGTTCTAGGACTATCAAAACCTTGGCAGTAAAACTTGAGTAACTCTAACCATAACTCACCAAGACCCATTTTGTTTGAACTTCTAAAGTTCCGTTCCTATTTACAAAAAAAAAAGAGGGGTAAGTTTTCCTATTTATGCTTTCAAGAGACAAAAAAAAACATTAACACATGTATAAGAAACAAGCTTTTTGAATATTAAATACATCTTGTTCATTGATAAAATATGTTAAGAATATTTAAAATATAGTAAAACCAATTTGGATATTTTATTTTATTTCTGGAAATATTAGCAAAATATATGCCTTCAAGATTAAAAAGAATTGTAAAAAAAAAAAAAAATTGAGTTTTTTAATTTGAATTTTAAACATTATATGTTCAATTTTACATAAAATCAAAGCAACGTTATTGAACTCTTTAATGAAATGTTTAATAAAAAAAATTATATATATATATATATATATATATACATACATACATACATAGATACATACACACACTGTATACTTTTTTAAATAAGTATTTGTCGAATCTGAAGAATAGCAGTCTCTCATGTTCAACAAATAGATGTTTAGGGATATGCTTTTCGCATTTATCCTTTTGACATCAATAAATGAAAGAATATTTTATTTCTTTAAAACTTTACACAACAAAAAACTTGTTTTCAGTTGTGTAAAGTTTTAAAGAAATAAATTAAGATTGTTCAATTTATTTTATTTCTTCAGAACTTTAATTAAAAAGTATTTAAACAAAAATTAAAAGAATTGTTAACAATGATTTAAAATTTATAAGAAAGAATATTGTTAAAAATGATTATGATAAAAACAAAAATCTGTTGATCAGTGAGAGAGGTAAACATGTCCTTGAGCATCAAAAAAAAAGAGTTGTCTAACCAGATGGACTGCTATTCATCAGAACCGCCAACTATTTGTTTAAAGTTATATATATATATATATATATATATATATATATAAAACAAAAAACAGAAGAATAATAGATAATCAAAGCAATTCACATGGGATACTTACAGTTTTTCTAATAAGTTCAAAGATACGATCAACTTTTGAATCCTCAGTCTGCAGTAAAAATAGAATGATATAAAAAAAAATATGAGCACTTTTTAGGCAATTAAAAAAGATTAATGTGAATTTAATTCAATCAGGTTAATACAAAAACCATTGAGCAAGATATTGATAAAGTAGTTGTTACTACATGTGCCATGCCTCCAGTTTTTCAATATCCTAACCCAAGGTGGTAATAACCTGAAATACCTTAAGTGGCATTCCCACATACAGGTATGATATAGCGCTATCCATCATATTCTACCTCATGGCCGGTACACTTGTCACAAACGTGAACCCATCCATGACACATCCAACATTGAGATTTGGTAGATTGTATGGCATCATATGCCACGTGTCTGCCATGGCTAACTACATGTGGATGTCAGTCAGATGTTCACCAGCTACGCAACAGGTGTGTCTTACTGGGAGCAGACTCCCAGATATTTCAAACGTTTAAAATGTTCACTGTATCTGCTACGGCAACTAGGGATGCCAAAGTTTGTACTGGGGATCCTCGGGGATGTCTCCAGGATGAGCAGGTATGAGGTAATATGTTTACTTGGTCGAGCACCAACCCAAGTTAGGCACAAGCCCATTTTTACATGCTCTATATAACTGGGCTTTTTGCTTTCAGTGTTGCCCTTCACCTAGATGAGTTGCTCACACTAGTTAACAAGCCCCATCTGCTTGAGACAACTAAAGGTTAATGCAATGTTTTTTACTGATATTTGAACTTGCATACTATGGTTCTAGAGTCAAAGCCTTTACCAATGCCCTTCCCTCATACCAGCAGCACTAGTAGCAGTAAAAGAGACACAAAGTTAATTGCTTATTTTAATTTAAGAATTACCAAGATTCATTTCATGGATTGTGTAAGTAACAATGATAAGGATGAGAACAACAGTCTAAAAAATAGGTTTAAAAATAAAGAAACATTATTTAATTCAACAGCTCTATGAAACAAAGCACATCTTTATGGTCTAAAGAATTATTTTGTTCATTAAAAAAAAAAGCTAAAAAAAGCAAGTTTCAATTGTATGAAGCTAATGAAGAACATGGAAGAGTAAAAGGAATTTGTATTTCAGATCTTTATCAAGTGTGGTTTATAGCCCGTTACAAATTGAGTATTATTTATCTTTTCAGAAGATAACTGATCTTTAACAGGGTGAAGGTCTCTCTTCTTGTCTCTAATTGCTATTGCTTGAAAGGCCATTTTATTTCAGATAAAAAGAGGTCCTTATTCGAATTTTCGTTTGATTGGTTAGTTTTATGGCATGTCAATCAACCTGTTTAGGTTGTTTTATACCGAGAGCAATCATTTTTTAGAAACTTTCTTTTTGTTCACACCTAGTTTTTTTTAAATAAAAAAGTTTTGCTCTATTTTAAGTGCTGTAGGGAATGTGGGGATGCATACCTTTTCCAAGGATATTAGTTCATATCTGAATGCAAACAAAAAGACTAGGATTCAAACTTACTTATTCTGACTCCAAAGTCAGACTGTCTATCCCCTGCCCTGGGTGGACCTCTCTCTTATTCTAAGAAATTATAAAAACTTAAAATGCTTTTTGTAATATAGAAAAATAAATTGAAATTAATCCAAATGGCAGCAGATTCAGTGAATATTTTTGGCAGTAGCAGTTCAATTTCATTGTAGCAATGGTAGTAATAATACCAATAATATGAATAATAACAACAATAATAATTGTAGCAAAAATAGAGCTATGTCCTTCTAGTCTGGTAGCAAATAATAATTTATGGATTTGGAGAAAATTGAATAAAGTGATTTTTACCCTTCCTGTCCATACCACCTAAAATTGGTAATTATTTTCTTAAAAACCTAACATTATAATGTTTATTCTAAATCTGAAAAAAGAAAAAATTTCATTAGAAAACCAATTTAAAAACATACCCCCCTAGAATCAGCCATTAAAAAAAAAATAACCTTAAAAACATACCACCTAAAATTGGTCATTATTTTTCAAATAATTAATAACTAATCTAATAATACTATGTTTTTTCAATTTCTAAAATACAAAAAAATAAAATAAACATTAGTAAAATCAATTTAAAAACAAAGCCCTAGCCATTATTACTTATTATTGGACGTGTTTTCACCCTCTAAATCTGAACTCCAGTTAGGATAAATAATTTTGAGGAAACATGCAATTGTTTACTGATATAAAATTAGGAGAAAGTTTTTTTTGTTTTTTTGTTGTAGGTGAATTTATTGTAGAGTTAAGGAAATGGTTTCAACTTGTGACATTTGCTGGCAACAAAATATCCACTTGAAAAAAAAAATTGCTAAAAAAAGCATAAAATGATGAAATAAATACATAAAACCGGACAAAGCAAAGTTAAGCTCAATAGTAATTATTTGATAAATGATGGAGATTAGCATTGTGTTTGTTGTACGGACTTCCTTCTACTTGATCTCTAATGATGTTGTCTGGCAGAAACCATCTTGTTTCATGTAATCTGAACTTTTCCTCTTGAAGTTTTTAAAAAATAAAACAAAAAAAAAGAAAAAAAAGTTCAAAGAATCATTCCATTTTTGATAAGCTTTCCTTGTTTTTAAAATGAGGACAATTAATTCCGTGTATCAAGGCTCATTTATGTGCCGACAGGGTGGAACATTGTGTATGTGTGTGTGTATAATAGCACACTGATCTCAGCAGGTTTTGCCGGCAGAACCACTGAACACACACGATTCAGTGTTGGGTTTCATGGGAATATGAATATCACAAGTGGTCCCCTGCTGAATGTATAGATGCCTGTCTAACCAAAGACTAAGGGTGCATCAACCCAATGGTGTTGGCATACTGACCTCTGCAGGTTTAGCTGGATCAACCACTGAACACACACGATTTAGTGATGAGTTTCATGGGAATATGAATATCACAAGTGGTCCCCAGCCGCATGTACAGATGCCTGTCTAACCAAAGACTAAGGGCTCATCAACCCAATATTTTAGCTGCACCCACTGATACTTACCTAGGTATTTCCTGCCCCAGCGCAAGATACAGTGCCCAGTATTCTTAAATGGTCACCCATCTAATTACTGACCAGGCTCGATGTTGCTTAACTTCAGTGATCTGATGGGAACTGGTGTCTCCAATGCGACTTGACCGTGGAGCATTGGTAAAAGCTTGGACCCTGGAATTGTAGTACATGATTTCAAATCCCAGTCAAAACCATTGCACTTAACTTTAGCTGCCTTGGGCAACTAAGACTTGTTAACTCAGGAGGCACTGAATGCAAAAAGCCCAGATATACAGAGCACGTAAAAATTGCCTTGTGCCTATCTTGGGTTGGTGCTCATGAAGTAAATATCATATCAAGGCTGATTTATCTATTTCAGAAACTTTTTAGAATCACACATACAGGGTGTCCCAAAAATTGGTGTGCAGTAGAAAATAAAATCTTAATGCCAATGGAAGACATTTCCAGCATTTCCTTTAAAACCTTTTTATAGGTAAAAATTATATTGTCTAAATGTTTTATAATATAATTTACTGTTGATTTATTTATTTAAATTTCTACATACCCATAAAGTACAGTAACTTTTTGGACACCCTGTATTAAATATGTGGGTCATTCTAAAAGTGATGACTCCTATTATACAGGGTGTTCGAAAAATTTGTGTGCAGTAGAAAATAATGTGTCAGTGCATGTGAGAGAAGCCACAGATAGAAATATCACCAATAAAATCTGTTGATGTAAAACACATGTGAAATATAACAATGATAAAGATGAGGAAAATAGTCCAAATATTAAATGCACAAATTATCAAGTCTAATATACAGGATTCTAATATAAGGATAGCAGTCAAAAAGATAAAAATAATAGTCCCAAAATTCAATACACGCATTATTTAGATAAGTTTTTTTCATTTAAGTTTATTCACACATTAATTATAATATTATATATAAAGTGTGTATTAAACATAATTATGTATAAAGTGTATATGTATAAATATATGTATACATAAATATACAAATTATATAATCTCCATAGGTATATTTATTGGTACCCCGATTTTTAATGAGGGGAACCTATGTTTCGAGGCCTGTTCGTTCGTTCGTTCGTTCGTTCGTTC
>JAUZSX010000050.1:4709942-4726330 GCA_034780655.1 Idiosepius hallami
TATTTGAAAATAAATTTTTATTTTTTGTTGTTTCAACAGGTTGTTAAGTTAACTCATCCATGGGTCGGCATGGGTCCATATTTTTTTTATTTTGTTCATATTTGTTTTAACAATTTTGCAACGTTTTTTTTTTGCTATAAACTTTCTAGTTGTGAGTCTAACTTAGCAAAATTCCCAACAATCAGAGCCGCTAGCCCCACTATATCGGTAAGTTTTCTTTTGCTTTAGGTCGCCAGGTCAGGCAGGACCGATCGGCCCTTTAGGGTCTAAAGAATTAAACGAAACGTTATTTCTAAAACTTTTGAGCGAAAATAAACAATGTTTGAAGGATCTTTTTTATTTGATTTAACTATTTATATTTAATTTAACCTATCGTTCTTTCAGACAGGCTATATTCGACTTTGTTCCCCTTTTGTATACTAAAAAAAAAACACGTGTGAATTTTACCCAGTTTTGAGAAAGTCGACGTTCACTTCTCTACGTCTCGATCTGTTTTATACAATGTCCCTCTGTCTATCTCTCCAACTTAACTGTTTGTATCACCCCCTCCTCCTCCTTCTAGATGTGTGTCGCCGTGTGTGTGTGTAAAGTGTCTACATGCATGTGTGTGTGTGTGTGTAAAGTGTCTACATGCGTGTGTGTGTGTAAAGTGTCTACATGCGTGTGTGTCTACATGCATATGTGTGTGTGTGTGTGTGTAAGCTTCTACATCCGCGTGTGTGTAAGTCTCTACATGCGTATGTGTGTGTGTAGGCTTCTACATCAGTGTGTGTGTGTCTAGATGCGTGTGTATGTGTGTAACTCTCTAGATGAGTATGTGTGTGTCTAAGCTTCTACATCCGTATGTGTTTGTCTACATGTGTATGTGTAACTCTCTACATGTGTGTGTAAGCTTCTACATTCGTGTGTGTGTGTGTGTGTCTACATGCGTATGTGTGTGTGTACGCTTCTAGATGTGTGTGTGTCTGTCTGTGCGTGTGTGTGTGTACAGACAAGTGAACAGGCTTGACTACTGCTGCTGCTGTTGCCGGTCGCCACGTCATCGCTGATTGGACAAATATCGTCTTCCCGTTCTGACCACGTGCAGACGTTAGGAGAGAGAGTGAGGAGAGTGTGTCTCTCACTCAGTCAGTGTAGAGCAAACGACAGAGTCAGACAGTGAGTGAGGGAGAGAACAAACATACAAAACAAAAAAAAAAAGGAAAACTTATTAGCGAACTTAGATTTATCGGTAGACTCACACATTTTTATATTCAAAAATGCCCGAGGTAGGAAAGTTATTTATGCATTTTGTTATGTTTTGTTAGTAATTATTATTATTATTATTGTCACTTCTGTTTCCAATATTTCTTTCTTTCACCCCCCCCCAAAAAAAAGAAGCTATTTTATTGCTTGCCTGTGGGGATGAGGGCAACCAAAAATACATCTCCCCTGTCTTGTCCACAGGT
The DNA here is from genome assembly GCA_034780655.1 of Idiosepius hallami. Lineage (NCBI taxonomy): Eukaryota > Metazoa > Mollusca > Cephalopoda > Idiosepiidae > Idiosepius > Idiosepius hallami. Next base: position 4,711,391 of record JAUZSX010000050.1, read on the forward strand.
TCGTACAGGGGCGACATAAAGACTTGTTTTTTTTTTTCTTATGGCGTTTTACTTTTCCTCTTAAAAATCCTTCTTGAGAGATTTTTTTTTTATTGGCGCTATAAAGTTATTTCTCTGGGATTAGGTATTTTATTTTATGTGACGAAAAAGTTACTTCATAACCTCCTTTTCTTAGCAAAGTGAAATTATGGGGAAAACTTTTTAATTTTTTTAAATTTCTGGTTATATAAATTATAAGTAGATAATTAAAAATTTTATTTGAAAAAGACGCTTTTCTTACGTTTAAATTTTATTTTCTTCCATGCTGAAAGGACTTTTTTCTCTCTGGTTATTTGGTTTATCCTTACAGATTAAGAAATTGATATAAAAATATAAATTGTTTTTAAGAACTAATTTTTTTTACCCCGCAATAATTTAGATAAAAATTAGTCATTGAAATATGAGACCTGTTTAATGTCGTTATCAATGAGTTTCTTGAAAAAAAAGATGGTCTTGCGTAGGTTTTATAAACGAAGCATATTTTCCTAGAATCAATTAAAAACTAGATCTTGTTTTTGAAACCGGTTTTCAGTTTTTCTTTTAACCTTTTTAAAGATGATTAATCGGGAAATGGTTAATAAAGAAACAAGTTCCAAATTTGTAGTTAAAAGTAGCCATTATTTTTTTTTTTTTCATATCAAGAAAGATATTAATCTGAAAGATATTTTTTCTTGGTTCATTTTTATTTCTTAAAAAGTAAAATTAACCTTTTTAAACCTGATGTTCGTGTTGAGTTTTTCTACAAAACCATAGAAAGAAACCAAAGTCCAATCTGACCTAATATTGTAAAAATTCAAATTTTCTGCGTATTTATTCAAAAAGAGCCGTTATGCTTATATATTCATAGTTATTAACAGTAAAGAAATAAAAATTAATTAATATTTCTAAATGAAAGTAAATTTATTAACTCAATAAATAATACATATGGCTTCTTTCAACTTTTTGTGTAAACGTGTGGTGTGTGTGCCGTGTCTGTTTGATATCAGATTACAATAAAATCTATAGTTTGTAAAATTTGTGTGTATATATATATATTTTTTTTGTTTTTTTTTTGAGAGCCGGTTTAAGGTTCAATGTTTAAAAACAAAATTTAAGAAAATCGTTTCATTTTTAAAGATTATTAACTGTTAATTTATTTTTTAAAATCCGGGTTGGCTGATAACGACTTTAAAATGGTGTGACTCGATTACCATTTGTTTAAACTGGGGACTCCATTTTCAACAAGTGAAAAGGGAAGGAAAGATTTTAGTTTTTTATTGGAAATAAAAGATTAAAAAAAAAAGTCCTCGTAAAAAAAAATTAAATAGAATTTCGACATCGTAGTTTTATATAATTTAATCTTTTTTTTTTTTTCATCCAATAATTTAAAGCTGCTTTGTGTAGAGTTTTTAGGGATTATTTAATATTCATGCTTGGTTATTCGTGTCTGAACTTGTAGATTAAAAAAAGGATCAAAATTTAAACTTTTTATCAATTAATATCTAAGCATATTTTTTTCCTGCAATCGACTTTAGATTTTTTTCATTAAAGTTAATTAAAAGTTTATATTTGAAATTTAAAATTTAATCTAATTCCAACTTAAATTTAATCATTAAATTAGTTTAACATCTCTCTCTCTCCCCCATTTTTAAAATGAGATTTTTTTTACCTGTATTTAATTAATACAGTAGAACATATTTGTGTACTTTGTCCAATAAACTTTTTTTTTCTCGTTTTTTTTTTTGTTTATTTTCCATCTCCATAGTTTGGTTGCTTATTCCGCCGTGACGGAGGGAGGGAGGGAAATAAGAATAATTTGGTAATCTTCTAGTTTAGCGTTGTAACTTCGTAAAGTAGCTAAGTGTCGTAAACATCTTTTGTAAAACATTTTTTTTTTTTCAAAACATTATTTATCGATTATGAAAAAAAAATTAAGTCAATATATTATTAGATTTTAAAGAGACTTCCCTACAAAAGATGTTTATACATTCAACAGTAACACTAGTTAACGGCGTTACAACGTAGAAGAATAACGAATAATTTACTTGTTGCATTTTTCCTTGACAGTAAAAATAAAACACGTCTATATCGCTGGGATTTAATGTTAAGATTCAAAACCGCTCAAGTAGGAGTTTAGAATTATATATTAAAAAATCTCAATAGTTAAAAAACATTTTTTCTTTTTCTTAAACAAAAAAAGAGGAGTTCATTTGAAGTAATTTGCATTTTGTAGACAATATTTGAAGACTATCAATTATGTTTACCGAACGAACCAAAGTTAATTTGCTTGCAAATGGTTTCTTCAATAAACTATCGAAACCAAGGTGATCACCCATGAATGTATCGATGCTAAAAGGTAAACAAATCTACTCAGTTTGTTTTCGAACAGCTCATTTTATTTTTGTAAACCTTTTTGGGTTCTTTGTTGTTTCAATGTCGAAAATTTTAACTTGTTTTTTTTTTAATGTAGTTTGGATCAAATCTATGTAGGTGGAAAAAAAGCTTATTGTTACTACTCATCAAAGATATTCAATTGCAAATATACTTTATGGACGAATAAATTATGACCCTTTTGCAGATTGGTGGAATGGACGCCATTGGTCGGAACATGTGTTTTGAAATAATAACACGCTCCCCAAAGACTAACACTGACTACTTATGGGTGTTCTTTCGTTTATGTCAATTTTCACGATATTTTCTCACTTTTACAAACATTTTTTCTTTACTTTATTTGGTTTATTATAACTTTTTTTTGCATACTCTTTTTTTAATTTTCAACAAACATTTTTAACGACGTGTGTGTGCGTTTTGCGTGAGAATTTCTCACTTTTACGAAAAATGTTTATTTCTCACTTTTACAATAAATGTTTATTTACATGGGTTTATTCTCAATCCTTTTTCTCACTTTTACAAACATTATTTTTTTTTACTTTGGTTTTTGCAGACATTTTTTAAATTAATAAAAAATTAAAAAAAACAAAAAAAAATGTTTGTTGTAAATTTAAAAGAAGAGTATGCAAAAAAAAAACAAACGTTATAATAAACCAAATTAAGTAAAAAAAAAATGTTTATAAAAGTGAGAAAATATCGTGAAAATTGATATAAACGAAAGAACACCCATAAACAGTCAGTGTTAGTCTTGGGGAGCGTGTATTATTTCAAAACACATATGTTCCGACCAATGGTGTCTATTTCACCAATCTGCAAAAGGGCCGAATGAAATTTATTAGGACGTATTTTTCTTTTTTCATAATCGATATATAAATAATAATTTTGTCGGTCTCTTTGCTACGTTAAATGCTAAACTAAGATTAACCCGGAAATATATGTTTTAAACAATTGTGCTGTTAGTGTTACATACATAGCACACAACAGAGCACAGACAGACAGCCCACTCATTACAGTTAGTTTAATATTAACAACAAAAATAACAACAACACTTAACACGTTCAATCAAACTACCTTGGTTATGGATTTAATCGAAAGTATTATTGTTGTTTTAGTATTATTTAAAGAATGTTTTTTGCCTGCTGGCTGACATACGAAGGAAGCTAAAATATATTTTGGTTGGCATAATTTGATCGGTATTTTTTTGTTATTGTTATCATCAACAATGATAAACAAAAAATGGGCGGTTCTGAATGTCAATAAATGATCTCTCAAGATGGACAACTTTTTTTTTTAACGCTTTGGGAAATGTTATTGTTCCACTCTTGATAGTTGGGGAGGGGGGTGGCGTAGCCCGTGCACCCAAAGAGAATTTAACTTTACTGGGTTTAGGGTCCCCTAAACATGGTCCTAAGTATTAACAAAAATATAACTCACTTGGTGGACTTTTGTTAACACGCAGAAGCGTTTTTAGAGGACCTTCCTGAACACTCTGCTAAAGCTAAATGCTTTGGGTGCAACAAAGGGCACTACGACGACAATAAACGAACGATGAAGGAATATTTTAGTTCTTTAGAACATTATTTACACATCAGAAAAATTAAACGAAAGAAGATTGTTGAATTTATTTCTTCAGAATGTTAGCGAAAAAATAAAAGGAAGATTTATGAAGAATAAATTTAATTTTTCTTCAGAACTTTAACGAGAAGATTTAAACATAAAAATTAAAAGAAAGAATTATGAACAAACCGAACCGGGATTTAAGGTAAACACAAAAACACGTGGACAACAGGGCATGAGAAGGTGGGGGGGTAATAATCTACCAAAGCGTAAAAAAAAACGTTAAAAGAGAATTATCTTTCTTTGTGATTCATTCAAGATCGCTCAAAAATGAGTCAACAATATATGAGAGAGAGAGAGACTTAACACGAATGCAATTTTATGTTCAGCCAGAGCAACCATTTAATGAAAAACAAAAATGTGTCTTGATAAAAACTGAAAATGAAAAAAAAAATGGATTGATCAGGGTCTATAATGGTGTGTTCCTTTTGCTATCGTTCACAAAGATACAGGTAGGTATGACAGGACATATGAATATATATTTTTTTTACCTCACCACCGATCATTGAAGCCAAAATTATTCATTAAAAAAATATTTACTTAAAAGAATGAGAACATTTAAAAGTGAATTTTTTTATACATAATGCAATCGCTGTTTTAAACAAAGCCCCCCCACCTTTGTTTAACAATTTCCTGACATGTCCTGTCATACCTAGATACAGGTGATTATTGTCGGAGTGTATAAAAAACGACTAAAACTAATCTAAACAGTAAATTGTATTACAAAGCATTTAGACAATACAATTTTTAGTAAAAACGTTTTATTTGTAAAATCTTTCTTTTTTTTACCAATAAAACGTTTCTAGCTTAGCTTAGATTTTAAGCATTGCAATGAATGCATTCATTGCATTTGTAGTAAGTAGTGACTGCTGCTGCTGAGTGCTGCTGTTGCACACTTAAGGCACAGAAACTTTTCGGACACCTTGTAGGAAATGAAGGATGTAAAAGAAAAAAATATTTAAGCAGATTATTGCATAACGAATGATCAAATGGGGAGGGTGGATTAAGCAGCACTCAGCAGCAGAGACAGATGAACGGGCGACTGGGAAGAGAAACAGGACACTTACTGGCAAAAAAAATTTTAAAAATTATATAAAATTTAAATAATCGAGTTAAAAAAAAAGTAATGTCATCATTGAAAAATCTTTTTATGTTTTAAGGCTCATCGACCTTTTTAGGTTATTTAATGCCAAGAAGAACAATCATTTTTTTTTTTTTTTGATAAACGTTCTATTTTGTCCATATGCACTATTTGATCCATATCTGGAGGGAACATGAAGATTCATACTTTCCCCAAGGGTATTGATCCGAATGTAAACGTAAACAGAATGACTTGGTTTATTCGTACTCGCGTATTATTACGATTTTGACCGCCTCTTATCTCACTAAAATAGAGTAATGGAGTGGAGTAGAGTAAATGGACCTTGGACTTCCTTGTAAAATCTGATTAAATTAATTCAATTGCCAATTAATTTCTAATTATTTAAAAGGTAACGTCCTTTAAATTTTTTTAAATGCATTCAATTGACACTTCATTTATTCCTAAAATAAAAACCAAGTGCCTGTGGTTTTGGATGTATAGTACAGTACACAGACACAGTTGTGTACAGAAACAACACAAAACACAAGCAATTGTAATTTACATTAGATTTCTTTTCAGTTTTGTAGTGTTTGTTCTTCTTCCTTTTATTTTAAATTTTCTAACTTTATTCATTTTTTGCTCCAACTTTGTAGTAGTGTATGAACTAAACAGAAAAATTAGTTTTAAAATTATCAAAAATCTAAAACGCAGTATAATTGACAGTGAGTGAAAAAAAAAGTGTCAATGTGGTTTGGTTGTTGAAGTGTGAGTGTTTGTGCGGTTTGACCAGCGATGGTGGTTGGTGGTAGTGTGCGGTGTGCGCACACAGAGGAGCGATTTTTTTTCTATTCTCTTGACTGAGGCTGAGTTAATCTTTCTTTTGTATAGAGAAGTGTTAAATTCAATGTTTTAGAAGCTTTCAAAACAAGACAAAAAAGGAAAAAATACCGATGGTGACATTAATAGTTAACAATTAATGTTGAACAATTATTACGAACCAATTTTGTTAAATGTTTGACAGAAAGAGATTATTTAACACGTCGGTCAAGGCAACGAATGAATGAATAGTGAGTGCAAAAAGTGCAACCTTTGGTCTATAGCTGTTTGTTTGTTCCGTTATGTTGTGTGTTTATATTGGCAGTTTCTTTTTGATTTTAATGAATGAACTGAATAAATATTCGTTTATACAACTTTTTTTTCTGTACTATGTTGCCTTCATTTTTAGAGTGGTTTTGTTTTCACCGCCTTAGGTGTATTAACCAGGAGGGTTTGAATGTTTGAATTTTATGCAAAAGGCTATGTAAACATTAACAGCTAACTGGGGAATACATTTCTAAAATTTTAAATTCCTATCCAGTCACTGTTAAACCCAAAGAATGACAGATGATTAGAGTTGGCTGAAACGTGGTGATGATGATGGCGAAACAAATATCAACAACTATAAAAGAGAAGACAACAGTCCGAAATAAATAAAAAAAAATTAAAAAAAGGTTTTAAACCCTAAAAAGATTTTTAAAATATCTACTTATTTATTTAGTGCTTTTTTTCTATTTCTTTTTTTAGATTTTATTTTTGAAATATGAAAATACCCAGTAAAAACGCAGGGAAAAAAATTAATCCTTGGAACCCTAAAGAGTTGATATATCGGCCCTGGCAACCTAAGGCTAAAGACAACAATATACCGATATTTCGGCCTTAATATTGGATTCGATTGGATAGTTTGGTCATTATTCTAAGTCAGGGTCCAAAGGTATAAAAAGAGTAGAGGCAATGGAGGAGGAGGACATGGTGATTTGGTTTAGTTTGCGTAAAAATAAAATCATAAATTAGTTGTTTTTGTTTTAATTATTTTTTATACGCAAAGTAAACAAAAGGAATAATAATAAAGCCATTTGTTTTATTTGTGTTTATTATTTATCAATTATATGTGTTTCGTGTTTTTTTGTTTATTTTATTCCTGGCTTTTTGTGGTCAGGGGATGAAAACTTGAAAACAAAAAAACAGAAGGCATTTTTTTTTCTTGGTGTTTGTAAATTTTTTAAAAAAAAAAGATATTTTTGATTGATTGGTAACGAAAAATAAAATTTTCTTAATTACAACTAAATAATAATAATTATTATTATTATTATTATTATTATTATTATTATTATTAATCTAATATTAAGGGAGAAAGAAAGACAGATATAAATAGATCAGAAATTAGGAACTTAAAACCCGTATCAACTGAAAACAATAAGTAGATATTTATTTATCTTACTGCCGCCTCCAGTTCACTTTTTATGCGTTTATTTCTAGACAATTGTTTTCTTTAAAAGAAAAAAAAAAGGGGGGGGGCATATATGTAGGCTTGATAGTGATTTTCTTTTTTTTTGGGGGGGGGGGTAAATTGAAGAAATGAAAATAAAGGTTAGTTTCTAAGAGGAAATAATATTTCTTTTTAAAATCAACAATCAAAATAAATTTCATACAATTTTCAACGAAAAATACTGGTAATTGAATAATTTTCTACAAATAAAAGATGAACTTTGTAACTACAGTGTAAATACATTCTAAAACAATAACTATCAAAAATAATATCTTACTTTAATGTAGTCAAACTTACGAGTAAACAAGACATAAGTCGCACTCGCAGGATTATAGGTAAAAAAAAAAATTAAATTTTTAGGCCGTAAGAGACTAGATTTAAAAAAAAGAGAAAAATTTTAAAAAACATTGAGTTAAAAACAGTTTTTGCAAATTTACAAAATTATCGTAAAATAAAACAAAATAACGGACAAGCAAGAGATTGGTTTTCTTAGAATTTTTTTATGAGTATTAACGAAAAAAGGGTGTTTATTTTTCAAATAATATTTTAACGCAATCATTACATCAAACAAAAAGAATCAACTTTTATGCTGTATTTGAAGAAGTCTATCAATTTTATATTAAAATTTACTCGACCTTTTTTCATAATTTGTTTTTAATTGGATTAATTTAGTTTTTTGTTGTTTTTTTTTTAGAAAAAATCCAATTTAAAAATAACAAAATTCAAGAAAACTGTAGAAAAGCGTTTAAGGTAATTGAATTCAATTTTATCAACAAACCAGTTAAAATACGTAAAATATTTAGAAATAGTGAACTGATTAATTAAATTATTTCTTTTTTTTTTTTTAGCGAGGATATAAAAAGTAAAGTTTTGAAGACTTGAGTGTCGATAGAATTTATTACACAAAAGGGATTTCTTACTCGTAAGGGGGACATTTTTTCTCCTTGTTTTTGTTTGGTTTTTTTTTTTACAACACGGTACATATATTGTTAAAACATAAACTAAAAAATCAAAGTAAAGCAATACAAAAATACAGACCTACGCTAATTATTCCTGCACCCGCAATTACCGCAAAAAATCGGTTACATCCCTATATACATAGTTTTACGTCACCACGATCAACACTGTAGGACGCCATATTTCTTTTGATAGTGCTGATGGGAAGATTGTTTTTTCTCTATGAGGAAAGGAAAAGTAAGAGTAAGAAATACATGAGAGGGGGATCTTTTGGTCGTATATGTGTTAAAGAGGGTTATGCCAATCGGAACCTATGGCAGAAATAGTTGAAGAAAATAGAGGGGAGGAGGGGGAGTAATTACCATATATTTTTAAAATCATTTTTGTTTTATTTTTATCAAAAACCTTGTTTCAAGGAGTTTTCTTTTACAAAAAAAGTTTCAAACCGATCAAAATTTAAAAATATGACTGGTAAATTCAAAACACGTTTAGTATGATTTTGCATGAGAACGTTTTACCGCGAGAAGACAATGGTAGGAGTAAAAGCATCAAGGCTTTAAAAGCATTGAGAGTGATAGAGTAAAAGGAAGAAATAGAGTGGGTGAAAGATGAGAAATATCCAGCGAGATAGAGAGGAAGGTTCACACTGAGAGAGTGAATCTGACTAACTTACTGATATAAACGGAGTTTAATCGAAAAGTTACAAGAAAGAGTGAGTTCCCATGGAACAAAATGTATTAAGTATGGCTGCTCAATAGACTGAATACTTGTGTTTTAGTCGGAAATGTTTCCATCTTCTGGCTATTTCCGAGGTTTAGACTGCCCGTTTTACGCGAGCGGCCTCTGTGAAAGGCCTTACTGTCATTACAGACATGCGAAGCAACCAAGTGAGAAAGGTAAAAGGGAATAATTTAATAATTAGATAGAAAAATCTAACAAATTCCCCCCGCTTGCCCATCCGCCCCGAGTCCTGATAAATGGAGAAGAAAAAAGAAAAAAATTCGATGATAAACATTGAATTTTACTTTCTCTCTAACTTATTTAAGAAATAGAAAGAAAAACTAATCCTTCATAAAAAGAAGGAACCATTTATTTATTTATTTTTTATGCTTATAGGAATTTTTTAACAAGTTTAACTTTTAAGGAATAATTTACACTGTGTCTATTGTACACTTTTTCGTGTTTGCATGCTTTAAAAACAAAAAATAAGGTCATCTCTCCCTATTTTACTTTTGACAAAAAAAAAATTAACCTGTCCCCTTTTTTTTATTCGCTAAAATTATCAATTAATAGTAATACCTAATTTATTCAGATCTTAATAAAAATAATATTCGTATGAAAAATAAATACTACTAGACTCATATTTATAATTTTTATGACATGTTAAATATCAAGGGAAAAAAAAGATTGCATCAACAAAGAATCCACAACACAACAACAACCAACCCACAACAATGCAAAAACATTTTTCTCCTTTTAGTTGAAGAAGCAACACTTTCTTTCGTTATTCGATAAATTGATACTGTTAATGATTTATAATTACGAGGGTAAAAATCTTAAAAATAAAAACTGATTTATTTATTTATTAATAAGACGAAATTATTCAAAATATTGCGATAAAATGCGTCATTGTCGTGTTTTGTATGTTATGACAGGGTTGGGGTTTGGTTATTATTTAACAACGAATATTCATTTGTTTTATTTAAAAACAAACCTACCAGTTAGTATCGATTTTTAATTCAACTTTCTATGGGTGACGTGACGTATAATTTTCCAAAGACTATTAAAATATTAATATACTTCGTTATCGTTTTTATTTAATGTTATTGTTGTAAATTATATCTGAATCCATTTCGTACCCACAAACAACTAACTAGACTAGAGCCACTAACTCACTTTTCCTTTATTTTACATCAAATAAAAACCTTAAAACCTGTGTAAAAAAATCTAACCTTTTTCTTTTGAGGTTATTATTTTTAAATATTTAAATTATTTAACACAAAACAACACTTTCAGTTGAAAGTTTAAAATTTACTTTTAATTTCTTACGTTTCAACAACAAAATCGTTTGTTTCTTTCAGTATTGTTTCATTCTTTTATTTTGAATTATAATGTATAAAGTCAAAAAATGTTTTTTAAAAAAATGTTTTTTTAATTTATTTTTTTCTGTTGATTTGAATGTTGGTTTTAATCAATAATTAAGAAAATTAAAGAATTTTCAAAATTGAAACCTTAAAACTTTATCATGTCTCTTTTCGGTCAAGTCAACAACTTCCTTTCTGTCTTAGTTAAATGTTAAAAGTTAGGTAGTTGCTCTGTAAACTCATCATTAAACTGATTCTCCAACCAAAAAAAAAAAAAGCTAACTAAAAGTTAAAAGTACATGTAATTGAATTTTCTATTTGCTTCTTTTCTTGCCTGCCTCATTTCTTCATGTTAACTTTTGTTGAATAATTGTGTCTCTTTCATACTTTAAAAAAATTATTTTTTGTTAATCGCCTTTTGTGTGCATTTTATTTTTTCCCGTTAGACTGTTAGTCTTTTCTTACCACGTTTTGTTTACATTTGTATTTAGTGGTTTTGATTTAGTTTTTAATCTTTTAGACCCTAAGAAGCCGATATATCGGCCCTGAAAACATAAGGCAAAAGAAGACACATCATTTTGACTTATGTTCCTATGACTCTGGGTGACAACTTGATAATTTTGATAATTCAGGGTTCAGAGTTAATATAAAAGCTGATATTTTATGCAAAGGAGAAAAATAAGATGACGACATCATCATCATCATCACACGCAAAAATGAAAATTACACTTTTGACTTCCCGCTTTTAATCCTTAAAACATTTCTTCATTAGATTTATTATAGTTTAAAAGAAGTCTTTTCGTCTAATTTCGTAAAAGTAAAAAAAAAAAAAAAAAAAATGTGCCGTTCCCGTAAATAAATCTCGTTGTGTCTAGAAAAAAAGTCGATGTCAGTCTTTTTTGATTATACAAGAAAATCATTTTAAAGAATTTTTTGAAAAGTCTTCGATACAATGATTTTTTTTTATCAGTTTCCCTCAAAAAAGAAAAAAAAACAGTTAAACAATGAATTGGAATGAATATACAAAAAAACGTGTATTTGAAAACTGTTGGAAAACTAAGTTAAAAAATAATAATAATAATGCTTTCTTAAATAAAATTTTCAAGTAATTGAATTTGATTAGGAATGATTCTGAAATGAATTGTATGAGTGTAAATGGTTTGAAGCAAAGCACAAACAAGCCCAGGGTCCCACTACTACTGGGTGTTTTTGGTGAGTTGTAGGTTTAATTTTGTTTTGTGGGTTTACATTTAGGGGAAAAAGAGGAGGGGAAATTCTAGAACAAAGGATTAAGGAAGGACACCACCTTTTCCTCGCCTCACCTTGTGTTTGTGCACAATGAATGGACAAAATAAGAAATATTCAAAATATTTACTTATTTTTAATGTTTATTTTTCTGGGGGTATCTTCTCTCTGGGCTGACTGGTCTCTAATTCTAAAAAAAAAAAACCTTTTAGGGTTCTCTTGGGTTTGCGAGTTCTTTCCAACAATATTCTCAAGTAAAAGTCGTAAAGAATAATTGAACTTTTTTCTTTTTTTAATATATGAAACCCATACCGAAAAAATTTAACCCCTGAGTTTTTTAAACCGACACTTCGTTCAACAATGTTTATAAAGAAAATAATTGTTCCGAAAAAGAAAATATACCAGTAAAAGAATTTTGTTACCTTTCCAATCTTATTTATTTTATTTAGAATAACTAATTACTTGGATTTTACATAAAAAGTTACTTGACAGGAGGGAAAAGTGTAATCGTTTTTTTTGTGTGTGTCGTCCCTGTGGTGTGTGGTACAGTGGTGCAGGTGCACTCTGTGCACAAGTCACAAACCCAACCAAAACCACATACCTGCAGAAAAAAAAGAAAAACAAGTGAAGAAGCAAGCATGGTCCCCCATGAGTTGACCTAAGCATCCAGCATCCACACACCACCACAGCTCTGAGCTGCTGCTGCCACACACAGCGAATGGAGCATAAAAAAGACATACATAATGATATTTTAGACAGAAACGTTAAATAAACTCCAAGAGAGGTGTTCTTAGCCCCCAAAAAAGCCCCGGTGGATGCGAACCATAATTTTGCAGTGATCAGAAATACTGAATTTACATTTGGCACAATTCCCTCCACATTTTGGACAAGTTTCAGAAAAATGTAATGGATGGATCAAAAGTTATGGGGCAAAAAGTATTACTTTTGTTTGTCCATTTTTGGGGTGTTTTTGATCCGTTTTAGGCCCCTGAGAACGCAACTAAATTTCCGTAATTAAAATGTTTTTACTATGCACATAAAAATACAACTTGTGTCAAAATTTCAGAAAAAAATAATGGACAGTTATCAGGCAATAGTCCAGACGGACGGACTCATACCTCTGAAAACAATGGTCCCTATCCGATAAATCTGAGCTCCAATAAATAATTAAAATAAAAAGAGGAGATAACTTCCAAATTAAAAAAAAAACAAAATCATTATTAACTAATTCAATTTGGATAAGATTTTCACATCTAAACCAAATGAGTCAATATATCTTAAAGCGATTTTGTTTTTATTTAATAAATTTACTTGAAATACTTAATTTATTCATTTAAAAAAAAAGCTAGTTTTGTTGGGATTTCATAACTTAAGTCACTCTACTACTTATGTCGTTTTTATGGGATGATATTTATGAGTTTGAATAGTATAATTTCTTTTTTTTTTTAAACACATACCATTATGTTCGTCATTTTTATTATATTAGAGAGTTAATGGTGGTAGCAACAAAATCCTCTAAACCCCTTCCTTGTTTGTGTTGACTTTATCATATTCACCTTTAATCTAAGATGATGGATTAACTGTTGCTATGGTATTTCTTTATGCAATGTATATTTTGGGCTGGGATAACTTAGCTGTGCTATGCTAATCCCTACAGAAAATATCCAATCATAAGATCACTCGCTTAGATTTTGAGATCATTTACTCAAGATGTAAGGTGTCTTCTGAGCTGATTCGCAGTAGTTCAAATGCCATTCTGTAAGAATTCAAATATTACCAAATTCTTTAGTTTCAGAAATTCTTGCTGTATTTCCATCTGTCCAGACTCCTGGTCTATGCTGGTTTGAAATTGATTTTGTCTTTCACTTAGACAAGTTAGTTAACTGACTAGCCTCATCTATCTTAGTGTTGTTTTACACCTAAAGGAGTTAGTTAACTGACTAGCCTCATCTACCTTAGTGTTGTTTTACACCTAAAGGATTTAGTTAATTGACTAGCCTCATCTACCTTAGTGTTGTTTTACACCTAAAGGAGTTAGTTAACTGACTAGCCTCATCTACCTTAGTGTTGTTTTACACCTAAATGAGTTACTCTCACAATTTAGTGTCCTTTTACTAAAGCATCTGAAATTGCACATCATAATTCAATCGGGGTTTAAACTTCTGTGATAAGATTCCAAAAATCTTTGACCACTCTGCATCTGCTTTATTCTAGGTGGTAAACAAGTAGGTATTTTGAGAATCATTCTGAGAAATTTTTAAGATAACTTTCTATATTTGAATGGCAATCACTTGGCTTTTATCAAAAGGAAAGAATTTAAAATAATGCTAAAATTTAGACTTTTTTATTTTTAGATTCTAACCCCTCATTCAGTTTTTATTTTATTTAAGCCACAAAAAAAATGAATAGTAAAAAATGATTTGTCCTGTTAAATACTCTTTCAATTTGATTTTTTTTTTTCTTAACCAAAAATATACTGCAGTTTAATTCTGAAACCACAATTGTATTTAAGTGTCCCCTTCCTCCTCTGTCATCTTTGTAGAATTTGGAAGTATTACTTAGGTCTTTTGAGCAATGCTTTTATGGCCCATCCAAATTTTGTGAGAGCCTGGGCATTCCTCATCCTACTGGTCTTCTGTTGGTGTGTGGCTGGAACAAAAGCTGGTCATTAAAATGAAGACCCAGGAGTGAGATTTATTTTGACCATGATGTTGGTGGCCCAAGCTTGTAACCCACCTTTGCCTAAAAACTGCCCCACCACAATGCTCAGAAATGAACATTACCAAAAGCTATTTCTGAAATAGTGTGTGTGATAATATTGACCTGTAGGTCTTATAATATTGTGACATAAGTACAATTTGTTTCAAAATTAAACTGCAGCTGTTTAATAACGCATTATTAAATAACTTATTAATGCATTGATTAACTATTTTAATTTTGTTAAACAAAATAGTATAGATGGATAAACCTTTAAATAAAAACGTTTGCCTGTCATGAAAGCATTGTTCAAAAATTAATTTCCCTCTCAAAAATTTGTGATGAAACTTACCTCTGCATTTCTGCCAGAATTTCTAATTGGATTTTAAACAATATGTATATATATTGATAGGATTTGATAGCAGTTCACTACTTGGGTTTCACTCTCTAGATTTTAGAGTGCATGCATATATAATATATATATATAATTTTTAGTTGCACAAAATTTTAATATTGCTCTAAAAATGCAGAGCTTTAAAGAAACC
>JAUZSX010000050.1:4726430-4738870 GCA_034780655.1 Idiosepius hallami
CAGGCGGCCATTTTGCCGCCATCTTGAAAAATAGCCGCCATCTTGGATTTTCAGGTGGCCAGCGTACTTTTCTAAGAAAGCATAGTCTAAGGAATGTTTGTGCCAAATTTCATGTTTGTTTCACAATCTGAACGATTTTACACTTATCTGCTCCACTATATGTCGATTTCGTTTATAAGAGAGGGGAGATAACTCATTGATTGTATATTGGTGAATATAGAAATTGAAATATTTTGACATAATGAGATGAAAATCTTTAAGAATTATTTTGAGAACAAACATTTTATAAACATATCCTGATACATACCTCACTTCATTGCCAAAATTCCAAATGAATCAGTCAATAACTTTAACACCTAGTAAAATAACATACAACCACAAAAATTATAATTTTTCAATTAATGCCATGAGGTTTAGAAAAAAATATGTTCAGTAGAAATAATGTGAACATTTTTGAGACTAAATAAGTAAAAAACGTGAGGAGTCTGTTTAAAAAAATGTAAATATAAAAATAAAAAGGATAATAATACTCATAAAAATCTTTATTGTTGAAATAACCATAAAACTTTTTGGTTCTTCAGCATCTTGCATAAAACAAGTCAAGAAAAAAATCCACCAATAAAAAAAAAAAAAAAAGTTTCATAAATTTTTAATGAAAGATCATCATTTTTTTTGTTTAATTATTTTAGTCATTTGTTCTTTCACAGCATGGATTCAAGTAATACATTTATGTGACAGAATTTAATCAAAGTAAATTTAATTCCATCAAAATTAACACAAGCTATATCCTAAAAAAAAATTTAAACCTACGATTTGTTTGTTATTTTACAGGAAAATTCAAATTTTCTTAATCACTTTTAAGATTTATTTTCTGTTCAAGAAAACTCGTATCAGGGCTTAGTAGTATGTTTTTTGTTTAGAAAAAACATTATAGGTTTGACTTATTTAAAGTACTAGCTAAATTTAAAATTATGGATTTCATGTAACTATTAAGGGTTAAATCGAAAAAAAAAAATAAACAAAAATTATTAATAATTTATTATTTAGAAGATCATTGTCATATGTAATTTTATGTTAAAATGATTAGAATGAGATTTTCAATCAATTTTTTTTTTTTAGAAAATTATTTTGGCTAGGCATTAGTGGTGGAGCTGGATATTGGTGATGATGAACTTCCATTAATAGAAAACTTATTGGTTTCCTTACCAAGGGATTGGGATCACATCACATCACATAAAACTATCAGTCTCAGTGATTGATGTCTAGTCAATTTTGCTATGCAAATGTCACAATTACAAGAAAATAGGTTTTCGTCTGCTACGAGGATGAAGGAAAAATTTGCCACGAATTATTTTAATCTTAAATGAAATATAAGTGGAGAAAAAACAACAAAAGTAGCCACTAAGTGTTTTTATAAGGTTCCAAACGTTTACAACAACTAGAATAATTCGTTTGGTACATAAATGACCCTCAGAAAATTATCCAGGAGTAAGAAGAGAGGGCCGGGGCAAGAAATATGAGTGCTTCTTGAGAATTTCTCCAAATTGAAATATAATTTTTTTTGACAAAGCCACATCTGGTAAACTCTGAGTGGGTAGTGGAACAAAATATTTGGGATTCCTAAGAAAAAGTACTTTTAGATCGAACTTTTAATAAAATCCTTTGATTTAGACAAATTATACGATTTCCCCCTTTTTTTTTTCCTTTTCTTTTTTTAAATGAAATCATTAAACATTAAATTCTATAGAAATTAAAAGAAAAAAAGGGCTGACTTCAAGTGTTAATGTTTAGGTATTTATTTTGAATTTTAAGTAACATAAAAAAAAATTCTCTAATATTCTCATTTTTTTTTTTTTTCATTTTTGGTATTTCTGTTGGTGGTACTGGTGGGGGTGTTGTCTGTTGTTTTGTATTTTTGGAAATTAAAAATAAATTATATTTCCAAAAATGTGTTTGGAGGAAAAACATTTTCTTTACATTTAAAGTCAAAATTTTAAACAAAAATAAAATAAATTTTATGAAATTAGGTTTTAAATTAAACTGAAGACCTAGATTAGTTTCTAAATCCTCTGCCTTAAAACGTTGAATTTACTGTCTGCAATATGAGACATAGTAAAAACAAAAACTATTTTCATTTCTTGTTTACATTCTACCAACTTTCCCCAGTCTGGTATCGGTCTTCGGATCAGCAGTTATAGCCTGTACCCCAACAATAATACTGTTGATATTAGTCTGCAATTCTCTTAATTCTTTGATATGCAAAAGTCTTAAAACTTTCGCCGCATCGTTCAAAATATAATCGCCGGCATCAAAACCTAAAACAGTTTTGTCAATGGGAATGTTATCTTTTACGTTACCCGAAAAATCATTTTTAGCAAGGCCCTCTTTTGAGAACTTCTCTTTGACTAAGATACAGATGGCTTTAAGTTGTTCCAGGTGGTCAGGATGCGGTGGTACTTGCAATAACATGGCCAGGGAAGCGATGCCGGCTTTGAAATGAGGGTCGTTAAAATCTAAATTGTCTAGAGGATTTGTAGACTGACCTTTACCGGCAGCTTTTAACTTCTTGATGCTCTCAGAACTGGCTGATTTGTATTTCTCCTGGTTGTCACCATATTCCAAACGAACTGCATAGCCCAGTAACCAGTCTACAACTGCAGGTGTGTCTTGTACTCCATGAGGACAGCCCAATTCTGACAAGTATCTTTCAAAAGACTGAGGCCATGCCGAATTTTCGATATCTCTCAAGGCATCTCTATCAGATATTTTATAATGACGAATTTTTTGGTCTTCCAGCCAAGTGACGATCATTCGAACATTTTTTTCATCCTTAACATTAAAGTTATCCGGGCTGTGATATTCCAAAGCAAGTAGTTTTCGTCTGAATGCCATTAGTAAAGATGAAATCAGCAGAATTGCATGCGTGTATGAGGAAAATAATATGGCGGATTGAAAGCAGCAGCAGTCAGCACACTAGCAGACAAGTATGGAAAACAGAGAGTGACGCCACCTAACGGCAAAAATCTTTTTTTTCATTTTCTCAAATGTCAGAATGTTAAAACATATCTAAAATTGTGAACTCTGAAATGGGACTAGTTTCATATAATTTTTTTACTTATAAAAACATTAATTTTAGATTAATATGTATTTCTATTAGATGATAACCACGGAAAATCCATCATTATACAATTTTAACTATAACCCACTTTTATTCAATTAAAATGAAATATTTCCGAGTTTACATGACTTAATATTCTCATTTATAGTTTGTTGAGGTTTTTTTAAATAAATTGCTTTCCATGTCTTAAATGTGTAAATTATCAAAAAAATTAATTTATTAAGCGTATTTCTGAATCACTGATTATTTTAAGCAAAAATTAATTAAGATAAATTTATTTGGCGTTATTCTTTGAAAAAAAAAAATTAAGTCACACACAGTCGTATACATCTATTTAATTTAAAATATATATTTTATTTAAAATTATTCTGCTTTAAAATACTGTGAATTACCTCCCTTGGCGGAAGTAATGCCATACAATTCCGGTAAAATGGTCGCTTGGTAAACGTCATTTCGTGGCGACGTCAGAAAAAAAACCTGTAAATTTGTAAAAACTGAGCAAAGCGGAAGTAAAGGCCTCAGGTGAGCCGAACATGCATCCTTATAGGAAGGCATCTCCTTCTCCAGTATCGGTTTCACCTGAACCTCCAGTTCTGGGCGAGGGATACCGAAGACCACCTCCTTCGCCCAACAGTCCTTCCTTAGTTCATAACCAAGAGAACGGAACAGCCAGATTGACAGCCGCCGCTAAACGACAGAAATATTTCCGTAGACTCCTTAAGTTTCGTCAGATGGACTTTGAATATGCCTTCTGGCAGATGGTATACCTGTTTATGTCACCGCAGAAGGTCTACCGTAATTTCCAGTATCGTAAACAAACCAAGGACCAGTGGGCAAGAGATGATCCTGCTTTCCTAGTTTTGCTAAGCTTTTGGCTGTTGGTCTCTTCTATCGGATTTGCTTTTGTTTTACGTCTTCACTTCATTGGTTTCCTTAAATTCATCATCTGGGTTATCTTCGTCGATTGTATTGGAGTTGGTATCCTCATAGCATCTCTGTTGTGGTTTGTAACTAACAGATACCTAATAGTAGCACCCCCAAGAGGTCAAGACGTAGAATGGGGTTACGCCTTCGATGTCCACCTGAACGCATTTTTCCCCTTGTTAATGATCCTACATCTTTTCCAGCTGGCATTCGTCAATACTGTGATAGATCATGATCTATTTGTATCTAGGTTGTTCGGGAACACGTTGTGGTTAATAGCCATCGGCTATTATATTTACATCACCTTTTTGGGCTACAGTGCTTTGCCTTTTTTAAAAAACACACGTTCATTGCTATATCCGATGACAGCACTAGTTTTCATCTATATTCTATCCTTAGCGTTCGGATGGAACTTCAGCAGAGGATTGTGTTATTTTTACAAATACAGGGTTTTATGAACCAATGACAATATCAGCCTGAAAAAAATGATAAAACAAAAAAAAGGGGGAAAAATTTCGACAAAAGCACGATGTGACGATCACTTTAAAAATTCTTTTTAGCTTGCTAACGTTTTGTTAACCTTTATTGTACAACTACAAATCGTTTAAAATTTATTTAACTGACCTCTAACACTCAACACAAACTATTAAAGTTCCGCGTTAAAATCAGGCTTGTGTCGTGTCGTATAGATTGTGTTTTGTAAACATAAACACGTGAGCATCAACTGGCACGAAACAGCCAAAAATCACCTCCTCTCATGTAATTAAATTAACTGAAAAAAAAAATGATTTGCACAACAATAAAGGTTATCATAAAGTGTATTTCAACATTATTTTCAATGTAAAATTTGAGTCCGGGGTATAATCGCCGCGGTCGTATGTTCTGGTAAAATATCACAAAATTATTCTGTTTGTCAACAAGTTATTTTTACTCTTTAATTTCTACTTTTTATGACTAATAATGATTAATAGTGTCTATTGTCAAGAATGTTCCAATAATTATGTTTCATTAATTTTCTGATAGACTTTGAATGTTTTGTTTTAAATGTACTGATTTATTGTTATCAATTTTTTTTTCTTGAACTAGGAAATTCAATTTTGAGTTTAATATTAAAAAAAACAACGCTATCAATCAACATTTCCGATAAGTCAATTAGGGCTATGATAACAATATGCTTTTATCGAAGATTAATCTTGTCACAGACTTGACTATTTTGCAATTTTATCATTTCTTTTACTTTTGCAACTTTTAGTTATAACCACAGAATTAAAATGAATGGTAAAATTACAAAATAATCAAGTAACAAGTAGGGTTGAGACAAGACTAAAAAATTTTACCTAATTTTCCTGACAGACATCCAAAATTTAATTTCATGTCCTAGTTTTTATTCAATTATTATATTCTTCTTTTTAACAAATATGAAAAAGAAGTGGCACATTGAACAATCACGTTGTTTCTAAAAACATTTTTATGGGAATTAAAATTTCTCCTATGAGAAAAACTGTCAGAATTTTTAGTTTTGGGTGTCTAATTTAGAAAAAAAAACATTAACTAATAGTTAAAATAGTCAACAACATGCATTTTAATGATTTTCAATAGTTGGATTTTTCCTTGCGGGGGTAGATTATTTTTTATTTTTAAACTAGGATAAGCCAAATTTAATTTAATATTACAACTAAATCTAGATTTGAGTTGTCAAAACATATCAGTTTTATAACTGTTTTTTCCCTAATTTTCTGCAAAATTCCTGCATTCTGGTTTAAAGAATTTTACAGATTTTGAACTAATATAGTAAAACAAAAAACAACAGTTTCAATTTTACATTAGTTGAAAACTAATATATCCTACTAATGGGAACTTTTCCTTGCAAAGAAACCTTGTGGCTCAGTGAATTATATTCCAAGAATTGTAATTTCTGTTACTTTCATATTTGCTATAAAACCCTTTGGGAAGGTTAGATTTGAATAGTCTTATCCTTTCTAGGTATGGGTTGAATAGTTCAAATACTGTTCTTATTCAAAGAAAATGTTTATTAAAAAAAAAAGTTTATGAAGAATAATCATTTGAGGAATTCAATGATTTCATTAGATCTCTGAAAAGGTTGTACCAGGAAAAAAAAAAAATTATGAACCATCTTTTATAACCACTTTTACATTCATTTAGGAACTAGTACTACTTTTGGAAAAGGTATGAATCTCATAATGCCTTTAAACGATGTGTTAGTACACTTGATGTTCATCTAAAAACTTTCAATAAGAGAAAAATATTTACTAGAAGCAATTGCTCTTGTCATTAAAAGACCAAAAAAGTTAATAAACCAATAAACTTTTTCTTGATTTTAAAACTAATTTTCTCCCTAAACTTAAAATAATTTCAGAATAAAAAAAACAAGTTGAAGATAAAATTAAGACCCAAATCTGAATTCTGAATTGTCAAATTGTCTCCACCATTTTTATATATTGGATGATTGTTCTGATCCTTTAATGATCAGAAGGTTTGATTGCATTTTATGATTTACTTGATGTGTCTTCTTATCCAAGTTGATTAATTCTGAAGAACTTCACTCCATTTGTATATCGAATTAGCGGACTGTTATCCCAACTGAAGGGAGGCTAAAGGGTTCATTGGCCAAAAGGTTGTAAAGATAACAACGATAAAGATGATAATAGTCTACAAATTCAATACACAAATTATAAAGCCTTGATTCCAAAAATAAACTTAATTCCACCTCAAAACCATATGTTCAGCCTGGATTCTTTCTAGAGAAGTAACATTTAAATTTTGACATGAGATAGGGAACCTTATGTAAAATCTGGTGCATGATTTTAATAAGACATTTTCTTCAAATATTTTTTACTGTTGACTGACTTCATAAAATCATATTTAGACAAAGACTATGAAGTAGAGAAGCCAAAAAATGAATATAACATCTTGGATAAAGATAATATTTTGAGATGTAAATGTTTTATGTTTTGTATTTATTAAACATAAAATCTAATTTGGTGAAGGAAAATATTTGTAATTAGAAAGACCTATTTTGATTTTTGTTTTTATAAATTTATTAAACAATCTAATTTTCATTAAGGCTCCAAATTTAGAATAGTAATTAAAGAGAATGAAAAATATAAATTATTGATTAAAAAATTATATTTATGATAAAAAAAAAACGATTACTTACTATAAACATAAAACGAGATAAAAATTGAATAAGGACAAGCACAGGTTATCTAAATTTATGCATTCAAATACAGAATTGACATATACACTTCTTAGGTTTTAGAGATAAAACAGTTTATTTTATATACTCTAAAACCAGACTTAATCTTGGGATCAATGACTTTATAAAAAAAATAAAAAGCTCTGTGTGAAGAGTAATTTCCCTTTGATCTAAACAAAATTCTGACAATTCCCAAAATAAGCAAGTTTTCATTATAATCAGATAGGCTTAATAAATTACACATGCACAAACTGAATAGTAAACTACACATATCCCAAGACATACAAAATCTATATTTCAAAGCACATAACAAGAGTATTTTTTTTCTATTTGTAAAATATAAAACTACAAGAAATGCATTTTTATAGCAAAATTAGGCAAATTTCTATATATATTTATAGGTAAATTTCTATATATATTTATAGGTAGATTTTATTTTGACAATGATGTGTGCTACTCAAGATCATAAAATAAATATGAAACAGAAAACACCCTCAAACAGCAACAGATACTTCCACTAGCATGTTTGTGTGTGTATATGTGTGTAAAATCAAATTATTTTAGTGTGTAATCTGTATTGAACACTTAATGTGAAAATTAATCTATTCAAAAAAACAATATTGAACGAAAGAGAAACTCACAAATATCAATTGAAATAAATCCATAAATTTTATATAATGGATCTTTTCTTTATCTCTGATTTACAAATCTTTTTATCTTGGTAAAAGTGTATTTGTAATTGTTATGACGATTATAATAGACTATAGTTAAAAATGGTTATTGCCATTTTAATGTTGTATATAAAATTTAGATTCTCAAAGATTAACATCTACGCAAAAGTTTTTGTTACATATGACAATAATATGAAATTTACTGATACTCTTTAAAGTTGTTGATAGAAAATTCATTTGTAATGAATAGTTTATAATGAATAGCATTAATAAGTTTTATACACTGAATCTGATTGAAATAAGATTTGTATAAACAAAGGTATTTTAATTTTAGTTATTTTTATAGGATAAGCAATGCAGACCTCTTTGAGAAAATACGTCACTACACTATTTGTCAATTCCATTATAATTAAACTACCCTACCAGACTGATGAACTCATAATATTTTTATTTGATATTAAAAAAAATATGACTATTTCAAAAGAATTTTGATGTGAACAAATTGGTTAAACTGTCGACAATTTTTTTATTGTTATATAGTTATAATTTTTATTATTATATATATTTATATATTTCTGGATTATATGCAAAAATAAACAATATTTTTTAATTTGGGGGAAAACCTTATAAAAATGTTATAGCAATTTTTTTTTTCAATCTTTTTTCTGTACATAGAATCTTTGTACTGTCACATTTTAATTGTAAAAAGTTTCTCTTTAATAAATCATTTTTGCTATATAAAAGATATCTTTCCGTTTATATTTTTGAAAGTCTTTTCTATAACAAAACAAGTAAAAGATAATGACATCAATATTAGTTTTTTGGGTTTTTTTTTTTTTCAATATTATATATATATATATATATGTGTGTGTGTTCAAGCATATGTAGTTAATGAAGACATTTTCCTTTTTAATAATTTCTTTTAAAATTTTTTTTAGCTAGACATTTGATGTTAGGATGAAGACTTTATATAGTTTCTAAATTCATTATTATTACCATTGCACTTTTAGTGTACCTTCACCTTCTTTATGTGGCTTTTGGTTTGAAGCTAAAAATAAATGAACAAATGAATGACCAAAAATAATAAAAATATATAATGAATACAAAAAGAAACAGCCACGTGAAGAAGAAGCACTAGCATTAGAAAATAATAAAAATAAAATTATCAAACAGGAAAACCGAGTCTTAATTAACTAGGTATGCTTGTATGTGTGTGTGTGTGTGTGTATAAATAAATATATATATATATAATATGTTGTTATTTATTTATTTCTGGACATATGTTTTGCTATTTAAGTGTTATCAATGAAAAATAATGCTCAAATAGCAAAACATGTCTGGAAATAAATAAATAACAATAGATTCCTTTATGAGTCATCATTAATTATAATATTGACTGAAAATATCTATTCTTCCTGCATAACATATATATACATATATATATATATATATGTATGTATTTATTTATATAAACACACTGGCAAGTAAAGTAAAATGCTTTAGCGAAAACTAGAGTTCAGAACAAACTCATGTAAGGAAAAATGAAAAAAGTTAATGTGTTCACTATTGTTGAATGTTGGATTATGCATCATCCACTGTTTGTTTTAGTGAAAAAAAAATACACGAAAACAGCAATCCACAAAGAAAAACAATAATATTTCTATTCTTCAGAGATATTACACAACATATTACTGACATAGCCATGACTTGGCCACCGGCATCATTGGTTGTCTGTCCCAAAAAAATTTCTTGTTTCTACTTTCAAAGGAAAGAAAAAAAATCGTTTTTTATTATAAAACTATTAGCCGAAATCTAAGATTTAAATATTTTAATGAAATTTTAAGCAACTTATAAAATAAAGCATTTCATAATAAGAAAAAATTATTAGTTTTATAAAATGTTTGCAATTTTTTTTTTCTAAATTATGAATCCCCATGTGGACTACATGTTTTCTTTTTTAATCTTTAGAGTGCGACACAATACATACAAATAAAAATATAAATAAATACACATTAGTCATTATTAAAAGAGAGATTAAACTAGAATGAATGGTTTTCTGACTTATTATCACCTGACGTTTCATCACCCGACTATTAATCATGGAAATATAATTACAAAACTTTTAATCACATGTTTTTTTTATCAAGGTAACACCTAATCACTTTGAAATAAAAAACTTTAATTACCCCAAAGAAAAAAATTACGTTTATTGATGTAAAATGTTATTTATGAAACTAATGCTTTTATTACATTAAATTTTTAGGACCTTTGGCAATTTTGGGGTTATTTGCAAAAATGGGTATAATCATCATCCTAAAGAATTTTAAAAAATGGACATTAATGTGTTGAAAAACATATTTTTTAGAAAAAACATATTTGGTTTAACAAGGTTCAAACACTTTAAGAAACCCCCAATTGATTAAAATTCTCAGAGTGATTAGGCATCCACGTGATGAAAAAAACCATGTGATTAAAAGTCTAGTGACTAATATTCAGTAATTAATAGTTGGATGATGAAATGTTGAGAGATGAAAAATCCACACATCAGTGTGAATAGAAGATACCCAATAACCAGTCTAATAAATAGAACTAAATAAATAGCTGCAAAAAAAACAAAAACATCCCTCATAAAATTTGCTAATGTATTTTGGTGACCTTAAATACTGATGTTTAGATAACCAATTTCCTTGGGTAATTTGCACTGATTTGAATTTTTTTTTCATTTGATGGATTTGCCTTTGTAATCATGTTCCAAATGTCAATATTTTCTTTATACTTACCACTTTATTCTACCATTTCAACAAATATCAAGACTGCTTTGTTATTAAGAGATGTCACTGAGCCATATTATTTGGATCAGAAGTGAAGTATACTTATTAAAAAAGCATTATAAAGTTATAAACAAAACCTTTGAAGAATGAAGCACTTTCCAAGGTTTGGTTGTCAAATAAATGGATACAAAAAACAGGACAGAAAATGTATTTATTTTCATTTGAATTGTTAGATTAAAACTGCTATCACCATCATTTTATTACAATAGCTCCCTATTACTTGTTCATAAGAAATGTACCTATTTTAGTAAAAAAAGTAAAACCAAAACTTCTAAGAAACAAAAAAATAGACAAAATCAAAAGCAAAAAAAACACTTAAAAAAACAAATAAAAAAGACTAAAAACAAATGAAAAAAAGCAAGACAAGAAAACAATTAAAAAATTTAATAAAATAAAAGCAAAACACCAAATTGGTACAGACAAGTCACATTGGAGACACCGGTTAGATCATCAAAGTTAAGCAACATGGGTGTCCACAGTAAAATCAGGTATTATACTGGTCCTCCAGGTTAAAGGTTAGAATAGGGCTAACAACCCAATTCTGTTAAAAGGAAAAAATTACTGAAACGGCAACGACGGCAGATGTTGTCATAGCAGCCCTATGTTCCTCAGAGGAATAAAAAAGGGTTAGACAGAAAAAAACATAAACCCAAATCAAAAACTAAAAACAAAAATCAAAAACCAAAGCAAACAAAAAAAAAGAAAATTTAAAAAAAAAACAGAAAAACAAACAAAAAAACAAAAGCAAAAAGAAATACAAAATCAGAAAAACAAATCAAAAACAAAAAAAATAAAACAAAAAATAATATATTTCTGTAGGATTAAAGCCATATTGTAATTACCAATGTCTACTTATTTGCTAATGTGCCAAATTAACAAATAAAATCAGTTAAAATTAAAGCCAAAGAGAATAAAAGGGTTTATAAGAAACAGACAAGATTTTTTTAGCTGCATTCCTAATGTTTGTTTCTACGTCAAACTAAAAATTACTTTGTTTTATTTTGGTGATTTCATTTAAATTATGAAATAAATTTATAATATTTTTTTCAAATTAGAAATAAAACAGATACTTTAGCTCAAAAGTATTTACTTAGATAAGTAGTTTTGTCTATTCTTTTATAAGACTATGATCCTCATCTTTAAATTTGTTAAAATTACTATGCTTCACCCAGTTTATCCTATGGCCTTCAGATTTTCTGTTTATGGTCAGTATCAAAACTGACCTCTGAAGTTTTTTGTACTGTCAAAATAATTTCTTAATTTTGGGGATCAGGCAAAGGATAATAGCTGATCTTAGGGGAGCATACAACAAGGTGGATGAAGGCTGCAGCAGGAAGAAGTCGTCTTGGATTCCTAGCCACTGGATAAGGCCATCTTCATGTCAAAGACTGCATGGTGACTGTGTCTGCAACAGCCTCTCCAGATTAAACAACCCTATATTTTTAAAGGTGTCTTACATTTCTTCCTACAGTGGACATTGGAATGTCATGGGATACTATTGCCAAGAACATTAGATCAAGGAATTTCTTGTATGTGATGGATATGCCTGATTTTCCCTCTTACTTAATTTTCTTATCACTTAAGTTTAAGAACCTACAAAAGGGTTTAGGTATTAACTTTATTATTCGGACTTTTGTCCTCATCTTAGTAGGTATTTTTTGATGTTATTACACTACGTT
>JAUZSX010000052.1:16637-26832 GCA_034780655.1 Idiosepius hallami
TACTAAATAAAACACTTAAAACGCATCATTTAAGCCTTTCAAAGATTTTATTTATTATCTAAATTGTATGATGCTTCAGAAGAACTATAATTTATTATATATATATATATATATGTATGCTTGGGCAGCGACGATGGAGCATTGGTAGAAGTTCGGGCTCTGAGATCGTATTACACAAGTTCAAATCCCAGTCAAAACCATTACATTCACCTCTAGCTGCCTCGGGCAGATGGGGCTCGTTAACTTGGGAGAGCAGCTCATCTAGGTGAAGGGTAACACTGAATGTAAAGAGCCCGGGTAAGAGCACGTAAAAATGGCCTTGTGCCAAAATTGGGTTGGTGCTCACCAAGTAAATATAATATATATATATGTGAATATATTTGTAAACTGAAGGAGGAATTTTTAAAGTACATATTGTCATTTCATAGTATTAATGCCATTCTCAACAATTCATAAAAAAGTCTGAAATCTTTAAAACTTCTATTTGTAGCCAAAATATATTTTTTTTACGAACTGCTTCCATTCAGTTGCGGATAGGCCAAAAAAAAAAATGTTTTTAAAAATGTCAGTTGAAGAAAATATATTTTTGGATGAAGTATATTTTTAAACAAGATACCAAAATTTCAATTTGATTAAAAAATAAAATGTAATTTTCTTTTTTTGTTTTTTTACCAAAAATATTATTTGGATGAAATATTTATAAAATGCAACATTTTAAAATATATTTTAAGAGAATGAAAAATATAAATAAAATATAAAACATTGAAAAAGAAAAAAAATGAACTAAAATAAATTTTGGCCCTTTGAAATTCTTTAGATAGGGTTTGATTATTTGTATATTCATTTTTTGTACTGTTATCCTCATCTTTATTATTATTTCTTTTTCAATCATTGAGATGAGGTTTGATAATTTGTAGATATGATTTCAGACATCAATTTTTTGGCCTGTTGCTTTCATCCTTATAATTGTTACTTTCATAATCCTTGAGTTAAGGCTTGATAATTTGTATTTTTTGGACTGTTGTTCTCATCCTTATCATTGTTACCTTCACAATCCTTGAGATGAGAAGCTTGATAATTTGTACATCTATTTTTGGACTGTTGTCCTTATCCTTATCATTGTTACCTTTACTATCCTTGAGATGAGGTTCTATCATTTATGCAGCTATTTTTGGACTGTTGTCCCCATCTTTATCATCGTTACCTTCACAATCTTTAATATAATGCTTGATGATTTGTACACCTATTTTTCAGACTATTGTCCTCATCCTTATCATTGTTACGTTAACAATCTTTTGGATGAGGTTTAACATTTAGAACATCAATTTTTTACGGATGTTGTCATTATCCTTTTTATTGTTACCTTCACAATCATTGGGATGAGGCCTTAAAATTTTATAGATCTATTTTTGGACTGTTGTCCTCATCCTTATTATCAATACCTTTGAGATGAGGCTTGATAATTTGCATATCTATTTTTTGGACCGTTGTCCTTATCGTTATTATTAATGCCTTCACAATCATTGATACAAGGCTTGATAATTTGTACATCTATTTTTTGGACTGTTGTCCTTATCGTTATTATTAATGCCTTCACAATCCTTGAGACGAGGCTTGATAATTTGTATATCTATTTTGTTTAGGATAAAGAAGAAGAAGAAGATGAATAATATAAGATGAAGAAAATCCTGAAGAAGGAGGAGAAGAAAAAAAAGGATGAGGTTGTAAAATAGTCCATAAGCAAAATAGTTACTGTTCTCGCATTTTTTTTTAATTAAAAATAAAAAAGTCGAAGACTTGGAAACTTCCTATGAGCAATAAAATAAAATCTTATTTTTTCTTTTCACAAATTCGTCTCTTCAGTTTCTGCATTTGATTCAAACAAACAAAAAATAAAATAAATTTATTTAAAGTAAAATAAAGATTCGATAAAGTTTGCTGACCTGAAGACATTCTCTGTGAAAAGTTTTGCATTTGAAAAAATAAAATTTATTTTCATTAAAGATTTATTTTATTATTTTCATTTTTATTATCATTATTATTATTACTTTTATTATTATTACTATTACTATTATTATTATTTTAATTATTATTATTATCATTATTATTACTATTATTATTTTCATTATTATTATTATTACTATTACTATTATTATTATTTTCATTATTATTATTATTACTATTATTACTATTATTATTATTATCATTATTTTCATTGTTATTATTATTATCACTATTATTACTATTATTATTATTATTATCATTTATACTGTTAGTTTATGGTACCTAGGGGCCTGAAAAGTTAGTACAACCCTAGTCCCCTACATTACTATTATTATTATTTTCATTATTATTATTATCATTACTATTATTATTATTACTATTATCATTATTATCATTACTATTATTATTATTATTTTTATTATTATTATTATCTTTATTATTATTATTATCATCATCATTATTACTATTATCATTATTATTAATGTTATTATTGTTATTATCCTCTTTTTCTTCTTCTTATTATTATGTTATTATCACTTTTAACTTTTATTATTATTACTACTATTAATACATGTTTAAAAATCTTCATAAATTTTACTGTTGAACAAAAAAAAATGTTTTCATTGATGCAAGAAAAATGATGGAAACAAAGATGGAAATGATTTAAGTTAAGATTTCTATGACAATTTTATTTAGATTTTAGGGACTTTTATTCTCATCTTTATTTGCATAGACACAATGTTTTTTTTATTTGTGTAAATTTCTCAGATCAGCCTTGATAATTAGTATTATTAAGATTATTCTGACTTTTATTCTCGTCTTTATTTGCATAGACACAATGTTTTTTTTATTTGTGTAAATTTCTCAGATCAGCTTGATAATTAGTATTATTTAGATTATTCTGACTTTTATTCTCATCTTTATTTGCATAGACACAATGTTTTTTTTTTATTTGTGTAAATTTCTCAGATCAGCCTTGATAATTAGTATTATTTAGATTATTCTGACTTTTATTCTCATCTTTATTCTTATAAAGACAATTTTTTTTTATTTGTGTGAATTTCTCAGATCAGCCTTGATAATTAGTATTATTTAGATTATTCTGACTTTTATTCTCATCTTTATTCTTGTGTAGACAATATAATGTTTATCTATATGTGCGAATATCTTAGATCAGACTTGATAATTATTACTATTTGAATTATTCTTATCTTCATTCTTCTAGACACAATGCTAGTTTATTTGTATTAATTTCTCAGATCAGGCTTGATAATTAGTATTATTTAGAATATTCAGATTTTAATTCAAATTTCAAGTCCATTTCCTGTGCAAACCCTATTTTAACATGCTGTGCAATAAACTATGTAAACATTATATTTGAGAAATTTTGATATTGTAGTGTTATTATTATTGTAAGACGCCGGAAGAAGATTGAGAGGGGAACTGGACAGAGACGACACCGGAGACCACGTGACAGACCGGTGTCGAGGAGAGATAAACAGAGGAGAATGGGACAGAAAGCAACGAGACGCGGAGCTGAACGGAGGTGAGAGAACAGACTAGTCGAAGCCCACGGTGGGGCGAGACGAACGGGAGTTCCCGTTGGAGAGGAAGAGAAATATGGTACGCAGTGTGTGTGTACGAGAGAGCAGGCGGCTCTATTATTGAACTGTTTAAATGTATGTAACTTTATGTCTGTCTTTCATTGTAATACACGTTTTTATCGTTAAACCAACAAGGAGTTGTAGCGTCATTCATTTAACGTGTACGTTTGGGCCAAGCCGGCCGCGTGTGTTTGTCATTGTTCTTCTACAACCAGATAGATATATCGTGTACAGGAAGATACTTTTCTTATTTGTTGTGTTGGCTTTGAAATAATGAGGAAAGAAAGCAGTAATGGTTGAATAAAAATGTATTAACAAAGTTATAGAAAAAGGATGAATTGACTAATACCTTTGCTCAACTGGAATAGTTTGTCATGACTGTACTCACCGCATGCCATTTCTGATTGACTCTGGTGAACGGGTTCTATTTTCCAGAAGTGAAATCATGGAATAATTTACTATTCCAGGCAGTAGGAGTATGCCCCCAACATGACTTTAGCCATTTAAAAAAGGTATACTTGCCTAAAAATAAGTTGTTAGGAGTTCGACTGTTGTTTCCAGAATTCAAAGCTAAGCACATTTCATGTTTCTTCAAATGGACTGTTAAGTGATCTTCATTGGTAAATCGCTGTAAACAAGCAATTAAAACAAAAAAACATTAAATTGTAATGATCCCATGTTTATTACTAAAAGACTTATTATTATTTAACCAGTTTATACTATTTAGGATTTCTAAAACTATAAAGCTAGTCACTCACAATTAATAAACAATTTTCCTTAAATAGACACAAAAAAAAAAGTGAAAATATTCTTTTTCAGCCAATACCATACAACCAAAGATTTTTTGGTTTTTTATCAAAAATCTTTGTTTCTTTTTTTTATTTTTTTAGGGGTGGGGGGTAATGTGAAATTTTTTATTTTTTTTTTTGTTCTCGTTTTTTTTTCTTTTTTTTTTTTTAATCAAAACCAATTATCATTCAAAATAAAACAAAACAAACATTTATAAGATAGATTATTGCAAAATATTTTTTAAAAATTACCAAAATGTAGAAGTTATTACATATTAACGTTCAATAAAAAAAATAATCCTTATAAATACGATGTTAAGTAAGAAAAAGGAAGATCATGTGAATAAAATGTTAAGGGAGACAAGCAAAAATCTCATTCTCACAAAAATTGCACAGGAAAAAATTAGAAAAGACACTTTGCTTATTCCTACAAGTTTTATTTCACTGATTAATTCATAATTAGGGCTGTGAAAATATGCTTTTATAGAAAAATATTCTGGTTACAGAATTTACTATTTTGAGATTTTATCATTTCTTTTAACTCTATAGTCATTAGTAGGGCAATATGCTTTTATTAAAGGATATTCTTGTTATTATTTGACCGATTTGCGATTTTACCATTTCTTGTAATTCTGTTGTTATTTGTAGGGCTATGCCAATATGCTTTTATGAAAGAATATTTTTGTTATTACTTGACTATTTTGCGATTTTACCATTTCTTTTAATTCTGTAGTTATTACTAGGACTGTAATAGTAAGCTTTTATTAAATTTTCTTGTTACAGGACTATTCTTTAATAATAGGCATATTCTTAAATAAAAGTACATGGTCACAACACTAACCATTAATAATAACTACAGAATTAAAATGGTAAAATTTCAAACTAGTCAAGTAACAAGTAGGTCCATGACAAGAATATTCGTTAATAAAAGCATATTGTCACAGCCCTATTCATCAGCTCATGTATAGCATATTTAAAAATAAATATTTTACAGAGGCAATTATAAAAAAGATTATTTGCAATATTGTAAAATTGATTAAAGACCAAATGTGGGAGTTTTAGGGAAAATAAATAAAAAGTACACCTTATAGATTTTGCTATAGACAAACATTATGTAAATAAATACAGCTGAATATTCAAAACCATACAACGTTTAAAAGTAATTGAAAAACAAAATGAAACAAGGAAATTTTTTTTAAATCAAAATACCAGGCATTTTATATTGAAAGATTTTCCAGTTACTCAGCATCAAAATTCTGGAACTTAATATAAAAAGTTATTGGTTCATTTTTAAAAAAAAAAGGTTTGTTATTAAGCTTTAGAACATATTGTAAAAGTTAAAAAATAATAATAATAATACTGGAGTGCCACTCTTTCTTCAGGAATCACCACTGGGCGTAGGCAGTTTGCACATGGCAGATGTACGAAGTGGACTCATGGGTTGAAAACCCAGAGAGATGTTGCACTGTACAATCTTAGACTTGAATAGTGCGGAACTTTCTGGAAATCAGAGGAAACTTGTTGTCACTTTGACTCCAGCAAAAACCACTGGTTGCTGGGTGTGAATGCACCTGATGATTGTAGGGAGATCCCATAATGATAATAATAATAAACAAATTTAAAATGTGCAAAAAACAAACAGAAAAAAAAACATTGTGTATAAATGTCTGTTATGACATTCCCGCGTAAATCCTTTTATATTATCGATTACTTGATGTTGGTGGTACATCAAAATTTTACCTAACTAAAAATATTGATTTGCATTTATAAGAAAAACTATCAGATATTTTTTTTAACTCACCATCCCACATCCTGGAGATGAACATCCAAATGGCTTCTCATCTTCACTCATCATCTAACACATGGGCATGTGAAAGATGAGAGGAGATCAACAACTAAATGATGATTGGCCTTTAAAAAAAGAAAAGAAAAAATCATATTAATGAAAATGAAAAATAGAAAAAAAAATATTTTTAAACTCTTTTTAAAAAATCACATAACTTCTGAATATTAACCTTAATTCTCATAGCGTTACCGGATGGTCACACCATTTGTGAATTCAGAAAAAATTCTTTAACTTGTTTATCATGCACTATGTTCACATGTTATAACTCATGTAGTATTAAGTGAAATTTGATCATACTTTCACAATTTACTTATGATAACATAAATAACAACTCTTAAAAATAAATTTATTTCTAAATAACTTCATGAAAATTAAAGTTAAGCTTACATCACAAAATGCGTATTTCCTTTAGGGCTAGCAGTGATACTTGTTTATTGGGTTAATTCATATTAAATTTTCCAGATTACTATTTTTAGAATAGCTTAAAAAATCTAGTAACCAAAATATTATATAAAACCTAAAAACCCTTTAAATTCAGACTATTTTGTGATTTTACAATTCCGTTTAATTCTTTACTGAATAATAGGGCTGTTATAATATGTCTTTATTAAAAATTATTCTTATCATAGACTTTATTATTTTGTGATTTTAACATTTTTTTAACTCTTTACTTATTAGTAGGGCTGTGACAACATACTTTTATTAAAATATTATTGTCACAGCCTTAATAACTAGAGATGTAAGAAAGGACTTTTCAAAAAGCTACCTTTTTGGTAAGTTTTAGAGTAATTTCTTTCTTCTGAAAAATAATATTCTACCTATATATTTCCCAGAAAATATCTTAATAATGATATATACCTAGTCAAGCATCAAAACAAGTTAGGCTCAAGGCCATTTTTTTGTGCTTATGAAATAAGAAAAAATAAAATATTTAATGATGATACATTTCTTAGCTTTGATTTACAGCATATCAACATTGCTGGGGTGGTATATTATAGAATTATTCTTTTTTAAAAATAAAACACATTTCAAAATTTTCTTTTTTTAATTTTACTATTCAAATCAATTATATTAAATATAAGGATTTCCACAGTAAATTTGAAAGGAATAACATTTGATCCTAACTGTAGTCACTTTTGAAAAGGTTATGAAATGTCTTGAGCTGCTACTTTTACAAAGAAGGGTGTTAGTAAACTAAAGCTTTATATTAATGATCTAGAATTGTTTTCCTTATTGATTGATTGCTTAACTAGCATATCAACTCTTTTTAGGTCATTCAATGCTGATAACTGTTTTAAAACGCTCTACCTAGTTTACTTGCTTTGCAGTTTTTGCTTGTTTTGGGTTTTTTTTTTATAATTAGTTTGGTTTTAGGTATAGTCCAGTCTCTCAAAAATGAGACAATGTAGTTTGTGCAGTTTTAAAATGTCTTTCATAATGTTGGTTTTTCGATGGCATTTTCTTGCAGCAGCATAGGCTTCACATTCTACTAGGATGTGTTTGATTGACTAAGTTTTCTGACATGTCAGCCATTGTGTTATTTTCCTTAGAATTCTCAATTAGCAATGAAAAAAGTATTTGGAAATCATTGAAAATATTTAATATTATACAAGATAAAGCAAAATAATTCAACACATTTGCACCTTTAATGAAAGCAAATTAGAATAAATAATAGCAAAAGTGCTTTTATGTCCAAATGTACACATAAAACAAAATTGTATCATATGTGCATTTAGAAAACAAATATACTTTTGTTATTAATTGCTCTAACTTTCATTTATTAAGTATACAAATGATTAAGATAATTTTTTCTACCCTGTATTTAATAAAAATATGCATATAAATCAAAACCTCATCATATACATTACGAAAATTAAAAAGAAATTTGGTCATTAGTCATTCTAGTTTGTTTTGAATTGTGTCAGATCATTTTGCCCCACCTTGTATGTACATTTAGGAAATAAAAAACACTTTGTTATTATTTATTCTAATTTGATTTTACAAAACAACATATGTGTCAGATCATTTTTGTTCCTACCTGTATTAATTAAAAATGTTCATATAAAAAAAAGAAAGGTATGATAAATACATTTGAAAAATAAAAACACTTATTATTCATTCTAATTTGCCTTTGATAAGCATAAAAATGTGTCTGATCATTTTGCCTCTCCACCCTGTATTACTGGATATGAGAGATCAATTTTTCAATCAATTTGTCTAAATTTTTACAGTGAACTATAACAATTTTCAATATTTAGAGATGATACATTATGGTTCACATCTTTATAATTATATGTAATTATATATTATTTATAATAATATCTGAAGCAACCTTTAAAGATTTACATTGTTAGAAGCCTTACTTATTAAAAACAAGAATCCCAAACTCAACCAAATAAGCTTCGACAAGAGCCATCAAATCCTCAACATATTCTGAGATACATACCAAAAAATCAGTTTTTAATCACCCATAATGAAAAACACGGAGTAAGAATAAACAACCACCACCTTGAAGATGGTTAAGGAAGACCGAAAACATTTAGAAGATTTGGGGAATGTATCAGAACTTTGGAACCTAAAATAAAAAATCTTGTTAGAAAACAAGAGAAAACAGAAAGAAAGACCTTGAAAAAGGAAGATCAAGGTCCTCTTCAATAAGACTTGCATTAATCCTTATAATTATATCTCTAACATTTCATATGGAGAGCATCCAACCTTCTTCAGGTGACTTTTTTTAATTAAACTCAGGAAAGCTGTTTTTAATCAATTGAGATAAATTGTTTTCAATTTTTTCACCAAGTGTTAAATATTCTTCATGAATTTTGACTGTAAACAAGATTAAACCTGCAACCTCCAGATGATTACCACTTAGAATTGTAGAGACCAAAAGCTTAAATTCATTGAACAACAGATTTGGAAACAAATCTTCTTTATATTACAAAGATGAGAACAATTATTCTAAAGAAGACATGAAATCTCAATAGTTTAACACAAAATAGTTTCAACACAATTTTGATCCCTGCCCCCCCCACCAACAAAGGAGGGATGTGGAATTAGAAATTTACCGTTTTCCCTTCATCTGGTAAAAGAATGAAACTCAAATCAGAAAATTGTTTCAAGGAAACTTTGTGACTTAAAAAACAATTTCTAATACAAAATTGTTTCAAAAATACAAAAAAAAAAGCCTCAAATTTTCTAAAATATCACACAAAAACCTAATAGGGAAAAAGAAAACAGACAGCTATTCATAAAGTCTACAACCTGTTGCATCTGTATATCTTGTGTTTGTTTGTTTGTTTTTGTTTTATGGCTTATCAACCTTTTAAGGTTATTTAATGCCAAGAAGAATTATTTTTTGATAAACGTTCTTTTTGTTCACATTAAGTTTTTTAATAACACAATATTCACTATTTAAACCATAGCTGGAGGGAATGTGGAGATTCATATCTGCCCCAAGGGTAATTAGTCCAATTATGAATACAAATGGAACAAATGGAATACGACTGTCATATCTAAAGGGTCTTGAGCAGATAGGGCCCATTTACTTGAGAGATTAACTCATCTAAGTGAAAAGCAACAGTTAACACCAAGTACAAAAGCCCAGAGGTATAATGACCACGTAAAAAATGGTCTTGTGCCTAACTTGGATTAGTGCTTGACCAAGTAAAATATATCTACAGGTCAAACATGACCCCATTGTAATGAGAATAGTTATTACCTGGTACATTAAATGTTTTTAAGAGAAATGCTTAAGAAAATTATCTTTTTTTTTACCACTTACCCATCAGAAAAAAGCAGTTCTAAACTAATGTTGCGCGAAATCTCTTAAAGTTCAAATCCCAGTCAAAACCATTAATTTCACTTTAGCAGCCTCGAGCAGATGGGGCTCGTTAGCTCGGGAGAGCCGCTCATCTAGGTGAAGGGTAACACCGAATATATAAAGCCCGGGTAAG
>JAUZSX010000052.1:26932-44419 GCA_034780655.1 Idiosepius hallami
ACGTATATATATATATAAACATTTATCGTAATAATTCGCGTATACTTCTATTTTATAAGTATGTATAATATGGTATTACACAATAAAGATAAAGACATTATTATATAATATGAATATATTCTCTAGTCCATTTTGAATTTTGATTTTAATACATTTTCTGTATGAAATATTCATCTAATCCTTAACCCTTTCAACCCTATGTAACCGATATATCGGCCTTAGTAACAAAAGGCAAAAAAGACACATTGACATGTGTTTTTGTTATAGAACGGCTCTTAGCGATTACTAGATAATAATGCTGAGTCAGGAACCAAAGGTGAAAGTTGAAATATCGTTGTCCGTATGTCTTCTTTTGCATTAAGCCGCCAGGGCCGATAAATAGTTTCTTTAGGGCAGGGTTTCCTAACCAGGGGTGTTCACACTCCTTAGGGGTGCGAGGCAGCATTCCAGGGGCTGTGAGATGGCTTTTCAATGTTCTTGTCTTGTATTAAGAATAATGTCTATAAATCATTTCATGTTATATTAAGGAGGTGCAAGAACATATCAAAATATTTTAGGGGTGTGGAGACATCAAAAAAGTTGGGAACCACTACTTTAGGGTTCAAAGGGTTAAATGCATTTTGATTTTTATATTATATTTACTTAGTGAGCACCAACCCAAGTTTGGCACGAGGCCATTTTACGTGCTCTCACCCAAGCTTTTTACATTTGGTATTACCCTTCACGTAGATGAGCTGATCTCCCGAGCTAACGAGTCCCATCTGCCCAAGGCTGCTAAAGTGAAAGTAATGGTTTCGACTGGGATTTGAACTCGCGTAATACGATTTGAGAACCCGAGCTTTTACCAATGCTCTACTGCTGCCCAGAATTTTGATTTTTATATGATCTGTGTGAAACTTTAATCTCATTCAAAAATATTCTTTATACTATTTTTATCTTTTATAGATATTCTCTTAGAAATATAAATCTCATCCTTAAATATATTCTTTATCTTATTTTGATTTTCGTACATATTCTGAGTGAAAAATGAATCTCATCCTGAAACATTATTTATGACATATCCCTGGTCGAGCACTAAACCTAGTAAAGCGCCAGCTGAAGGTGCTCATGAATTTACCGGACTTATTTTAGTCGGTGTTATCCTATTCCTAGACTAGGTTCATTCTTTGATTTGACGGGTCTAATTTAGTTTTTCGAATCCTAGTAATCATAATGCCTAGTAGTCGCACGTTTAATTTCTTTTTTAGTTTTTGTAATATAATTCATTCCTTGATTTCTTTCTCTTTTATTTTACTTTAAAATTTTAGGAAATTTTAATAATTTTTTTTTTATTTCTTAATAATTTTTTTTAATTTTTTAATATTTATTTTTTATTCGTTAATAATACGCTCTTAATTCCCTTCCAAAATTTCTTTGGTTTGAATTTATTTTCATATTTATTTTTTGTGATTTTCAAAAAATTTTTTTTTCATTCGATATTTTTTTTTTCTATTTGTTTTTTTTTAAATTATTTTTCTTAGTTATTTAATCAATTATGTACTTTTTTTATTCTTTATTTATAATTTTCCAACTTTTTTCAATATTTTAGTTTAATTTGTAATTTTTCAACATTTTGTATGAATTCGTTAATTTTTCAAACGTTATCTTTTAATTTATTAATCTTTTTAGATTTCATTTTTGAATTTGTTAATTATTCCAACATTATATCTGAATTTATTAATTTTAAAAGATTACATTTTTTAATTGTTTTTTTTAATTTATTGTTTATAAATTTAAACCCTATTTTCGAATTTATTAGTTTGGTAATATCATTTTAAAATTTGTTAGTTTTTCAACATTGTATCTGGATTTATTCATTTTAAAAGATTAAATATTTTATTGTTTTTTTTTATCTTTATTTTTGAATTTAAACCTTATTTTCGATTATATTAGTTTTGTAACATCATCTTAAAATTTGTTAGTTCTTGAACATTAACTTCGAATTTTTTAAGTTTCTTAACTTTATCCTGGAATTTAAACCTTATCTTGAATTTGTTAATATTTCAACATTATATTTAATTTTATTTTTTCTAACATTATCTTGGATTTATAATTTTTGTTAATTTGTTAATTCTTTAACATTATCTTGATTTGATAATTTTTTAAATTTTATCTTTGAATTTAAATTTAATTTAAATCAATTAATATTTCAACCTTTTCTAAGAATTTAGTAATTCAAAAAAATATCTTTGATTAATTTTTTCGTCATTTTTTTTAAAACTTAGTATCTTTTGTTCAGGTTTTGAAATGATACCTGCTTCATTATTTTTTTAATTGATTAATTTTGTCAAATTTACCTTTAAATTGGTTATTATTTTCTTTATTTGATTTCTTTTATTATAAAAAAAAATCCATAATTTCGCTTTATTGTTTTAAGTTGGTTTTAGGGTCTTTTTTTTTGTCCTGATTTGATTTTTTTGTTTTGAATTTTGAATACAATTTTAGGCATTTTTTTTAGAAAGAAATATATTTTGTTTTATCTTTATTTCTGTTTTCAATTTTTTGTGGTTTTATTTTTATTTTATTCTTTTTGTATTTTTCTCATTCGTTTTTTTTATCTTATTTTTTTTTGTATTTTCTTTAGAAGAAAATACTTGCTTTAAAATAAAGCTGAAACTTTTGTATGAAAATGACAGATTCGTAGGAAAGTCTTTTGTTTCATAGAACAACTAAGCACTGGAATAATTCTACCCCTAACTGGGAATCATGACTTTCCTCTCATCTTTATTTTCCCTTTTAGATTCAAATTCCCTCTTGCTTTCGTGAACCAACTTTTCGAATAATGTACTTAATATTCGGGCAAATAGGTCAAAAAATGAATAAATAAATAGAT
Organism: Idiosepius hallami; assembly: GCA_034780655.1. Lineage (NCBI taxonomy): Eukaryota > Metazoa > Mollusca > Cephalopoda > Idiosepiidae > Idiosepius > Idiosepius hallami. The sequence continues at coordinate 29,805 of JAUZSX010000052.1, forward strand.
AATTAAATATAAATAAATAAAAGAGAAAAAAAGAAAAAAAAGAATGAATATTTTTCCCCTTTCTTTTTAATACTTTGTAAAGATGAAAAATAATAAGAAAGTCTTTTATAATTTTCATAAGGGTTTTCTCTTTATTCATTCAATTCTTATCCACCAAACCAAACAACGGACAGATTGTTTTCATTATTTTATTTCCTGCTTGGTTAAAAGACTTATTTGTTTATAAATAGAAAAGTCGTAGAAAATGTGCGAGTGATAAAAATAAGTTGGCTGTCATTCAGAGGGGCTGTCCTTGTCAATAAAAAAAATGAATCATTTTTTATAAGCCTGTAAAAGAGGCGGGGGATTTTTTTTTCAAATCATAAATAAAACCATTAGACAATTTTCCGTAACTTTTACTGATTTGCTGTTTTGTCACCAGGCAAACCCCCTCCCAAAAAAAAAACTTTATTAGCCTGTACAAGTGTCGGGGGTTTTGGAAAAAAATCGAAATGAATTTAGTATAATATGCAGTAGAAATGAATTTAGTATAAAATGCACTAGAAATGAATTTAGTATAATATGCAGTAGAAATGAATTTAGTATAAAATGCACTAGAAATGAATTTAGTATAAAATGTAGTAGAAATGCATTTAGTATAAAATGCGTTAATTGCATTCCTAAATAATAAGCTTCTTTAATTACATTAGTAGCAACTTCCCGGTGCCCTTAAAAAGCCGGACAATACTTTTACTTTAATTATAGTATTCTATTAGTTATTGAAATATTTTCATGATTTTTATGTTTATTCTCGAAGCTCGAAAAAGCAACCTCTGTCATAGACATTAGGTTTTTATATTTATTCTACTGTATTTTATACTGAATTCATTTCTACTGCATATTATACTAAATTCATTTCTACTGCATATTATACTAAATTCATTTCTACTGCATATTATACTAAATTTATTTCTACTGCATATTATACTAAATTCATTTCTACTGCATTTTATACTTACAACTTGATAGAAAGGTTTCTTTATATTGTCGATATAAGACAAAATTGTTAGCCTTGAACTGCAAATCCAAACCTCCTAGGTTCTCTCTATTATCTGCCTTTTTCGTCTCCATACGAAATAATAAAGTAGTTAAGAGATCTACGATGTTAATACAAGTTTTTTTATATATTAGTTGGGCAGGGAGGTTGGAGCATTGGTAAATGCTCGGGCTCTGGAATCGGAGTACGCGAGTTCAATTCCAAGTCAAAACCATTAAATTCACTTTTAGCTGCCCCAGGCAGATTGAGCTCATTAAATCGGAAGAGCAGCTCATCTAAAGCCCGGCTAAGAGTACGTAAAAATAACCTTGTGCCAAACTCGGGTTGGTGCTCACCAAGTAAATATAATACTTTAGCCTTGTATCACATCTTCAGACCTCTTAGACTCTCCATCTATTCTGCATTTTTCGTCAACTTAAGTCATAAAATAAACACGAAATCGGCAGTGTTTTACAAACTATCCGTACCTTTCGAAGACAGGGACCATAAATCTGTCGGGGACACTTGTGCATTTTCACCGTCAAATTGCTTTCACTTTTTCATCACTCGAGTTAAAGTTCTCTAAAATTGATAATTTCTTTCTTTCTTATGGTTAGGGTTAGAACTTTGGAAACGGCTACAAAAGGGTTAGGGTTAGAACTGTGGAAACGGCGAAAAAGGGGACATTTATTTCCACGAATTCTAATTTGTATAAGAGAACAATACTCTTTATAAAAAAAACAAAAAATTCATATTAATTATTTCTGTTAAATAAATAGTTCTAATTTATTTAAATATTTTCTTCGTTTAAATTAAATTAAGTGTTTACGTCAAAATCGTATTTCCCACAACCAAAATAATAACACGTGACTTGACGGTGAAAATGCACAAGTGTCCCCGACAGATTTATGGTCCCTGTTTTCGAAAGGTACGGATAGTTGTAAAACACTAACACTGCCGAGAAAAGTCTTTCCAGTTCGAATGCCTTTAGGCATTCGACTGATCATGCACGAATAACAGCCGACCGTACCGACCAACCTGCTTGCTACCCGATATGTTCCTAAGTGGTCACATACTTGAACAAACTGTACATTATTGCTTAACTTTGGGAATCTGGCGGTAGCCGGGTCTCCGACATGATTATTTGACCGTACTTGTCGTTTTTGTTGTAAAAAAAAACAAAAAAAACACGGGTACAAAAACCAAATTTATTTTGTTGCTTTTTCAATTTTTTAACGAGAGAAAAAAAATTAAATTGAGCATAAAAACTGTTTTTAATTTGTAAAGTCTTCAGTCTTTATTTAACAAAATAAAAATAACGGTTTTGTTTAAATTAGGTTTAAAATAAATCTAATTAAATTGAAACGCAAAAAACGTTCAATGAACGCATGATATGCAAACAAACAAAAAACGAGTATTATTTTTGTTATAAATCTGGAAAAAAATATTTTTTAAAAATCCCAACTCTGATAATTTTCCAAATTATCTAAACGTTTTAAAAGTTTTTTAACAACTAACAAAAAGTTTTTATTTTCTAAACTGTGGGAAGTCGTGTGTGTTTACACACAAATAAGCGAAATGAAATAAGTCTTGAAATTACCGATCTTTTCCATCTTGCTGTAAATTTATTTCTATGTCTTCGATGACGAAGCAATCTTCGTCTGGTAAGTTTGATTTTTCAGTATTTTCTTCAAAATCAATTTTTGACAATCGCTTCAATTTTAGTCTTTGCCTTTTCGTGGCCATTATTTTATTCTAAGGGAAACAAATCTTTATTTACTAGAGTGAATTTTTGTTGCACTACAAATTTGCAATTCGTCATTTTTTTTAAGCATTTCTATTTTTTTAAACTTATTTTTCTTAAAATGAAATTCACGTATTAACATTTAGTAATGACGCTTTATTTTAAAAAGACAAGGCAATTGTTTTATAAAAGTTAAAAATAAAATAAAAGCTTAACGTTTATTATTTTTAAACGAGTGAAAGTTTTTAAGTAGAAGTTTGTGTGTGTGTGATGACTGGCAAAAAGAATCAGTTAATTTATTGATTTTACCAATTAAAAATCATGATAAATATAGATTCAACACACAACAACAACAAAACTCTAGCGGTGGTGGCACTGGTGGAGCACACACAGCAGCAGCAGCAACAACAGCAGAGAGCACTCACCAGTAGAAACTTAGACTGGAATCATGTGAGTTCAAACCCCAGTTAAAACCATTATTTGGGTCTCATTCCATCCAGTTGCCTCAGGCAGACAAGGCTCAATAACTCGGGAGAGTAACTCATCTACGTGTAAAGAATAAACAATGATTCCACAAACCCGGATGGATGAGACCCATCATTTCAGAGAGTAACTCAACAACTCAGCAGGTGGAAAGGATGATGATCACTCATTCCAAAAATTGATGAGGCCCGTCTTCAACTAGTAACTCATGAGGAAGGTAAACACTGATTCGAAAATCCCAAGTGGATGAAACCCCTCAACTCAGAGAGTAACTCATCTAGGTCAAAGGGCATTATGGTAACAACGCTGATTACAAAAAGCCCAAAGATAATGAATATGTAAAAATGGCCTTCTAATTACTTAACTTTCGCTCAACCAAGTAGATATAACCAACTGTATTTTTATAACAATACGTTTATCGTCTTTTAAATTCTCTTAATGCCATCTCTTCACTTAAATTTCAGTTAATTTTTACTTTATTAGACTTGCCCCTCATTAGTGTGTATTTGTATGTATTTTCCTCCATGTTGCAATGTTCTTTTTCGAGGTCACCATTGTAATATTTGTATGTTTGTTATTTAAATGATAAGAAAGAATTCATATATTAACCTTTTAAAAGAAATATTTCATTTTATTTGTACATAAAGGAGTACCTCATGATCAGTCAAATTGTCCACTGGTAGTACACACATGTTACTGGATATTAAAGGCTTGTCTGCCTTTGTTTCTAGTAGATCAGGGATTGGTTAGAGAAAGAGAGAAGAAGTATGAGATAAAGGGAAGGATTCTAGGATAGCAGTTCTTGGATTAAGATCCAGGAGAAAAAATAAAGGCCCAAACAGTTTTTTTGTAGATAGGTAGAATACTATAATTTTTGGGTTAATTCTCTGGAATTTAAATAGAGGGTCAATTGGGCCACTCCAACAAGTCCAACCACCCACCCATGTTACATAGCAATTCCAGTTACTCGTCATTATTGTTGGAAATGCTTCAAATATATCAAGTCACCTTATTGGCTAATTTATATTGTATTCTGTTTTATAACAAACATTTTCCTTGATTCTCAGTGGCCTCATAACAGGCTGGTTCCAGAATATGTCGATACAAGTCGGGACTTAAATATTTTTCTCTTCAATGTTGAGTCCCACGGGGGACTATTGTTTAAGCCTAATAATGGGCTTTTATATTGAATGGTCAGGTGTGACCTTAAGCCTAAGTTAAGGCTAATGTTTATGACAATTATCAGTATATTTATAATTTACTTGATATAATATTCGAGTTATTTCTAAAATGAATTGTTTTGCTTCGTGCCCAGAACTGTCCTAATTTTGTATTCCAGTTAAGGAGATTATATCATTGGAAAAAACTCAGTCGATAAACACTTTCTCATCCCTAGAGAAAAAGAAACATTTTTGTCATAGCTTCCAGCCTGTATAGAACCAGTCAACTTTCCATTCCAGACCAGAAGAAACCTACGAAGAACTTCTACCTGATATCAAGAGATATTTTTCATACCTGTACCTTTTTGGGATAGAAAAACATGAATTTGTTTTACAAAGAGGGTTGCTGAATAAAGTTGGTTTTTATCTTAAAGTTGTTGTATTTGAACTTTGTGTTTCTTGCCATTGCCAAGGGTTCTAATCTCATTTGAGGAATTATTTCTCACATTATTTCCTTCCACTTCTCTTCAGGTTTTACAAGCCATTAAAATGTTGTCATTATAATTGTTAAGATCCTAAGTATGAATGAACGACCAATTATTCGATTCTTATATTCATCACCACAAAAAGTCCACACACACTCATCATAATACTCCTGGAATGCTTAGTGAATAGGCAGTTGGACTTCAGAATCTTAGTTTAAATCCCAGTAGTCCTTCTGTTTGTGTTTTACTTACACTCTTGGGAAAGGCATGAATTCCCACATATTCCTTCCGGCTATGTGTTACATGGTGTAGTGTACATTGTGTTATTTTAAAATAGTATGTGTGGATAAAAAATAGACGAATAAAATGTTTGAAAATCTTTCCATTAGAGTGATTCACTATAAGACCATTTCAAGTTGTGTTGGGCAAATTAAGTGTCTACGGAAATCCTCAAAGTAATGGGAACTAAAATACACATTTGCCAATAATAAAACTAATAATATATAAATTGTAAAATAGATAAAAGTCTTGAATTATGTTGGCTTTCAATTGTGTTGACACTACGGACAGCAAAACTTAAAACTGAACTGTTTCTTTTTTTTCTTTTTTTTTGGTTCCCTGATTTATTGGAAAGAGACCATTGTTTTTTAGTGGTGTGGTGTGGTGCATGTGTCCAGATGATTGCCGAAAAATCGTCCATTACTTTTATCTTAAATTTTGCCACAAGTTGTATTTTTATATATAGTTGCCCATTGTAAGAAAAATTTTATCACAAAAATTCTCGTTGTGTCCACAGGGGCTTTAAATGGGTCAAAAAAAAAAAAAAACAAATTAGCCAAAAAAAATGACACCTTTTGCGCTAAAACTTTTTGATCCATCTATTAGATTTTTCTTAAACTTGGCCAAGATATGAAGGGCATTGTCCCAAATGTAAATTCAGTATTTCTGAACGTGACAAAATTCTGGTTTGCGTACACCCAGGGCTATTTTGGAGCTAAAAACTCCCCATAATGACACTTTTTGCCCCTTAATGTTTGATACATTCATTCAAAATATGGGGGGAATTGTGCCATATGTAAATTCAGTATTTTTTAACTTGACAAAATTCTCGTTCGCGTCCCACCCCCCAGTGCTTTTTTGGGGCTAAAAACACTTCTTTTAGCGGCTTTTTCACGTTTCTGTCAAAAATATCATTATGTATGTTCTTTTTTATATACCCCATTCACTTTGTGCACTTACGGGGGACCATGCATGCTTTACTTGTTTTTATTGCTTTTTTTTTTTCGATTATAAATTTCACGGAAATGATGCTACTTTCAATTTCTAGGAAATTATTTTGTATTTTTAAGTTCTAGCCTTCAATTAAGTTTTTGTTTATCAAATAAGTCCTTGACTTCATTATATTCTCTTCGATCTTATTTTTAATCAATTCAACATTTGACAAAATGTTCAGGAAATGTTTTGCGTGGGAATCAGAACAAGTTTTGTGCGTGGGAATCGGAACAAGTTTTGCATGAGAACATTTTTGCGCTGTCACCGGCAACGTTGTCTTATTTTATTCTAGATTTTATTTTTATATATAAATTCCCACGTTGTTCGTCATTCATTCTTTTCTACAGAATTTCTACTGTTTTTAATTTTGAGATTTTTTTTCTGGGTTATATAATCTTTTCTTGTACTTTGTTAAAAAGATATTTTGAATGATTTATTTTTAAAAAAATAACCAAAAAAACTCCATGACTTTAAGCAATTTTTTAAAAAATTAAAGCTGATGAAACCATGTTTACTTTAAAATAAGCTTGGTCAGTTCATTTATAAAAGAAAATTAAACTTTACTCTGAATAAATCATTTATTGGTGTTTATGGGCCGACTAAATGATAATCAAATGAATGAAATGAAATATTGCTTGCGTGAAAAAGAAGCGCCTTAACCGGACAGGAAGTGACGACATGAATACCGATTTGAATCTGGGTTTAGATCCGGTTTCCCCGTGAAGTGCAAACTAAAGGTTGTTTGTTTTTTAGTGGGATGTCTTCGTTGGTGGTAGAGTCCGTCCAGGCTGAAATAGGGGGTAAGTTATAGATTTTCAACAGAAATCACTCAAGAAAAAAGTGATTTCGAATAAAAAAAATTTATTATTTAAAAACTATGGTTTTTCTATATAAAAAAAGATGCACTGAAGGAAGCAAGCACAAGCAAAAAACGCATGTTTTTTTAAGAAAAGGCATTATTTCCAAGTGCTATTATATATATATATATATATATACATATATATATATATATATATATATAATTCAATAATAACTTTTAGATTTATTTTAAAAAATGTTATTGTATTATTACAAGTAAACCCTTTTATCCGAGGTTGTGTCATAATTATTTGCCATGACCTTGGAATTCTTATGGTTGACTGGAATTTTATTAATGACTAAAAATTCAATAATAGGATTAATTTATTTATTAAGAAAAAAAGTCACTAATATCAATCACTAGTACTTTAAAAAATGAATTGAATCAAACAAGATAATCTTCTAGTTTAGCGTTGTGACTTAATGCTTGAAGTAATTCGGCCAAATTATGTGGTTGTGGTGCCAGCCTGAAATTGGTCTTAACGGAGTCTCGTCAAAAATATACCATAAATGAGGTAATTGTTTCATATGAAAATTTCACGATTAAGTGAAGAATGAACCTTAAGTATGTAAATTTTTTCATGGCTTATACCCCCTCCCTACTTCTGTTGTTTTGGGGGATGGTAGAAAAACCAAAACTACATAAAAAATGACACTTTTTAAAAGTCCATTTTTCATTTACATTACTACCGTAAGTAGTATGCGACGGCGTTAAAAGATTTTCGAAATTACCACGAAATAATGTCGTAATTTTTATAGTTAAGACGTGAAATCATACAGAAAGAATTAGAACCAAATATTTTATTCGATATATTTTGAAATTCATTGTTAAAAATATTACCTATTTTCCATTCAATATTTTTTGTTTCGTTCATGTTTTTTTACCCCTACCAAGAAGAACAAGAAGATGTTTGTGTTTAGAAAATTATCTTAAGAGATACAAATAAAAAAAAACTAGTTTAAAAAATTATGTTAGGAACCTTATATCGATTTCACTGGTGATCAATAATTTGATAAACAGAAAAGTTATTTAATTTTAAACAGTTAAAGAACATTTTCAATCATTAAACTAAAAATTTGTTCGTCATTTTTCTAGCTTCTGTCCCCTGGCCTGATGATGTGGCCCTGTACCAACCATATGAAGGTTAGTGAAGTTTTTATTTTTTAACTTTTTAAATTGATTCTCGTTGTCAAAATTGAATTAATGTCACTACGGCTTACAATTATTTCCAGGAAATCCTTAATTCTAGATAAGTTGTCTTCCCTTACTTGATTGAGTTGCTCCCCTTTGCTAATTTTAACCATAGAAATAATGTAGATAAAACGCCGAATTTTTTGAGAAATTTGAAATTATTTTTACTTTACATAAAATTTTTAGAGTCCACTTTCATCAAAAAATTAAATTTTTTGACAGATCATAAAAATTGATAGAACTTTAAATCAAAGGCAACTAATGATTTTTGTCAGTTTTTTTTATCTTTTATCTAAAATAAAATGGCCCTAAAAACAATATTTTTTATTCGAATAATTTTTTTTAAATCTTTTTTTCAGTTGAGCAAATTCTTATTCCTGATTCTGCCAATTGTCTCAGTGTAAAAACTTTCCTGCACATGTGTGGTTTAAATTTTAATTTAGAACTCCGAATCAATGCAGAGGAAATGTCTCCATCTGGTAAGGAAATTATTTTGAATTTTACCCATAGTTTTTATTTATTAATTTATTATTTATATATTATAAATTTCGATGTAAAAAATGAACATAATCTTTGTGTTTTTTTTTCTAAGAAATCTAAAATTTATCTAATCACCGGCATGTAAAATTTTCATTTTTTTTAGTTATGTATAATGTATGCTATATTTTTGTATCCATTTATGAGAGAAATTTAATGGCTTTATATAATCTTTTTGTTTGTTAGGAAAAGTCCCTTTTATAAAATGTGGTGCATTTTTGATCTCAGAATTAGATCCGATTATTGCCTTTGTGAACACTAAGGTAAGATATGTTTTTAATCATGTAATAAATATTACTTTATTCATAAAATTTTCTTGTAATTATAATTGAATTAAATAATATTTTATTATATATATTCATTTTTAAAAAAATACAGATCGATCAAGTTGAAACTTTTTAAATTACAATAAATATTTAATTTGTTTTTCTTTCTTTACATTATCTAGATATCCATTCTTTCTTTTATGTAAGTAAAATAGTACTAATGTTTAAAAAATCCCATTGATAGGAATTCAATCAAAAATAATTTATCAATAACATGACATATAGGTTTTTCCCCATATTTCAGGGTTTCCATATCAGCAAACATTTATCTGATACACAGCAATCTGAAATGAGAGCTTACATGGCTCTTGTGGAAAATGTACTTGTCAATGCGGAGGTAAGATAAAGATAAACGTTTAAAGCAATTTATGCATATATTATTTTGCAATTTAAAAAAACAGGTTATTTCCATTATGCCAAATTCTATTGACTTATCCATTTTCAAGAATGATGTGATCTATAGAATTTGACATGCCATGAAACTAAACAAAATTCAATCGTTTGTTAGGAAAAATGAACATGTGTGCAAACACGTGAAGTGATAGAGAAAGATTCAACCATTTTCAAAATAGAAATGTGTATGCATCATGCTTATTGAAAATAACAGATTTTAATACTGCAAAAGTTGATAAGATAAATAAATAAATAGCATAAAAATATGTAATATATTTTTTTAAGGAAAATTATTATTATGAAAAGATTTCTCTTGTATAAGTACAGCCCTCGCAATCCAGTCAGTACAGCATTAGACTTTTAAGATTGAATTAATGAAGGCAATCTAAGTCTTTAGAGATTGATTCCCTCGGCAGGCTAAATGTTTTTACTTTTAATCTTCAGAGTGTGAAATGATGCATATAAATAAAAGAAAAGAAAAATACACATATTGATCATTTATCAAAAGAGGTTATTTTACTTGTAATAGTCTTAATTATCTTCAACACACCAAAAGAAATAATTTGGTTTATAGTGAAAGGTAATTATCTTTGATGTGGGAATTTATTTTGTAATGTTTTTATAAACTTATACGGTTTTTGTGATTTACAAATTAAAATTTTATTAAATATTTATAAGTTTTATTTTCTTTAATATATTCCTAAATATTTATTATTATTATAAATTCTTTTAAATAATTATACCATATAGTTTTCAGGATTCCGCATTTAATTATTTTATTCCAACATAAAGCAACTAAAAATTTCAAAGATTAAGAATTTTCTTTTTCCATTCCTTTTTGTATTTATTATGAGAGTTAAAACCAGAGTCAAAACCATCACCTTCGTGATTTGCTGCCTCGGGCAGATGGGGTTCATTATCTTGGGAGAATAACTCATGTAGGTAAAGGGCAATATTGATTACACAAGCCTAAGTTTATAATGAGCACTTAAAAATGGGTTGTTGCTCAACTGAATATCTTATTTTTATATTTCTATCATTAAAGTCAGGATTTTGTCAAACTCCAATAAATTTTGTTTTTGATATTGTTAGGAACATTCTTATGAAGGTTTGGGAAATCAGTAGTTAAATTTTAAAACATTTAATGCTGGTAGTATTGTTAATTTGTAGCAATACGGCAAATATCCTTAATTTTCTTCTTTTGATATTTGTTAGGATCTAAAAATAAAAAACTTCAGACAAAACTGCCAGAAAATATTTTTTTATTGAAAAAACAAAACAAAAAAAAATAGATGAAATCTATTCCATTTTCTATTTATAAACCATTAAATTCTTACTTCGTTCCAGAATAACTTATGATTTTTTTTTTGTAAAATCCCAACAAATTTAGGATGTCTGCTTGGTCTGCACATTCCCTGCAGCTATGAATTAAATAGCAAAGATTGTGTTATTCAAAAAACTATGTCTGTACAAAATAACATCAAAAATATTTGTTCTTTGCATTAAAATGACCCAACAAGTTTGACATGCCATTAAAAACAAACAAGCATCAACAAATAAGTTTTGTTATCTATTTTTCAGCTTTACTTATCTTGGTGTCATGAGGATGTGTATTATGAGGTAAGTTCAATATTTTGCACACCAGACAAAACGATAGATGTCATTCACTGATATATTAGTTAAGATTTTTTTTTTATAAATTCTCTTTTTAATGATAGAATACTGATGAAAATTGATATATTCAATTTTTTCATCACATTTTCTTCAAAGATCAAACTTGGGAACATTTTTGAGGTAATTAGAAGCCTTTAAACTTAGCCCTTAATTCCATCTACGGGTTGACTGTTTTCATTCCATGAAGTAGATTAACTACTTCTGATCGGATGATGTAAACATGGGCATGTAAATTTTTGCCAAAAGGTAGATGAAGTATATTTATGCATTTATATACATATCTGGCAAAACTGCACAATAAAAAAAAAAAGGTTGCTAGTTTTTGATTTCTTTTAAAACCTACACCAAAAGATTCTGTGCCAAATTATAAAGAAAATAGAAATATTTTATTTTGACTTCGAAAAAAGTTTGTTTCTAGAAGTTTAAGAGATTCTTTGGGGAATGTTGAAGAATCATTATTCATCACTTTATTTTTGATTAAAATGGAAGTAGACTTAAAAACATAAAAATGTGGTAAATGTATTTATTTTAAGTATATATGAATTAGGTTACTGAAATTCTAGGCCTAATTTTTCTACTTTTTGTTTTATATTTTGAAGATCACAAAACCTAGATACAGTTCATGTTATCCATGGCCAATCAACTTGATTCTACCTATGAAAAAGTTTACAGAAATCAAAAGCAGACTTGATAGTATTGGTTGGTACAACAAGTCATTTGAAGATGTAAGTATTTTTTACAATATGATATTTAATTTAGTTCATTTCTTAAGGCATTACCTAAATTCTCATAAATGTCATAAGTAGTTATCATGCAAATTGTACATTCTCTCATTTAGTATTAGAATTAGCAATGTTTAGAACAAGTTTTGTAAATTTTATAAGGTTGAATGAATGAATAGAAATATTTGGATCAGCTGAAAAATGTATATTTAGAATTTTTAATTTACTATATAGTAAAAAGAAATCAATTTAAAAGTATATTAGTACCTAAATTTGGAAATTTTATATTTTAGAAACCCTATTTCTCTTAAGGCAACAGTTTAGCTGATATTTCTTTTCCTTGTTCATTTTTTTAATTTTTGGAATTTTTTGAATATGCAAGATGAATATGAAAACTAAGTTTTAATTATTGTTAACGCGTGATATTTATGACATGGCTATAAGAATTATTACGAAAATAGTTTTCTTATATTACTAAATTTACACTTCTAATAAATTAAATTTGGTTCTTTAATATCCATGAGAAAATTTCTAAATATTTTGATAAAGTACGGTGTTTATTTAATTCTGATATTATTTTAGTTTAACAGTAAAGGCTAATTAATCATGAATGTAGTTTTTTTTTTTTTTTTATTAAATATTAATAAAATATTTCATTTGACTATTTGGTATTAAAAACAACTGATATTTTTACCTTCAAAAACTTATGAGTTTTTAGATAATTCCAATGATTATTTATTTCCTTACTCTTTTTCATAAATGCAAGTGCAAAAAAGAAGAGTTTAGTTAACTTGCTAAAATCAGTAAAATTGAAACTTCTAAAACTATAAATGAAATATTTTCGTAAATTTCCACAACATTTTATTTATTTTCACTAAATTAGATTTTTAAAATAAATTATGAATTCTGCATTTAGGTTTGTGAAGAGATTAATACATGCTGTCAAGCTCTGTCTGAAAGACTAGGTAACCAAACTTACTTCTTTGGTGATAAGTGAGTATTCTTTTTTTTATACAATTGTGTCTGATAATTTATCTCTTTTAAAACTACTATAGGACTAAATATTGATAATTCACCCTTTTATGTTCTATTATTAGTCTTTTTGTACAATACTTCTTCTATTTCTTTATTGTATAAAATTTGTATAAATATTTAAAAATCTACTTTTAATGTCAATTGTTCACTTGATTACATGCTAATAATTTCATTGTAGTAAATGTTGGAAAGACAAATTTAATAGAACAAACAATCTTGAACATTCGCCTAACTTTTTGACAACATTCTCTTTATACTTATATATTAGAAAAGATTACATCCTTTTCTACCAACAACAATTCTTGTTTAACCAATAGTTTTCAAGTTCACAATATAAAAATCTTTTAATAAAATTAAATTGACGTGGCCCAGTAGATACACAGTTAGGCTCATAGTATGCGAGTTTGAATCAGTCATTCCATCTCCATTGACATTTTATTTAGAAAACAATCTGTGTATAAAATAATATTTATCAAAAAGTAATTGTTCTAGGCATTAAAATGACCCATAATGGTTGATATGCCATTAAAAACAAAGAATAAAATTAATTCAACTTGTTCTTATAATAAATTGAAATATATGATGTGATATTATAATGGCATGAATTTGTATAGATAAATGTATTTTGACATAAATACAGTGTATTCATTCATAATCACTTTTTTTCATTGCACTTTATATTTAGTAAATAAAGCGATTTTTCTTTTCTTTAAATGAAATTTTTATTTTTATATATCACTTTTTTCAGACCTACAGAACTTGATGCATTAGTATTTGGCCACCTGTTCACATTGATCACAACTGACCTGCCAGTAACAAAATTTGCTGAAGTCATTCAAAAATATGAGAACTTAGTTGATTTTTGTGATAACATTGAAGAGACATATTTTAAAAAGAAAAATCTAAAGGCTTGAAAATTAGAATTGGGTTTATAGTTATTGTACAATTGTGGCAACTGATACAAAGGAAAGAAAGACTTAATACTAATAAGTATGAATAAATCAATCGTTATTAATCTGATAATTAGATTGGAAAGTTGTTTTATTAAAAGTCGGTTTGTTTCGCAAAATACAAGTTAATAGTAAAAGTTTGTATAGTGATAAAGATTTTTGTAAATCTATTTATTTCAAGTAATATTTTGATTTGACTTCTCATGAAGATTAAATTAACCAGTTGAAAAAATATATTAAGTCAGGGTGGAGCAATGGTAAAAGCTTAGACTCTGGGATAGTATTACATGAGTTCAAATCCAAGTCAAAACCATTACATTCATGTTTAGCTGCCTCGGGCAGATGGGGCTTGTTAACTCGGGAGAAAACTCATCTAGGTGAAGGGTAACACTAAATACAAAAAAACCAGATATATAAAGAGCACATTAAAATGGCCTTGTGCCTAACTTGGATTGGTGCTCGACCAAGTAAGTATAATATTTTTAATAGTATCAACTGAAAATAAAACAAAGATTTTTTTTAAATGGTTATGTGATAGTTAATAAGAAAGTTAGTTTGAAACTGCTTTTTAGATATCTAAAATAAAAACTATTTATAGTAACATTTTTATAAAATATAGATATCATCTTACCAGTTGCCACTTTTGATTACTGCCTGTATATATATATATATATATATATATATATTTAAGTTGTTTTTTTTTTGTTTATTTGTAAAAAAATATCCATTTGTTTCCCACTCCAATAGTATGATTTTTCTTATATTTTTT
>JAUZSX010000052.1:50537-68778 GCA_034780655.1 Idiosepius hallami
CACATAAGCAATGATAAACGCATAAGTGAGAAATTGGCAGTTGTCAACTCCTGTTGACTCCGTGTCTACACTTAACTAATATACACGCTTTATCACTGATATTGAGCACTTTAACTATAATTTTAAGGAACTTTATTACTTAAAATAATAATAATAATAATATATATATATATTTATATTTAGAGGCAGCAAATTTGGAGCATTGATAAAAGCTAGTGCTCTGTAATTGTAGTACGCGAGTTCAAATCCCAGTCAAAACCATTGCATTCACCTTAAAAATGTTCTTGTGCTAAATTTGGTTGGTGCTGCTCACCAATTAAATATAATATTTAGAGTTAGATTACTCGATATCAGTGATTGAGCATGTATATTAAGTAAGCGTAGACACTGAGACAACGGCTTTCGGTGACTGTCACCGAAGGCCATTGAACCTATGTACACACTTACCTTATATTCAATTATATATATATATATATATATATATATATATATATATATACAAATACAGGGTTTCCAAAAAGTTACTATTCACTATGGATACATAGAAATTATTTAAATAAAGGGTGTCATATGACATTCGTGTTTTTACCTTTCCAACTGTGCTTTTTATAAAGATCTTTTTTTGATTGGATGATTATTGTAAAGTTTGGTTTTTATTTAGTAATCTATTCATTTTAATAAAATGTAGAATTCACGGTAAAACTTTTTTTCTATTTTTTTATGCCTATCTCTTTTTTAGAATAATATTTTCCTATATTGGTTTAGCTATCTTTAGTACATAAAGTATATACACACAAACACACATAAAATACTCCTATGAAATTTTCTGTGTCCAAAGAATTGTAGCCATTTTTTTTCTATTCTTTACTCCATTTTGATTTTATTAATATTCTATGTGAAACATTAATCTAATCCTTAAATAAAATACTTAGATGAAAGTTTCTGTCGAAATATATGTCCACTATTTCTGAATGAATCTCCATCCTAATATTTTTTACTTCTGTTCTTTATTCAGTTTATTTTTATGCATAAATATATGTATTTTTACATTGATATTTCCTTTCTTTATTTTGAAGGTCAACAGTAATTCTCCACCATTAGAAATTGTACAAACTGTTGGTAATGCTAGTTTTGCATCTACGGAAGATGAACATTCCTATGGAGAAATGTCAGTTTCTCATATGTCATTTGATGAAGTAAGATTGAAATTTTTTTAAATTCTTTTCTCTTCAAGACACTTTTAACATTATAAGCAGTTGTAACAGTGTATGGGCTTGGAGAGGGCCGTGCTTAGCCCCCGCAATTGTTGGGTGCGTGCAAGCTCCCTAAGGGCTGCAAGGCGCCTTAGCTTCCTAGATCTTTTGTAAGCAAAAAATTACCAAAATAATTAATTCTTAGAATTAACTAGAAAATCATTATCACACTTATTTATAATAATATACATAAATCAACCAATCTCACTGTCTGTCCATCTCTGTCTTTCTCTCTATATATATGCATAGATATATTTGTATATTATATTTACTTGGTGAGTACCAACCCAAGTTTGGCACAAGGCCATTTTTACGTGCTCTGACCCGGGCTTTTTACTTTCGGTGTTACCCTTCACCTTGATGAGCTGCTCTCCCGAGTTAACGAGCCCCATCTGCTCGAGGCTGCTAAAGTGAAATTGATGGCTTTGACTGGGATTTGAACTCGCGTAATACAATTCCAGAGCCGAAGCTTTTACCAATGCTCCACCGTTGCTGCTTAAAGATATATTTGTATATGTACGTATGGCTTTGATCGATGCCTCCAGTATGTTGATCGGGTGACAATTGGCTCTTTTAGGGTAAAGGGGCAACAAGGTGCATTCTGCATCAGGACCTTTATGTGGCTAAGCACGGCACTGAATCAGAGGAAATTTCTAAGGAACGACTGGATGGTTTTCTCTTGTGGGAAGAGTTGTTCCTTGTTACCAGCCAAGAATACGAGAATATAGAAATCCCAAAAGATGGTACCCTCTCGCCAATGACATACATTTCATGTGGGCCCACACTTTTATTTTCTTACTACCTACACATTGGCACCGCTCTTTGCCTGCTCTGGCACCGCTCTTTGCCTGCTCGTCAACCAACCCTCACTGACTGACTGACTCTGGCTGTCTGACTGTTCCAACTCTCTCTTGCCTTGTTACTTCCTCTCACCAAATAGTCAAGTATAGACAACCAAAAGAAGCCATAATTAACACTACATACTCCTTGAAATGGGATTTGATAATTTGGACATGCAATGCAATGGTTATGACTGGGATTTGAACTCATTTAATCCTAGTCCAGAGTCCAAGCTCTTACTAATGCTCTGCCCAATTTCTAATAGTAAGTTCTCAGAATTGAGAATATTTTGGGACAATCTAATGAAAGCCCTAAGATGCATTGTAATTATTTGTAGCTGTTAGTAAGTTAACTGTAGCTCTAATCACCTCTTCAATAAGTGCATGATATTATCTTCTTATCAGTGAATTGCTACTTCAGAAGTACTTTGTATCTCTTTGCATTGCAACTCTTAAGTGGGGGACAATGCATTGAAGTTTGGATTTCATTTTATTAAAAAGAAAGAGAAAAAAATGTTTTTTATGAATATTAAGTTTGCTAACCATTATCTTCTTGATTGATGAATATTTATGAATGATATATACTTGGCTAAAAGGTGGCAAGGTGGAGCATTGGTAAAAGCTCAGACTATGGAATCGTATTATGCGAGTTCAAATCCCAAACAAAACCATTGTATATACTTTTAGCTGCCTCGGGCAGATGGGGCTCGTTAACTCAGGAGAGTAGCTCATCTAAGTGAAGGGCAACACTGATTTCAAAAGCCAAAAAAAGGTCCTCCAAGGTTGGGGGTTGAGCATAGGGCTAGCGACTCTTTCTCGTAAAACAAGTATGCTACAGAAACAGCAAATAATAAATTTGCTGCCCAGCGCACCACTGAGTGTAGAGGGTGATGAAAATACTTGTTAAGCACCAAGCCAGGTACAAGGCTACTTTCCTGGAGTTTTTGGAATCTGTGTTATTCTTAATCCTAGATGAGTCACTTACCTGGAGTTATCACAGGCTTCATCTTTTAGAATCAGTGTCGTCATTACATCTAGATGAGTTATTCTCCCTGAGTTTATGGGCCTCTTCTACCTGGTTTTCAGAATCAGAATTGTTATTTCACCTCGATGAGTTACCCCCCCCCTGAATAAATATTCAATATAGTCAATAAGTGCAGACATAGAATGAACAGCCTAATGGTAGAGGCTGAAACTTATAGCATTTTGCTTTGATTTTGAACCTAATTAGAAGGACTTGTTATATGCAGAGCTGTACTGATGAGCTATAATAGACAAAATGGCTCCTATACAGATTGTAAAATATTTCATTCTAGCGGAATATCTTGGTGATATCTATGCAACTGAAACAAAACAAAACCAAAAATGGTATAAGTTTGAGCCTCTACCATTTGGCCATTAGCTTTCTGTAGCAATTTGTCTCCGAACCAAATGTCACTCTTCTCCTTTCCAACGGCAGCTTCTTTCTGTTCACTTAACGGTTAAGACGCTCTCGTTCTTGTTTTTGTTTACATCTCTGCCATAACAGGAAGTCATCATTCAGCCCGGGACTAACCGGAAGTCCCTAAAACAATGCAGTTAATATTATTTATCCACGGGGCAGGTCCTCTGCATGTTCACCACACTCCCCCCTGATCTCATTATCACAAAAACGGCAAGGGGGTGGTGACCTTTATGAATATAAAATATATTCTGTAACAGTTCAATCATTAAATGTAACAGTTAAATACAATCAACTTTTTAATCCAACAAATCAAAGATTTTATCTCGTGAAAACAAAACATCTTCCGTAATTAAAGCAATGTCTAAGATTCTTCAACTCTTTGTCCACCCAAAATAACCGCATCCATGTAAACTCCAATGATCTTTTCATGAAATCATCACCTCGTAAATTGCTATACACTATTTCCCTTCATATTAACCTCATATCGACATCTTTTTTCATCTTCCTGACCGCTGACAACAAAACGCTGCAGCAGCGAAGTTCACGTCTCTTCAATCATTGAAGTTATGAGATTACGTTGTTCAAAAGTTACAGTTTTTCTTTTTAATTAGATATACTTTTTTAATAATTGTATAGAGTTTCGGTTTAGTGACAAAGAGAAAATAGGATTTCATTATCTTTTTTATTAATTTTCCTTAATGTACGTTTTATCTTTTTCTATTAAAAAAAATACTTTTTTTTTTTTTTGTTTCTTCAGAGATATTGATATTCCTAAACCAATAATTGATGGTGAACCACCCTGTGATTGGTGGGATGCAGAGGCTGACAAATGCCTCTTGGTTGGCATTTTCAAACATGGTAACTATTATTTTCTAAATACAAGTTTGACCATTAGTTTAATTTAGACCAGGGATAGACAACTTATGGCATGCAGGCCACCCTTGACACTTCAAGCAATTTCCATTGGCTCTCAGATGCTTCTAGATTCTTGCATGAGTTTTTTAGGAATCAATTAATATCAAAAACATCCTTAGAATATCTTATCAATTCTTTTTAATATTGTTTACAACTTTACAAATGGAATATCGCTGTAGATCAATATATAAAAAATATATTAAAATCCTGACTGCAAAAACAATGATAATAAGAACAAATGTCAAAATAATATTAAGAAGAACAGTTTATTCATTGCATCATATTTTAGTATTGAAAAAAATTGCAAGAGAAAATTCTCATTTAAATATCAATGATGAAGCTAGGTTTCCTTAGAATTTGGCTGCAAAGGTGGAGCAGTAGTAAAAGCTTGGATTCTTAATTGTATTATTTCAAATCCCAGTCAAAATCATTACGATCAATTTCAGCTGTTTTGGACTGATGAGGCTCATTTACCTTGAATTGATATCATTTTTTTTTCCTTTTTCAGGTTATGAAAAATATAGTTTGATCCAACAAGATCCCCGTCTTTGTTTTTTGTACAAATGTGGACCACCTGATGGAGATGCATTACTTGCTGAACAAAATGATGATAATTTTGAGTAAGTTTTAACTTTTTGAAACTTTTATAAATGGTCTTTTTTTATTTTCAAAACTACCAAAATAAAAAAAATTACAGAAATCATTTTCGGCAACCCCAAAAATGCTTCAGACAACTTAATGAACCAAAAATTCCACAACCAAACAACCCAAAACAGCAATAAAATAAATTGAAATAAATAAATAGACAAAATTCTCCCTAAAACCTATCTGCCACTCACCCGTGTTAGTGTTTTATTTTGAGTCACGCGTTTGTCGGTCTACCGACTTTATTTGCGAGTAAAACTGAATGTTCTTCAACAACACATAGACTTAGCAAATAAGCATCCATTATTTTTTTCTGAAATTTTGCCACAAGTCGTATTTTTATATATATATATAGATGTGCACAGTAAAAAAAATAAAAATTATCACAAAAACTCTTGTTGCATCCCCAGGGGCCTAAAATGGGTCAATAAACACACCAAAAAGACACTGTTTGCTCCCTAACTTTTGATCCATTTATCAGATTTTTCTGAAAATTGTTCAAAATGTGGAGGGAAATGTCTCAAATGTAAATTCAGTATTTCTGAGAAAGACAAAATTCTACCTCGCGTCGCCCGGAGATTTTTGGAAACTTTTTGGGGGCTATTTAACATTTTTGTCCAAAATATCATTATGTATGTCTTTTTTTTTATGCTCTATTCTCTGTGCACTCACGGAAGACCATGCATGTCTCACTTGTTTTGCTTGATTTTTAAGTCTAGAATTTTGTAATGGTGCTTAATTTTAATTTTGAGATAAAACAAGTTTATAGAATTTTTGAGTCTTGTATTAATAATACAGAAGCCTAAAATTACATTTATCACATATTTTTGTGTTCTTACTTAATGGTACCTGTGGACAGTAGTAAAGAAACGGAAGAAAATGAAGGTGGCATTTTTACACAGGCTAGGCCTGAAAACGATGACACGAGGGAGGAAGGAGAAAAGAGAGAAACGCTGACTAAAGGTTTTGTGTTGTTGTTGTCCACAAACGAAAGGAATCAGGTTGTTTTGAGTGGACAAGGAATTGAAGATAAAGAATCAGTGACATTTTGGATTACTGGAAGATATTTATTTTTTTATGGGACAAGGATTTTATTTATCTATTGTATTGAAGACATTGTCTTATTTTATTGTTTATATTGAAGAGTTTATCATGTTGTTACGGTTTCATTTAATAGTATAATAGAAATCTGTAACATTTCGTTATGAAAAGATATTTAATTTTTATGGGACAAGGAGTCTATAAGTTTGTTGCGTTGAAGACATAATTGTTTGTTTTATTGTTTTACATTGAAAATTTTATTGTGTTCTGTTGTTACATTTAATAATCAAATTCTTAAACACAATTTTCCTTTCTTTATTATTCAGCAATGATTATGACATCGATGTGCAAGCTTCACGTGACGACGATGATGATGATATAGAAACACCATCATACACTCGGCTTTTAGTTAACCGCACACAGAATGGTTAGTTAATTTATATCATTAATAATTCTTATTTACTTGTAACGTATTGATCTTAATTCTATTAAACTATTCTAACATGAATATAAAGTTAAAAAAAATAATCTTTTTTTGGCTTACAGAAGGCAAATTGCCTTTTCCTGGAATTCCAGAGTTGAACACCAGATTCAGGAGAATGATTACTGGTTACCAAAGACACCATTGCAAGAATCAGCAAATTCTGGCTCAGAAAGCTAAAGTATGTTATTCAAATTTTTCTTTTTTTTTATTGTTCTGGGCATTAAATGACTTAAGAAGGGTTGATATGCTGTAAAACAAACAAAATCTTAATCCAATAATTAGATACTGAAATTGAGGCTAATTTTGTTCCAAAATCTGACCTAATTACAATTTAGTTTTTTTATTCACTGCAACAATTATGACTGCCATTAATGATATTTTTTATTAAAGCTTGTGTTGTTAATAAATTCTCACAAATGTTTAACATCTTTGCTTCAGTAAAAATAGTATTTTGTCATATAATTGAACGAGAAAAATTAGCTTTTTGTATATCATAAGTACAGTTGCTATTAAAGGACCATTGTTCCCATCTATTTTGTTACATTTACAAAGACTTTTGGTTTTTTTTTTTATTTAATTGGCACTATGTCCCAATATGTAGACAGCCTCTTTAAGACATCTTATTTTTCTGTAAACCGAGAATTTCCCAAACTGTATTTAAATCTTGTTCTAGATATTAAACTACTTCTATATATTATATACAGGTGGCCCTCAGGTTACAAACGAGTTCCGTTCCTACACTGGTGACATTACCCAAATTTCTGCATAACTCAGAATTAACCTTTAATACCCCATAAATCACTAAATAAATGTCTGATTTCGCTTTTTATACTCCATATTAATTCAATAAAATAAAAAAAAGATGTTGGGCAAAGATCAAAATGTTTACAAAACAAAAAGTTTAAAAGAAAAATTTACTTTAGTTTTTTTGTTTTTTTTTTTTTCTTAAAAAGTGACAAAAATTCAAGCGTTGTAAAGTTGAAACTGTGTAAGTTGAGTGCGTCATAACCAAAGGGCCGTCTGTATTTGTTGGAAGAAGTTAGGTTTATAAAGAAAAAGGTTTACGTAAGGCTCTATTTTGAAGTTGGGTTTATTACACAAAAAAAATTATCATTTTTTTTTTTTCCTCAGAAACTTGAACGGCTGAGCAAAGCTGAAGCTGCCAATAAAGAAAGAGCAATAAGAAAAAAAGAATCTCAGCAACGGTAACACAATTTTACTTTTTTTTGTCTTTTTTTTTATGCACTGACTGATTATTGTAGTTCCTCGCATAAAAGCCGATCACCAAAATGATGATTTTAGCAAAACCTTACATATAAACCAACTCCCAGACACTGTAATATGACTATTTCATCAAAGCCAGCCTTTAAATATAATTATTAACACTGTGATAATATGCTTTTATTACAAATTATTCTTGTTACAGACTTGACTATTTTGAGATTTTACCATTTCTTTAATTCTTTGCTTATTAGTGGCACTGTAAAAATATGCTTTTATTAATGATTATTCTTGTCAAAGACTTGGCTATTTTGTGATTTTACCATTTCTTTTCATTTTTTACTTATTTGTGGGACTGTAAAAATATGCTTTTATTAATGATTATTCTTGTCAAAGACTTGGCTATTTTGGGATTTTACCATTTCTTTTCATTTTTTACTTATTAGTTGGGCTGTAAAAATTTGCTTTTATTAAAAATATTCTTGTCACAGCTTTAATAACTATGGATATGACAAGCATATTCTTAATTAAAGAATGTTGTCACAGCTCAAATAATTATCCCAATTTCTAAACAATGAAGTCAATCAGAGTATCATTGTATTAAGTGAATCTAATTATAAAATTCATATTCTCTTGTTAATATTTTTCTCTTAATTAAATACACTTAAAAGATTAATGAACTCTGAAAAGTTTTACTTTTATTTTTTATTTTATTTGCTGCAAAGATTTTAAATTCCGAATCTCTTGATAATCTCAATGTGTAATTTCTTTTTTTTTTTTTTTATTTCAGTTGGTCGAGGCGCGAGAGTACAGACTTTTACAAGACTGTTTCTTCTTACGGAATTGAAATTAATCCTAAAACAAAAATGTATAAATGGGATCATTTCCGTATTCTAGCCAGACTGGATAAGAAATATGATGATACATTAACTGAATATTATGAAGCTTTCTATGATATGTGTCAACGAGCCTGTAAAAAAGAAGACGAAAGTAAGTACAATGTATTTATATATATATAAATATATATTTTTCTAATGTTGATTACAACATTTGAAGATATTTAGTTGGAATTAGATATAGTTGCACAAAGAAATGGTTATGGTTTATTAGAATATGTTGTAGTCCTAAGAGTCTAAAATTGGCCCACAAACTGTCAGTCTAAAGTTTGAAATTTTTCATTGAGAAATATTTGTTTTCTATTATTGTATTTTTATCTTTTGCAAATTTTTTTTTAATTTTCATTTGCAGTTACTTGGTTGTCAGCGCAACCTAGTAGTATGTTTGTTGAGCCAGTCACTAGTGAAAGAGCATTTCGATGTTTAGCAAAAATCCATCTCCTCAGGCGACTCAGAGAGCACATCATACCCCATCCACAATTTGAAAATCGGATCAAACTATGTCAGATAACCTACGACATGCCTTCTTGGTGGGTTGTTGGAAAACATGATAAAGAACTCGTATTAGGTGCAGCCAAGTAAGAACCTATTTTTTTTTCTTCTGTTTTTAATTTTTGGAATTTTATGTTATTTTTATGTAAGAAATTTAAAACTAGGAGACAATTTTTGGATTAGAATCTAGTTTATAAACACTTGTTATTAACCCCATAATTAGGATAAATTCCTGGTTTAATCTGGGAAATATTTTACTGCTCAGTATTGGATCCAAGGCTAGATTTTAATTTTTTTTTTTATTCATATAAGTATATAGAAATAACTTTATACTTAATTTTGGGTCTGACTTGTTCATTTTTTTTTCTTTTTTCTTTTTATTACATAGACATGGCGTTTCTCGTATGGATCTAAATATTTGTCCTGATCCA
This sequence comes from Idiosepius hallami, assembly GCA_034780655.1. Classification (NCBI taxonomy): domain Eukaryota; kingdom Metazoa; phylum Mollusca; class Cephalopoda; family Idiosepiidae; genus Idiosepius; species Idiosepius hallami. Next base: position 60,199 of record JAUZSX010000052.1, read on the forward strand.
TCGTTTAGCTTCCATTTGCATGTTAAGGAGAAGATAAATCCGTCATCTGGTATATCATCAATGTTTAAGCCATTAAGAGGTTAGTATATAATGTGTGCGTGTGTGTCTCTCTCCCATATTCTATCAGTTATAAATTTATACATATGTATGCATATACGGGTGTGTGTATATGGTTTGGTATATCATCAATGTTAAGGCCTTTAAGAAGTGAGTATATAATGTCCCTCTCTCTCTCTCTCCCATATACTATCATTTATAAATTTATTCATATGTATGTATATATGGGTGTGTGTGTATGTATGTATGTGTGTGTGTATATATATATATATATATGCCTTGTGTATATATGGCTCTAGCTTATTTATAAATATATATATATATATTCACATAAACAAGGGGTTTCTTTGTTGTTCTTTTTTTGCTCATTTTTTCTGTTATTGAATTAAAATCAACTTCTCTCTCGTCCTTTCTTTTTCTCTCTCTCTCTCTCTCTCTCTCTCTCTTTATGTATCTATCTATATTTATAAATAATATATATATCAAGAAAGACTCTTCGGATGAAAGATATGGAAATAATTTTGTTTAATGAATAAGAAAAGTGCTAAATGCTATAGTAGAATTTTAAAAATGTTGAATTGTATTCTCTACCTGGGTTTCACCATCAGGATCATCAAGAGAATATCTATTAATATTTCACCACATGAAGTCTTCAATATGTTGGGCTTTCAACTTAATATAGAATATACTGCATAATAATGTCTCTGTAAATTTGTATTAAATCTATTCATTTCAGGTGCTGCAACAAGTTTGAAAGGTGATGATTCTGATTCAAAAGACAGTGTCATTTGTGGTAAAAGAAGTGGAACCTCTGAATCAGACAGCGAATTTAAATTGAACAAGGATCGTATGAAGCACAATGGCTCAGACAGTTGTGATGAAAAGTCTGATGATTGTGATGATGCACTTTCATTGAGCATGAAAGTCAAATTGGAAAAGACCAAAGTTAAAAGTAATTACAATTCTGACACGGAGGACGATGTTACGAAATCAGAAAGTGATGATAAAGATAAAGTATCGGATAGAAATATTAAGATGGAGGATGAAGAATACGACGACTCCAAACACGAACTGGATAGTATTGGCCGAGATTTGTATATGAAAAATGAGAATTCCAAGATGTCTATTAAGGATGAAGATGCTGATGATGAGGCAGAAGACGATAGTAAAAGTGCTATAAAGATGGATACTCAAGACAAAACAGATATGAATGTTTTTAAAATTAATAAAGATGGAATCTTACAGGTAATTTCTTTTTTTTTTTTTTTTTTTTTTTTTTTTTTAAACAGTTTAAATAAAAAATTAAGGATGTAGAATATTATGAAATTGGTATTATTAGGTTTTTTTATAGGTTAGTCCTCTTGGCCCAGTCAGTGGGTAGGCAGTCAAACTTTGGAATTGTAATACACGATTTCAAATTCTCGTCGTTCCATTTGCATTCTTGGAAAAAAGTTATGAATCCAACTTTTTCTCCAGCTATGAGTTAAATAGTGCACATTGTGTTATTCTACAAACTGTCTGCCTATTGTTTATAAGTGGCTAAAAAGGTTATTATTTCTGAAGTTAGAGTTAGTTAGAATCAGCTTCTCCAAGACAAATTTTACTTAATTTCTTAAAATTCTTATGTTTTTTTTGTTTTTTTTTGTGTTTTTTAGAATTCTGCCCAAGCCTCAGATGATATAGACCTGGATATGGACTATCCAATGCAAGCTAATGATGTTAACTGGCCCAAGGTAATCTATAGAATTGTGTCAAATTGGTTTTAGAATTGTGCTTTATTCTTTCACCCTGTTTTTTTTTTATACAACTTTTAGTTATGCATTTTGAATACAACTGTTACAAAACTGGTATCAAATCAAAACAATAATGTACTAAAATGACATAAATAAAACTGAAGTATTTAAGAATATCTTATATATATTTTTTTTCCTTCTTTTTTTTAAAGGACAAAATATTGTTCCAACGTCTTGAACATATTTGTTATACTATCGAGACCGGTGAATGGCCACAAAATAAAAGATTGTTCTTAGGTCAGGCATCTGATTCATGCAGCACAACTCCTGTGGATAGATCCACGCCCAAGCCTGAAATGAGTGATATGGAATCAGGAGAGAGTAGTTTTATGGAAGCTACTAAAAAGACAAAACCTGTTGCAGAATACACATCTGAGGTTTGCAATGCCTTTTTTGTTTTGTTATTTATTCAGAACACAAAAACACTATTTAAAAAAATTGGGGTAAGCTTAGCTTGACCATTCTATCATTTATGAGAGAGATCCCAAACCCTTAAAAAAAAAAAAAAAAAAAAAAAAAACTACTAAAACAAATAATCATGATCCTTGCAAAAAAAAAAAAAATAAACAACCATATTACAAGTAAACTGAGTAGAGATACTTAAAACAGTTTTCAGCTATGAATGACCCAATGAAAGTCAATATGCTGGTTAAATAAATCGATCAATCAGCAATCTAATTTTTTTCTACTAAATTCATTTCTAATTATTTTTTTCTACTAAATTCACTTCTAATTATTTTTTTCTACTAAATTCATTTCTAATTATTTTTTTCTACTAAATTCATTTCTGACGCATTTCTCTAGTAAATTCATTTCAAATCCTTTTTAATACTAGATTTATTTCTAATGCTTTAGTAAAACTAATAAACTAACTAGAGGAAATTAAACATTTTTCAACATTGGATGACCTAATGCGAGTCAATATGGTGGTTAATTCAATTAATTAATCAATCAATTAGTTAGCTTGAAAAATAGAAATTGATCTTATTCGTTATTATTGCAAACGTTCTTGTATAAAGAAATATTTACAAATTTGCTTTTTTTTTTTATCTATCTTCATTTAAATCTAATTAACTTTTGGGGGAATTCAAGGATAATTTTGCTAAACCTATAAAATAACCCTCAACAGAAATGTCATTTTTATTATAATGTATTTAAAAAACAAGAATTATTGTTTTTAATAATTGTTAACTAACTGGTTAGGCATCATATTTTTTAATATGAAGACAATAAAAAAAAAAACAACTAATAAATCAACCAAACAATCTCTTCAGCATTAAAATAATCCAAGAGGGTTGATATTATATTTATTTAGTTGAGTACAAACTCAAGTTAGGCACAAGACCATTTTTACATACCCATTATATACCTGGGCTTTTGTAATCAGTGTTGCTTTTCACCTAGATGAGATTCTCTCCCAAGTTAAAGAGCCCCTATTTGCCCGAACTAACTTAAGGTAAAGGCAATGGGTTTGACAGATTTACGACGATTCCAGAACCCAAGCTTTTACCAAAGCTCCACCTTTGCTATGAGGGTTGATATGCTGCTAGAATAAACCAATCAATTAATCAACAATCAATCTCTTCAGCATTAAATAATCCAAGAGGGTTGATATGCTTCTAAAATAAACCAATTAATCAAACCAACTCTGCTGTAATGCTTATCAAGTTGATAAGCACAAACAATGCTTTTTATAAACAACTACTGCAGAAAAATTCCAAATCCCAATTAAAAACTTAACTAACTTTAAATGACCCTTAGTAAGTGATATGGTGGGGGAAGGGGCAAAAAATTCCAAAGCTGTAATTTTTTTTTTTTTTTTTTTTTTATATATCTTCAGGTTTAAGGAATTAAAGTGAAGATTTCCAAAAATAAAATATGTCCACCAAATAAAGAAGAAAGTCCAACAAATAAAGGTTTTTTTTGAAAAAAACTAGTTTTTATTTTTTTTAATAAGTTTTTCTATTTTTTATTTTACTTTCTTTTCTGTTTATTATTGTTATTATTTTTTTAATTCCTCTTTTTTTTTCTTTTTTTTTAAAAGCATTGTCATTTCCCAATTTCAACCACAGTGCCTTTTCAAGTGACAATGAAAGTGTTACTGAAGCTATGAATTTATCTACATCCATGGTAAAAAATATTTTTTATTTTTATCATTTCTATCATGTTTATCTTTTTAAATGTATTAATGTAGTTTAATAAATAGTTTAATTATCAATTGGCAGTGACAAAACAACAGCAACAGCACGATAAACCCTCCAATGTAAAATAACAAAACAACACAATAATTTCTTTGTATTATGAACATGAAATGTATTCTGTAATTCACATTCAATTGTTAAATGTAACAGAATAATAAACTCCTTGTAAATAAGAAATAAACATCTTCCAGTAATCCAAAATATAAATCAGTTCTCGTATTCAACTACTTATTGTATCGCTTCCAAAAATTAACTCATCTTTTTCGAAAGTAGTCTCGTCTATGTTAAAACAAACTTCTCTCTAGTTACTATCACATAGTTCCACTGCAATTAGTCTATTTAATCTGACATTAAATCTGGTTCTAGTTTCACTTTTTATATTAGCATTCATAAACAGCTCTAAAGACCTTGCATTAAACCTTTTTTTTTAATTTCCGCCATATTGTCTGTTGAGAACTCCAGATTGTAATAGGGAAATAGTTAAATTAAAAAAATGTAATAACACAACAAGACGATAAAGTTAACAGTTTCTCTATTAAAAGTAAACAGAACATTGTAGAGGTGTCGGGTCAAGGCAGTAAAGCACAGTGGAGTTATCTCCCTTTTCCGATATAAAGCTGGGACGACAACACCAGCTTAGACAGTCTTGTAATTACACGAAGACCGATAACACCGTCTCTCCCCCTATGGATCCAACCCACTAAGTGCCAGAAAGCACGTGGGTCTCTACTTCGAGAAGACTGCAGAGTCTACTCTACAAACATGACAAAATCTTCAATGTAAAACAGTGAAACATTGAAACTTTGAGGCAACAAATCTATATTGATCAATCCAAACTGTCACTGATTCCTCTCTTTCAACTCCTTGTGGTTTCATGAAAACAAAACATTTTTTTTCTTAATCCATTTTATCTGCAGCCAACCACAACACCAAAACCTCTGCCATTCTCTCTTCTGTCTTTCCTCCCCTCATGTCGTAATTTTTTCATTTTCCTCAAGTGTAAAAACACCACCTCTATTTTCTTCAGTTTCTTTACCACCAACTGAAGATACCATCAAATAAACAAGCTATTTAATTTGACACACAAATTTAATGTAATTTCAATTCATTTCTATTTAACTTCTCTTTCTGTTTGGAAATTAACCATTTAACAGTTTTGTTTTTTAAATGTTATAATAATAATAATATAATAATAATAATAATTCCCTTCCCTGGCGTTACCTTTATTTGTAATATGTTTCTTTTTAGGCTGATTCATTGAAAAAGAAGAGGGGACGAAAAAGGAAAAGTGACATATTATCCAACAACCTTCAAGAGAAAATGGCTAAAAAAATGCTTTCTATTCAAAATACTGATAACCCAGGTAAAGGCAACGATTATCATTGCTTATTTGCATACACAATTTGCTAGTGACAATAGAATTTACAACTCTTTAAAAATATCTCTAATTCATATACTTTATTTACACAACATTAACTTAATTCTCATAGTGTTACCATATGGTCACACAATTTGTAAATTCTATAAAAAAAACAACCCTTTAATTAGTTTATTAAACCTAGTAGGTGTAAGGATGTTGCAATATTTTCTAATAAAGCTTTTATTAAAAAATATGCTTGTTCCATCTCTAGTTATTTGGACTGTGACAAGAATATTTTTAGTAAAAGCATATTGTTTCAACCGTACTACTAACTTGAAAATTAAGAGAAATGATAAAATAGTCATGTAACGACAAGAATATTCTTTAATAAAAACATGTTAAAACTCAAGATTTAGTGAAATTTGTTCATAATTTTACATTTTGCTTAAAATGACATAACTAACAACTCTTTGAAAAAAATTAACTCTAAATTAATTTTTTTTTTTTTTTTTTTTAAGCACATGTTGCATGGGACATTTCATGTTTTTAACTGAATAACAAAATAAATGGTTTTATGAAATTCCTTTTATATCATTGGTGGTTTTGTTTTTATAAATAATTTTTTTTCTTATTAAAAAGTTTTTGTTTTTTTTTAAATTACAGATGAAAGGGTTACAATGGTTCATGAAAGAGAAGGCATTATTTTGTCTGGTGACGAGGCACCTATGAAAAAAGATCTTATCCATTGGATGCAAAAGAATCCAGAATACAAACCATTTATAGGTCTAACTGATGAAGATTTTGAAGTAAGTCTTATTTATTATATAAAACACCGTCTGTTTGTCTGACAGATTTTTGTTTCTCCTTTGCACTATTTTTCATGGCATTTTTTTTTTCTTTTACTGTTATACCCAGTGGTACATTGGGCAGCAATTTTTTTTTTTTTTGCCTGTTTCTGTAGCATACTTGTTTTTATGAGAAAAAGTCGCTAGCCTTATGCTCAACCCCCAACCTGAATGACTTTTATAGGCATAAATTGATAGTATAATCAGGTCATATTTTTTGGCCTCAAAGTCACTTTATGCCTTCTATTATGGACAATCCAGTTTTTTGTCCAAAATGATGCCTAAACCACCTTTGATCATCATGAAAATTCACACATTGGTGTAAAAAAAAAAAAGATTGTGGAAAAACATTGCCTGGTTTGGGAAGTTCTGGTTGAAACTTTGTAAAAAGGTTTTTAATCTAAGTATTTTTATTGGTTTTGCCCTCTTATGAATATTGTTTTCCCTCTGACAATTTGTATGTCAATAGACTTGTCTTCATTGCACATTTTAAGTGCTTTATGCTAAAACTCAGTTGAAAAATGAAGCTACTGCATAAAAAAAAATGGTGAGCATGTTTCATTTTTGGCCCTACCCAAAATGTTCTGAGTTGCATGGGAAACCCTTGACTGTGCATTAATGAAAGAATACATGCAAGACCAGACTATACTTGTGCTATAATCAATGCTAACTTTAACAGTCAAGTGAGATTTGGAAAAAAGAGAAGTAGAGATCTCTACAATGTTTGTCCCTTGTAAGGCTGCCTTTGTAGTAGTAGTAGTAGTAGTAGTAGTAGTAGTAGCAGCAGCAGCAGAGGAAAAAGAAAAAAATACCTTAACAACAATTTTCAGCAGAGTAATCAATTTAAATGTTTATAGATCAGATAATAAATTGATTGTTGTGAAAAAAAAAGAATGAATTACAGAATGAACAGAAAACTAGCTTCGTAAGCTTTATTCAACAAACAATAGAAACTAAAATATAGATAGAATGCCAAGAAAATAGCTGGGTAAAAAGGGGCATAACTCTGCACAGTGTAGCAGACGAAAAGACTTCTCTTATTTCCCCTTATTAATATTTTGAATTTTCTTGTCTTTTTTTTTTTTTTTTTTTTCAGCCTGAAATTGAAAAACGTCGTCGTAGACGGCCAAGACTTGATCCAAGCAAACTTGATTACGATGCTTTGACTGGAGATGAAAATGTATCGGTTATGAATCGGGAAAATGGGAAAAAGGTCTGGCAATGTGTTCTTGTCCAGTAACTGTTCATTTTTCCTTGTTGCACCCTTACTTTTTCTATCACCTTTCATCTGCTGCATTCCACCCTTCTTTCCTTTTAAGCTCTTATCAATTTTTACTATATTAATATAGATTAATAAGCTTTTCTGTGTATGCATTCTTTGTCCTGAAAATAGTGATTTTTTTTTTAATTGAACTTGTTTTATGCTGCTGTGATTGCATGGTATGACTGATATAAAGAAAAAAAAGTATCTCCCCTGGATTGTAAATAAATTTCTTAAATAAAGTTTTTTTTTTTCAAGATTTTTTTTTTCATGAATTAAATATATACACCAAACTAAAAATAATCCAGATTATCTTATATAACTTCTCATTGACTTTGAGCTGTAAATAGTTGTTCTCTATAACTGATTTTTTTTTTAATAGTTATCCTCCATTTTGGAATCATTTGAGTAGAAAACACTTTGGAGTTTTCTTTTAAGAAGATATTGAATAAATGCAAATGTTTTTATTTCAAAATTTGTAAGAAATGAATTTTAATAAGAATTCTCTAAATGAGAATTTAGGGGTCAGGGAACAGATTTATTCTTGTTTTAGATTCTCTGTTTAAAGATGTGTCTTTTTAACGTTTTTTTTACTTTTGGTTGGTTATTTTTGTGAAGTTTTTAATTTCTACTTTAAGTAAAGTTTTCGAAACATTTCGTTTTAAATAATCAATCATTTGATTAAAAAAAATCTTCTTTGAAAAAGAAATATTCTTTTTCCCTTCATTTCTTACAAGTTTGAAAAAAAAAAACAAATCAAATCTCCTAATTGTCTGGTTCTTAGTGAAGAGTACCAAAAATATGGGGAGTGGGCGAAATGGCCCAGTGAATAAATAAGCAGTCGGACTTTGGAATCGTGGTACATAAGTTTGAATCCAAGTCTGTCTGTCTGTGTTGACATGTCAATAATATACTTGGGAAAGATATGAACTCCAGATATGGGTTAAATTATATATATGTATATATATGTGTGTGTGTGTATATATATCGACCTGAAGAACGCACAGCGTGAAACTGGCAGTTGTCGACTCCCGTTGACTCCGTGTCCACAATTAACTGATAT
>JAUZSX010000052.1:145390-163403 GCA_034780655.1 Idiosepius hallami
CGCAACATGCATATTAGTGATACTGAAGCAATAAAGAAAACAAGTCTTTGGAAGCTATACATTAATTTTTCTAAAAAAGAAATTATGATTAAGAAAATAAGTTCATAAATCATTTTAATAATAGTTTTATAGTTTCTTCTTAAAGTTATTCAGACTTCTATTATCTGCAGTGTTATCTTAAAAATGTTTCAGGCTTTACCCTAACCAAAACATGAAGAGAATAAGAGTCCCCAAAACCTGAATAGAGATAATAATCAAAATTTCTTTAATAAATTCAGACAATAAGTTTATGGATTTTTTCTTTGATATTTTTACTAAATGACAAGATGAAATAAAGAGAAATGAAGCAAATGACAAATTTAAGAAAAAAACAAAATGTATTTAATCTAAAATTATTTTTTATTGTAAAAATTTAAATGAATAATTTAAACCATTCAGACAATCAAACAATTTATTCATTATAATAATCTATAATAACAATAGGGCAACAATTATAAGACTTAGAAAACTTGGTATTAGTGTATTTTCACATACATCGGTGTTCATATGCAGTTTGAACTATCATTAAATATAGCATCCATGGATGTTAAAATTCAGTATTACCGAAAACTTATCTATTTATTGGAATATTCTCTCTCTCTCTCACACAGTGACATGCAAAATTAATCTATATACAATTTTTAAATTCTTAAATTCTTCTCCATATTTTAAGCTCAGATGAACATAAAATCTTTATAAATTGGAAGTCTTTCAAAGGGAAGAGAAAATCTATGGATTTTATTATTATTTTTTAGGAAATATTCAACACATACATTAAAAGTGGGGTTGAAAATGTTAAGATGAAAGTAAGCAATAATCAGATGCTAAATTTTATATTTGTACAAAAGTCTAAGTGAAAGTATTAAATACTCTATATTGGTATTTTGTAAGAAGAAAAGGTGAAGGAGTGGTTAAAACTTTGGTATCTGGAATGAGTTCAAATCTCAGTCAGAACCATTATGTTAGCTTTCAGCTACCTTAGTCATATGAGGCTCATTAACTCAGGGAAGTAACTCATCCCAGTGTAAGACAATGATTTTAAAAAACTGAAGAGATAAGGCCGCCAACTCAACCACTGTATCTGATCTATGTGAAGGACATCAAAACCAACAAGACCGCAACAAGTACAAGCAGAAGAGAGCAAAGCAGGAACCAGTGAAAGTGAGTGTGCGTTGCTGTCATCTAGCAATGACCATCACCAATGACTAGCACTGTTGCCTTTCTTTCTCTCTTTGCCTAATACTCGGACACAAGTGGGAGCTGATGGTACTTTGTGTATTTTTCAGTATTCATTCAGAAAAATATATCTAAATTTCCTGTTCATTCACTTTTGGAAAACTTGCTCTTTACATTTGAATAAAGCTTAAAATATTGAAAAGATTTAAACAACAACTAATGTATTGAATACTTTTAAATGTCACTGTAATATGAAATAATCAAATTTAACAATCAAGCTGCATAATGGATTTTATTAATTTCAAAAGTGAAAACCCTTAAATCTTTATTTAAAAAAACTTAGTTGTATCATTTTTTATTGTATGAAGTAAGATCTAAGAGGTGGATTGACTAGCAAGGCTTATTTATTCCAGTGATTAATTTAATATTTTGAATGAACTTGCATGAAAGAATAATGAATTTTTAACTCAAACAAATTTTCAAACAACCTATCTTAATAAAAAAAAAGAAAAAATTAAGTTTTATAATGAATAAACACAAAAAAGTCAGAGGTTATGTAATTTTTTCCCATTGAAAGTTGATATTTTAAGTTTTCTGTTTAAGTAAATATAAAACTTTAAGAAGTAAATGAAAAACTTGTAAAACATTCCACAATTTTTTAAAATGAATCTTTTTTTTTAAATAAAAAGATAGGCAGCAAAATAGGGAAACATGCAGAAACTTAAGACAAAAGTTTTTCACAGAAAAGTTTTTAAAAAAATGAAATATAAAAAGAAAAACCATAAAAGATACAAACATATACAGAACAAGTTAAATGGAACAAGCAAGATGTTTCAAATAAACTTTGCAGGTAAATTTTTTTAATTTATTTACTCTTCTTTACAGTAAATCAAAAGAAGTTTTTTTTTTCTTTTAAAGTAGAATTTAATTAATAATAGTTAAAAACTATGAGCAAAAAACAGCTAGATTTAAAAGCAAAAAGTTTAAACATTTAATATCTAGTAGTGTATTTATTTACAGTGGTAACACTTTAAGATGACATTTAGATTAAATACATACTCTTTTATTAAATTCCTAAGTTTGAAAAATAGTGCAATCAGAAAAATATATAATTACTTGCAAAAACTTAAAAACTAAAGTTTAAATCATTGGGTATTTTGTTTTCAATTCATATAAAATTAAAATCAGTCGATTTCTAGCACAAGAACAATTACTGTATCTCAATACGACTGACTAAGTCTTGTTCTATCTATGAATAGGTTTTTTTTGTTTGTTTATTCTGTTTTTAAAAAGTTGTTAAAAGATTCCTAAAAATAATAAAAATGTTGCTGTCTTTTAATAATATCCATAAACTTAATATCTTAAATTTAATTGAAAAATAGAAGCACACTAAAAAAAATTACATTCTTTTTATGTGATTCTAATAATTTTTTATTTGTAAAAAAAAGTCAATAGTTTAAAAACAAAGAAACTAATCTAAAACACTGTATAGCGTTAGTATATTTAAGAATTATTTATATTTATATTTGAAAATTCAATGGTTACATTTAATCAGAAAAGATAATTTTCTATTTGTTTAATGTGTATAAATTATAACAATAATTTAATGCTACAAAAATTGTTTAAAGAACCTGTTAAAAAAGGATTTTAAGCATTTAACCCATAAATGTAACTAAAGGAAGATTTTTTAAAATTAAAGAATTTTATATATATATATATATATATAATATATTATTGTAGAAAACAAAGCCTAAAAAAAGAAGTAATCAACAATTAGTTTTAAAATCTGTTGACATTATTTAAAAAATATTCCCATTTTAACTAAATTGTTTTTTGATAATAAAAGTTGAATTAAAAACTAGAAGACAAAGAAATTTGGCAGGAAAACTAAGAAAAGAGACAAGACTGACATTGCTTATAATAATACAGAAAATGGTCAACTGATTTTGGTCATTTTTAGAAGAGAAATAGAAAAGATCTTAAAATTAGTTTTCTTTTTCATTTCTTTTACTATAAATGTTTGATTTACAAATTATAACCATAAACATATAAAAAAGGAAAAGAAACAAAAAAGCTTTAACTGATAGATGAAAAATAAAGAGGAATTTCTCCTAAATATTATCAAGTCAGTTCATAGGATTAGCATTAGTTAATCATTGTTAAATAATTTTAGAACAAACAATTTTGTTTCTATCAAAAAAAAACAATTGATTCTGGGAGGATTTACATTTATTCAGTTCTAGTTCTAAAACAGCTTTTTGGGGAGAAAATGTAACATTCATTGAAGCATTTTAATAATAATCAAAAGATATTAAACTTGCTTTTTAATATAAAATGTCAAAATAAAAAAAAAAAATACCCCTATTGAAAAAAAAAACTTGTTTAATGAATAGAAAATGACCATATTTGTGTGAGTTAAAGTAAGGAAAAGAAAGGGTAGGTGATTGGGAAGAAGAAAATCTACAGGTTTAAAGATAACAAAAATGTTTAGGTTCTCTCTAAGGCAAAAATTTTTTAAATATATAGATTTACAATGAAGAGATAATACTTCTAACAATAAATGTAAATATCTCTGTAAATAATGATGAATCTTAATTTAAAACTAATTCACATCATTATCATAAGACAGAGTGGGAGATTTCTCACTGTCACAAGCTGAGGATACAGACTCTGCAGTTGGGCCCCACACATACACATGCTTCTTTTTGGTAGAGAGATTTGCTATGTGTGCATGTGTGTATTAGGAAGGATATTGTAGGTGGTGGGGGGCATGTGCGTGTAGGACGACGACAACCCCTGTCAAAGCTTCGCGCAGCCTTCCAGACACAGCGAGGAGGACCTCTGGTTGCTTTCAAAGCACCTCAACACACCAACATTCAACTCACCCGTGAACCTTTGATATCTTTTGTAGTAACCTGAAAGATAAAGTTGAAATTTCTGGTTACGGTTTGACCTACCGTGGGCAGGGCAGTTTACAGGGACAAGTATTTGCTCTGCCCGCATATGAACAAAAGCTTTTTTTGGTTTGTTTTAGTTTTTGGAAGGAACTTATTTTTGTAATATCTTCTATTTATTAACATGTAAATAAAAAATGAATCATTAACAAAGTTTTATCATTATAAACTGACTTGATAGTCAAATTGTAGTGTTTTTGCTTATTTCTTATATCAGAAAACTCAATGCAGATAATTTTAGATTTTTCATTTTAATAGATGAAAATTTTGTATTAAAGATTTTTCAAAAATATTTTTAAATTAAAAAAGGATTTTCTAAACAAAAATATGAAAAAAAATATCTTTTTAAATATTTAGTTTATAGTTCATGCTATTGAAAAAGAATTCTATGTTTAGTAGATTTTTTTTTATTGGTATGTGGATTTTAAATTTTGTTAACCTTAACTACTTGAAAATAATTCTTGAAGTCTTAAACTTAAAATTTTGATTTTTTTGTGTTTTTTTTTAATAAAAGTACAATATAGTTCAACTAGTAGCAATTGTAACTCTCTAATCTTGGTACTTAATCATACTTCACATGAACAAAGATTTTAGTAAGGAACTCATCCTATAAAAATAATCATTTGCATTATCTAAAATGGTACAAAGATCACAATAAAACAACTACACTGTATTTGAAATATAAAAACAATATGAAATCTTTTTAGTGTTTATTTGTTAATCTGATATTAAATAAAACTCATAAAATAAAAATCACAATATTATTACAAGAAAACATAAAAAAAGGAGGGGAAGGAATGACTAATTTATCCGAACTTGAAATTGCTGTTTTAAATTCGATTTTACGATTTATTTAAATAATTTAAAAAAAAAAAATATTGTCAGAAAATAATTAGTCAACTAAACAATTTTTCTATTTGACACACAAATGTGTATACTAACACATATAGAAATATATATACCACATATATATAAATATAAATCTAGAGTAAGATTGTCTATATTTATAGTTAGAGTGCTCAATATCAGTGATAGAGCATGTATAGTAGATAAGCGTAAACACAGAATGAATAGCCTTCGGTCACTATCAACTTCTTGCCTGCATGGTCATCAGAATGAAAAAGATGATGACTGCACAGGCGAGAAACTGACAGTCACTGAAAGCCATTGACTCAGTGTCTATGCTTATATTATATATATAAGTGACCTTGTGTGTCTGAAGAATGGTCTCTACCAACCTACTTTGCCAATTTTGAGTCTAGAGACTTGAAAATTCGTAAGTGGGTTATTTGGACGTAGGGAATAATCCATATGGTTTTAAGCCAGTAAAATAGCTGGCCTGTAAAGTTTACTGGTGAAGACTACATTGATCATTGAGGTGACAACATAACCACAGTTTATTTAAATAATGTTCTTTCAAAAAAAAAAAAAATTATACGTCATTTTTCTTAGAAAGAAAAAAAATCTTAATATTTAGAAAAATACCGATCAAAAGGAACATCAACCCCTGATCAAAGTCAGGCAATAATTCTAGTGTATTTGTATATACATATACACCTACATTTATGTACGCATATACACGTACATTGGGGTCAGTAGATGAACTTCTTTTTTTTTTTTTTAATTATTTAATCAATCAGTATTTGTTCTGAATAACTTTTGTTTTTTTTCAAAATGATAAAACCCTAAATTTTAATGTATTAGAAGTAAAATCTGAAACTTTTTCTTTAATCTTTCATATAACTTTAATTTTTTTTTTCCGCCCCACATAAAAAAATTGTTTTCAGTACAATAAGAAAAGTTGAACTATTTCATCTAAGGTTTTTAAATCAATTAAATTTATAATTTTTTATACTTGATTAAAAAGTAACAATTAATTTAATTAAATTAATTAAAAAGTAACAACACTTGCTAAAAAATGTGCAAAAATATTCAAATATAATTTCCAGAATTTCTAATTCATTTTTTTTTCTTTTCAAAATTCTAAGTTGAAATTTTGAATATAAATTTTAAAACTGAAAAGTTTAAGAATTGAGAAATCATTCTCATAACTTAAGCACCAACAATTTCCAGATTTTATCATAAAATTTAAAACTGATTTTTTTTTCTATTTTTTAAAAGCAGTTTAACAGTTAAAAATCAATTCAGTGTCCTTAAATCACTGTATTTTAAAAATAACATTGGCAAATTACTGAAATCATTTTTTTTTTTTGACAATCTTCAAAAAAAAAATTTTTTTTAATCGAAAGAATTCTCTAGGTGGTGTATGAGTTATCTAGTTAACTAAACATTTTAATAATTAAGTGATTAGGTCTATTTTTAGAAAAAAAAATTTTTTCATAATAATGTGAAAGATAATGTATATTTAACAATTATCTTCTAATTAATTCATTATAGATGTTTGTCCATTCTAATTAAATCTTTGTAGTTGTCTGTTTATTCTTATTTTTGAAGAGATCATCCTCAGAAAAGAGTTTAAGTTATAGAAAGCTGTCAATTCTTGATATTCACAACACCATGCCAGAAAAAGTACAAGCAGGAAGGAAAGAAAAAAAATCCAGAAAAAGTGTTAAGTAAATAAATAAATAAAAGAGAAAAAAAATAAACACTTGTGAGACAAAAAAGAGGCAGTGTAGTAGTGATGGTGCTATCTATTCAGTCAAACACACAAGCTCTATTTTTTTTATTATAATTAAAAAAAAACAGTAAAGAAAGCAAGAAACAGTGAAAATGGTAACCTCATCTGTCTTTGCAGATACTTCAAGGAAGGGAATGCTCCATTCATCAGCTAGTTTTTTCCCATCTTCCATTGTAACTGCTCTGAAACAATAAAAGGAAACATATTTCAGATACAAACAATCAAAAACTGAAAAGAATAGATTGGAAAATTTAGGAGGTACAGTTATTACATATATATGTTCTGTTCTTAGTTTTATATTATAGATTTTATTCAATTAGGAATTAACTTTGGACTAATTTTAAACATTTTGCTTCAATGAACTAAAGTCATAAAATAACTAAAAAACATTTCAAACATTCTCTTCATTACAAATTTTCAAATTATTTTCAGTTTTTCTTTTTAACTTTTAAAATTGGAATAATTCAACAAGGTTTGTTCACCTAATTAATTATATTGGGAAGCAAGGAGGAGGGAATAAAAGATAAAGTTTCTCAAAACATCAATTATCAAATAATTTTTATATGAAATTTTTTCCAAACATTTCTCTTGATAATACTTTAAAATATGTATTATCAAGAAAAAACTTTGGCAAAAATTTAATCTAAAAATATTATTTGATTGGTTGAATTTATTAAAGTTTTGATTATTATTAACTAATTTAAGTTACCAGCAACCAGTGATTTGGGTTTCTATTAACATTGATTTTAAAGTGTCCTTCTCAGTTTTCATGGAAAAGTAATGTAATCTCGCTTACTGCATAGTTAATATTTTATATTAGACTTCAATACAGAGGGTGAGGCAGAAATAACAGGTGTTTTTGAAATTGCTATTTAAAAAAGAAAAAAAATCATCTATTATTTCTTCCTAAACTTGTATTAATTAATAGTTTCAGTATTATTAATATTGTTAATATTAGTAATAATATTAGTAATCTGTATTAATCAGTAAACTTGGTCTTCATGTAAAACTAACCAGGAATAAGGCTCTATGTCGAAAATGTGAATAAGTGTTTTGCCATCCCATAACCTAACCAAATTGATTATTTCTTAAACTGGGGATTTCTAAAGTTAAACCTAGTGGCCATCTTAGATCTACAAAGGCTACCTTTTATTTATACCTTAGGAGTAAACTATCCTGATTCCATAAGTGTTATTAGGCACTATTGTCAATCTATATATTTTTTAGTTATTTTAGTAACAGTCAATATTAAACATATTACCACTTGATTCTTGTCAGATTTATATAAAAGACCACAGTGCCAAGCATTTTGATAGTAAAAAAAGGGAAGTCCAAAGATCAGAGTTGAAGAAAAAAAAATCCAAATAACTTAAATTTTTTTCTTGAAACTTATTTTTTTTTTGTTCAAATGTTTTACATAAATACTATTTTTAAGTAAAAGATTTCTCATTACAATGTTTTTTTGTTTGTTTTTACTGTCAAAAGAAAGTTTCTTTTGTTTCAAATATATTTAAAAAGGTACAATTTTATCAGGATTTCCTTTTTTTTCATATAATTTTGTTGTATTTTTTACATATAAGATTATTTTTTAGTCTCTAGCCAAAACCATAATTCATTTTTTTTATTATGTGGGAAAATGCTTATAGTTTTTAATTTTTACTCCAATGTCCCTTTTTCTTCATAACAAAAACAATATGGAGCGGGATAATTTTTGTTAATACCATAATTTTTTTTTGTTCACAAAATGTGTGTAAAATATGAAATTATTTACAATGTTATTACAATTCTTGATCATTTATTTAAATTCATATAAATATATTCCTTTCTTAAGTAATCAACATATATTTAAAAAAAAAATTCAAAATATTTTTTTAAATTTTTAAAAGATTTTAAAAAAATAAAATGACAAAATTTGTAAAATATTTCAGAGTATTTTGTTTCCTTTGAATCAGTAGCTTCACTTACAATATAAATAAACTACACAAGTTATTTCAATCAATTTCATAGAGATTTCCAAAAAAAAATTTTTAATATTTTTGTATTGAAAATAATATAAATATTATTCAGATAAAAAAGGGGCCACAAATTTGGTTTGTTTTTTTAAAACTTTAAGGTTAAAACATTTATACACAGTATTTTATTAAAAAAAAACATCTACATGTAATGAGTTTTATAAGAAACTAAAGCTTCATTTAATTGATTTTGGGTGCTACTTTAGAACTATTCAGTTACTTTTATCCTTTATTATTTACGTTATATTCTTTTAATATTGATCACAATATCAATAAACTTAATAAAAAATTTTTTTTTTTTTAAAGTATGAAATTTTATCAACAATACCTGTCTTCTTCAAGATCTGTTTTGTTGCCAACTAAAACTATAGGCACCCTGGTGGAGAAAAGAAAAAAAACACAATTTTTTATATATCTTTAATTAAGTGTTTAATATAAAATAAAAATGCCTAATTCTACATTAACTCTTTAAAAGAATATTAACATTTTCATCACAATGATTTGTTAAATATTTTTTAGGGTAAAACTTCATAAGATTTTTAAAACTTATTTAGTAATTGAATATTCAATAAATATTTCATGACCAGCTAATGCAAACTACTGCATTGTTAATCAAGGGAGTTCTGTGGTAAATGATGTAGTAGTATGCTTAAGCCATTAACGAAACTATCTCTAGTAGTTTACAGTTAAAATATTTTAACTGAGCGTAAAGGGAAAAAACTTTGCATAGTTTATGTGGAGTAATTTCCCTTACCATAAGCCAGTTTAATTTGTGGCTATATATATTTTGCAATACATTTGTAACAAAGTATTTAAACATACATTGAATAAAATATACACATGGAAAAAAATATATTATCATATGCTTAAGTTATTGTTTTAAATGTATTAATGAACAAAAATTTGAAATCTAACAATTATTTGTTTCTAGAGGATTATTTACATGTAATTCTGTTACTCTACCCTCTTTCAGGTTTTGTTCATAGTCAAGTCAGTAGACAAACATTTAATGAACAAATAGACCACATTCTTATTTATGAACAAGACTTATGATATCTATTAGCAAAATTTTATTAAACCCAATAAGGAATTTTGTGCTAAGCTGAATTTCATGGATATGATAATAATATGATACTTATTATGGAACTATAGTCTTTATCTTTATATTTGTTAGACTGAAAATGTTTTGGACAGATAATCCTTTGGCTTCCAACAAAGTGATTTAGCACATGAACAGCACAAAAAAAATCACAAGGCACATGGCCTACTAATATATATATTAGTAGGCCATGTTAGGCAGATTTAGTCCCGACTGTGGACAGAAGCTCTATCAGCTGAATAGAGAGTACCAAATGATAAAATTAATCAACCAAAATGTTTTTAATTTAAAGAATATAGTAAGATGGAGACTAAACTCTACAAAATAAAAATATAAATTATCAAGGATTTCATAAATCAATCTTTAATAGTCTGTTAACATGCTAAAGAATTTAGATTAAGAAATCATTTGTTTTTTGTGTAAACAATTAAACTATTGCCAAATTTATCCTAAAAACTTGTTTTTGTTTGGTTTCATACAAAAATATTGATGGCGAATAAAATGGAAAACTTACCAAATTTTGCCTTTCATGTCACTAATCTTGTTATAAATCAATTTTATGATATCAAGGCTGAAATTAAAAAAGAAAAAAAAGGAAATTTTGTTTAAAGAATTTTTTTTAATCTTTAAAAAAATTATAATTCACAACCATGATTATTTTTTTTAACTTTTAAATATCTTATGTTTAATCAAAAGCTAAGCATATACCAAGACAAAGAAATACACAAATGATTTTAAGAAATAGTATGTCAGTGTGATTGACCACAACATTGGAAGGGAATTCTCTCTCTACAAATCATGGGCACAAGTGAATCATTACGTAAGGCAATGCACAGATGTACAAACTTTTTTTTAAAAGAAACTAATGCATTTTTTTTAATTATAAGTAACTGAGGAAAGATTGGATAATAGACACATGTAACTAACCCTACCCAACATGTGTAAGTTAATGAGCAGATGTGAGTACACTCAATTGGGCTTTTTAACTTTTTTCTCCCCACATTTTTAATTTTGTCATAAAGTAATTTAAAATATTTTAAAATAAAAGTAATCTTATTTACTTCTTGTTGCTATTTTAAAAGTGTGAACCTGTCATACTAATGCATTGTTACTGTTAAACGTACGTGAGTGTACTATTTACGTCCACGCATTGACTACGACACATGCATATAATCCAAACTTGCCTCAGTTACTTATATTAGGGAAAAGTTATAGTTACATTTAGAAGAAATAAAAGATATTAAAAGTGCAAAAAAGAAGTCTAACGTGTGTCCACAACTTAACTTATATGTGGTTGCAGTACAAAAGTTCAATGAAAAATTAACATTTTTTTTTCAACAGCATATGAAGAATTGTTTTGGTTCAAGCATTGTTTTCGTTGTTTTGTTACATTTACCAGATATTTTCATGAGACATCATCTGCATTTTTTGTACCATTTCTGTAAAAATATGTGGTGACGACAATTTCTATTCCTATCTTTTCGTCTGTGAGATTTTATGTTGGTTCCTTTAGCTTATCCAGGCATATTTTTTTTAATATTGTAAATCTCAAATTAAAATCCATAGGTTTTGGATAAAGATTAAATTGAGAGTCAACTTTCAATTTTACACGTACTAAACTGATCCATGACGTTTGACATTATTTACGCACAATTAACACAGTTCATCAGGTTTATTTTTAAATCCTTGAAAATATTAGAGGACGACAAATTATTATAAATGAACAAGTTGTAAAAAAATAGACAGGTTTCGGCATACTTTTAATGCCTTTGACAACAAACCATACCAGTTACTTAATGATCATGGTTATTAGAGTTTTTCTTTTGTTTTTTTGAACATTTTAAATAAATTTCAATTATTATCCAAGTATACTTTATTGATTCTTATTGATTACATTATAATGTTTATTTCTTTTAAATCTCAGTCTGGAGTTCCTAGTCTTAATGTCTGACTGAGATAACTGCTTTTATATTCATTCCTAATGCCAATCTTATTTAAATTTATGTTTTAAATTTAATACTAAATGTAATTATGAAATACAAATGCATAATTAAAACAAATTCTCTCATTAAAAACTATGAGGATTCAGTAAAACTCCTTCTAATCTTGACCTTCCCAAGATCACATGTACCTCTTCAATCTAGCAGATGTCTTAAGATACTTTTGCGCATGCGATGCATTGCCCGGCACTTGTTTGTTTTCTCAAAATAACCTATCAAAAAAGGTACCTGTACATTATCAAAAAGTTTTGCAAATTACATATTCTTTAAAAAAAATGAAAAAAACACAAACTTCATTACCTACCTTCTTTGTGAGGTTATTGAGTAAACCAAAATGTACCCATCAACATTCATATAGTAATCATTCGGTGTTACAGAATATTCATCCTGAAATGTAAAAAAAATAAAAAAACATTTAGCAAATCTTAAAAATTTACCATTTATTATGTACACAAGATTATTATTTGGATTAATAAAAATCTAGCAAAAAAATTTAACCAAATTGTGAATTATTAAAATTAATGACACTGCAAAAATATATTTGAAAAAAATTCTTCAATAAACTTCCTTTGTCTTCCTTTCTGCACATCCATCTTTTCAGTCATTTAACATTTAAGTGTGTGTGTATATATATATATATAATTTAATATTAGAAATCTCCTTTTAAACAAATGTTTTTCTTCCTTGACAAGTTGTTAAATAGAACCGATATGCTTCTTCTCTATCTATGATAAAAAAAAAAAAACAGGTTTTTCAAAAAAAAGTTTGTTTTTTTTTTGCATTGTACAAAGATTCTCTTTGATTATCAGTGACAAATTCATGTCAGCGGCAGGTCTGTGTGTTTCAGGTCTAACTCTAGCCAGATTTGCTCTGGTTAGAGAGACATTTGTCTGGGTCTTCTGGCTTCTTCCTTCTCTTCTAACAAGAGTCTGTGGTGTGTTTACACTTCAGGATGAGAGGGAACATTTTTGTACAACATACTTTATTACACCTTGGCAACTCTTAATCAACCATTTAACTTGGTGACACGAGATCTAAAAGTCTAGTGATACACACTCATAAAAACTAACTTTTAAATCATAGTGTCGTTAAAGACCACACTACTGACCTATAATTTGAAGAAGAAGAAAGGGTAATTATACCTTTCCCAGGGATAGTCATACAAAAGCAAATGTCACAATCTGACTAGGAATTGAACTCATATAGGTAATTATAAAGTCAAATTTGTTATCTAAACAAAAACCTCCATCTTTAAATGTATTTGATCTATTACAAAACTTTTCATGTTGACACTCCAATAATAACTCCTTCCTACTGCACTTTTTTTAGTAACTTTGATTTTAATAAAAGAAAACAATATTTGAAAAATAAAACTTTTTATTTATAAGATTTTAAAACATTTGCTAAATTCAATACTTTTCCTTGATATCCTGTTCAAAATTTAAAATCATAATACAGGAGTGTCCAAATGCTAGTTCAATGCAGTTAAGTGTTTTTAAAAATTTTTTGGTAAGCAAAAATATTCTTTTAGAAAAAGGGTTAGATTGTATTAAATGATTGTGAAAATGGTTGATAGATAGTTGAACAAAGCAGGCAAAAATATGAACAAATGAATTTCTCTTCATAGACTGAAAGCACCTCTGTTTTATGGTCTAAGTTCAAAAGTTGTTGGGATTAATTTTGAAGTGAGGAACAATAAATAAACCTATAATATATTGAAATTTTTTTTTTTTTATTTAGTTGGCTTTCTTTGGAAAAAATACACTTTTGTCTACTCAACAAAAGACTAAAAAATCTTATTAGATACAAAATCATTTATTTTAGATATATTTAAAACAATAGTGTTTAGTCAAATGTTTATTTGTTTTTTGACAGAAGTATTTTTCTAATAACTTAAATCTATGGTTTTATAAATGCTTTTTTCTATATATAGCTAGAGACTAAATTGAAACTCCTACTCCAAGTCTAACCATGAAATATGAGAGTTAAAATAAAGAAAAATTTGGAACAAAACTGTCAGTTGCAATTTAATGGGATACATATTTGAATTTTAAAAGAAAAAAAAACAAGCCTTTGAAATCAAACCTAATTGCAATTTTATTTTGAGGTGAAAACTAATAAAAAGATAAATGCTTTTTAAAGGATATTACTTCTAACTGCCAACATTCAAATCAGGTTAAATACTGTGGGTGGATAAATGGGTGCATCGAAATTCTATGAGAAAACAGGAGGGGGTAGAAGAAGACATAACAAAAGTAAAAACAAATATTAAGAACATGGTAGTTAAAGAATAGACTATCAGTAGATAGTGTAAGTCAGTCAAAATACACACAAAGTGCTGCAGCAGCAAAAAGGGGGTAAGGAGTTGTTGAATGCAGGTTGCTAGGATTGCTGAGCATAAAGTGTACTCTTAGTGTTAGTGAAACTTTGGTCTGCTTTTTTGAGAAATGATTTTATCATGGGTGGGATCTGCTCTATTGTATGATGAAATTACATGGCTATCAAAATCTTCTAAATGTAGTTCTTACTCCCAGGAAACCTAGAGGCAAAAATGTGAAAAACTGCTCACCATTTTTTACATAGAAGCTGCATTTTTGTAAAGTAATTTTAAAGACTGTGCATTTAAAAGGTGCACAAAATGTCTATTAACATAAAAATTATCAGAAAATATTCTTAAGTGTGGATAAAAAAATCCATAAAAATGCTTCTCTACAAGTGATTTGCTGCAATGGACAATTTCAAGCAAACAATAAGCCTTCGTGTGGATTTTATCACTTTTTAGATTATGAGCCTTTCTTTTGGGTGTCTTTACCTTCTCTTAAGTTTGCTACAAGTTAACAGTCCTAGGTGCACAGCCAGTGTCAGACATCTTATGCCAGGTGCGGAACAATTCAGCCATAACCATTATAAGGTATTCATTATTTTAGAATTTTAGATGGCTAATCTGGAACATAAGACTCTAAAGAGTACAGTAACTAAAATTTCAGGATGATAATGCTTTTTTATAAAAACAAAATGGAAGACTAAAGTTACTGCCCAGTTATCATTTACACCCTGCATAAAAAAATTAAAATTTAATTGTAAAGAAAACAAGTGAAGCATGCATGGTTCCTCGTGAATGCACATTGAATGGAGCATAAAAAAAGACATACATAATGATATTTTGGATAGAAACGTTAAATAGCACCTAAAAGAGGTGTTTTTAGCCCATGAAAGCCTCAAGGGACACTAACCAGAATTCGGTCAAGTTCAGGAATACTGAATTTTACTTTAGGCATAATTCCCTCCACATTTTGTCCAAGTTTCGGAAAAATTTAATGAATGGGTCAAAAGTTATGGGGCAAAAACTGTCATTTTGGCCATTTTGAGGTGTTTTTGACCCAT
Organism: Idiosepius hallami; assembly: GCA_034780655.1. Taxonomy (NCBI): domain Eukaryota; kingdom Metazoa; phylum Mollusca; class Cephalopoda; family Idiosepiidae; genus Idiosepius; species Idiosepius hallami. The sequence continues at coordinate 160,693 of JAUZSX010000052.1, forward strand.
TTTAGGCCCATGGGAGCACAACGAGAATTTTTGTAATAAAAAAATTTTACTGTGCACATCTACATATAAAAATAAAACTTGAAAAATTTCAGAAAAATATAATGGACGGTTATCTGGCAATCGAATTAAACATACTACTGCCTAAAAAAAATAAATAAAATCAGACTACTTTTTTAAATTGTTTTTTAAAATACAGTGAAGATACAAAGAAGTGTTTTTGAATTAAAAACAGAAAAATAACGGACAAGCGTTTTTTAAAATTTAAAAAAAATAATTCATTTTCAAATACCAAGCTTTTTTGAATAAAAAAAAAAATCTTTTTCTTTTAACAAATGCTGTTCAAATAATAAAAATAACTATAAAAAAAACTAAATGTTAGTTCCTTACTAAACAAAAAACAAAAAAATAAGAACAAAACAAACACTGTTTATACATGGAGCTCTTCAAAAAAAAAAAAAATAAAACTATAATATTTATATAAAAAATGATTCAGATGACTGAAATTTGCATATGTATAGTATAGTCTTCCTATTTGATAGGCTATGTTAACTACCTTAAAGAAAAGCATTAGAAATGAATTTAGTATAAAAAAAGCATTCAGTGTCTTCCTAGATAATAGATAGGCTTTCCTAATTAGTGGCAAGTCCCTGGCACTGGGCAAAGCTAGGCAATACTTCTAGTATTAGATATACACAAAGAAATGGCTACTTGATATGGTGGGTCAGATTCAAAACTCCAACAATTTTCTTTCAACTCAAATAGTTTCATTGAAACTTTATCATTCTTTAGCTCGAATTATAAGATTTAATTTCCTGTTCATTCTGAGGTAGATATAGGTATAAACAATGCAACCAATCATTGGTAATGGATCAGAGACATTTTGCAGAGATAATATAAAGAATGCAGTAGAAAACTTTGCTGAAATATCATCTGAAAATTTAGAGAATGATCTGTGAAAGATGGGGGGAACATCAAAATGAACAACTAAAAGTGAAATGTATCACGTCAAATTTAAATATTAAAATCTTACAGATGTATTTAGTTTGTGATTAAGTTTTAATAAAAACTTGTTTATGAGAAATTTTTAATTTTAAATCAGCCATCTACATTTATACATACAGTCGCGTCCAAAACTAAGGGACAAAATTTTAAAACCTAATATTTGTTAGAAATAATAACCGTAAAAAGCTGAAATTTTGACGACCGGTAGTTGTTGTCATCCATAATAACGTACTAAAATTTAAACCTTTTGTATAGAATAGAAAAATTATTTATTTATTTCCAATTATTCAGCTTTTTACGGTTATTATTTTTAACAAATATTAGGTTTTAAAATTTTGTCCCTTGGTTTTGGACGCGACTGTATATCTTATTCTTTTTACTATTGCATAAAAAGTTGTACAATAAAACAAAGAAAACCTTTTTTTTCCCTAATAGCCCCAAAAGACGAGTTTTAATAGCGTTTCTTAACCAGCTTTAAACTGTAAACCAGCAATGAAGATTTGTCTCACCTTTCCCCAAATGATAATCTTAAACAAAGGTGGAACATCTCGTCCATTTTATTTTTATTTTTTTTTTCAAATAATGCTAAAGGGTGAGATCTCCCACACTTTTTAAAATCAACATTTATACTTATGAACATACAGAACGCATACTTGTACTTATGAACATAAAAAAATACATATTTATACCTATGAAGATAAAATATATATTTATACTTATGAACATATTAGATCTATTTTTATACTTTTGAACATACAAAACATACATTTATACTTATGAACATATAAAATATATATTTATACCTATGAAGATAAAATATATATCCAAACTTATGAAAATATAAAACACATTTATACTTATGAACATATAAAACACATGTTTATACTTATGAACATATAAAACACATGTTTATACTTATGAACATATAAAACACACATTTAAACTTATGAATATATAAAACATATTTATACTAATGAACATATAAATAACATATTTATACTTATGAACATATAAAACACACATTTATACTTATGAACATATAAAACACACATTTATACTTATGAATATATAAAATACACATTTATGCTTATGAATATATAAAACACACATTTATACTTATGAATATATAAAACACACATTTATACTTATGAATATATAAAACACACATTTATACTTATATATAAAACACACATTTATACTTATATATAAAACACACATTTATACTTATGAATATATAATACACACATTTATACTTATGAACATATAAAACACACATTTTACTTATGAACATACAAAACACACTCTAGTACTAACCAACATGTTTTTATAAAAACAGCTGTTTATGGTTTAAAAATGCAGTAAAATGCTTTTTAAAATTAAACTTTATTTAAAGGCTCTCTTTGATTTTACAGAACTAGTTCTGACTTAAATACATGACAGTAATGATTTATACTTATATTTATGATAAATGATTTTAATCTTGCAATATTAATTATATTTCTTTCATTTGCAGGTAAGTCTTTCAAAATGTTTTACTCTTGGATCAGTCCAAAGAAATGGGGGAAATTCAAGGTTAGTTCAAATCTTTTTTGAACGCTTTTGTTTATATCGATTTTCTTCAAACAATATATTATATTTACTTGGTGAGCACCCCCAAGTTTGGCACAAGGCCATTTTTGCGTGCTCATACCCGGGCTTTATATATTCGG